>ML776586.1:1960822-2026109 GCA_009831015.1 Picea engelmannii | reverse complement strand
CCCTCCTCTGCTGAAGAATCCCTCCAATAAAATAAGTATGCAAGCTGCCTCAAGCTGCCATAGAAGAAAGCTAGCGGCCTGCCCTTCCTCACCTCATGCACAAAACCTCATGCTCATAGCTCTAAAGCTCCTCCTCTCACAAGAAAAAGCCTCCTAGAACAATGCACCCCTCCTTTGGCCTTTTGCCCCTCTTTAGGCAAGAATGGGGAAACCTAGATTTGGATGGATGAGATCATCCCAAATCAAAGGATGAGATCACTCCACATAAATCTAATCTCAAAACCCACTTTTGGGTTAATTCCCTAAGTCTACTCATGTCTCCTCAAAATCACCAAAAAGGTAATTTAATGTTCACTTTTGCCAAAAGTGACATAATGCACTTTAACCAAAGTCAAAGTACAAATAGACATAAAGTACTAGGACAAAGTGCCAAATAACTTTCCCACATGTGCTAAGGAGGGAAAACACATGGGGAACACCTCCTCAAGTACTAAACTCAACATCTCTGAAGAAGAGTGGGGCTAAGAAGCTCAAGCCTAGATTCTATGGACCTTACAGGATCATGCAAAGGGTAGGCGAGGTTGCCTATGAGCTAGAGCTTCCAGAAGGGAGTCGGATTCATAACGTGTTCCACGTGTCTTGCCTCAAGAAGGTCGTGGGACAATTCATCAACACATCAGAGGAGCTTCCCCCATTGGATGAGGAGAGACAGTTGGAGTTGGTTCTGAAGGATTTATTAGAGTTCCGAGAGCGAAAACTGAGGAGCAGGGTCATCATAGAGTATTTGATCAGATGGAGAGGGCTTCCAGTAGAGGTTGCTACTTGGGAGAGCGAGCAGGTGTTACAGCACCCTGGATTGGTATTGCTTAAGGACAAGCAATCTCGGGAAGGGAGGACTATAATGTCCCTTTCCGTATAGGAGCTCCAGAGAGGAGGCTTAGTAGTCTAAATAACCCTGTTAGACTATAGCCAGGGCCTTACAGGGTTACTAGAGGTCACTTCAGCCGAGGGTGTTATAATTCGAAAGTGACATTAAGCTAAAAGTGACTAAAAGCGCTTTTAAGACAAAGTGAGCTAAAAATAGAGCAAATGAGCTAAAAATAGGTCAACAACGAATTAGGGTTTTGGGCAGCTATAAGAAAAGGTAAAGCGACCTAATTGAGGATTATGAAGAATTTGACTTAACAATTGAGGAGAGAGTTGCATCTCAAAAGAGATCTTTTTGGATTCCAGGAGGAAGACACCCAGAGGTTGATTTCGGTGTTGAGAGACACCCTAGTCACCGGGAAGATCATCCAGATCTTCCATTATACTTCAGCAGTAGTTATCTAGTTTGCAGCAATGAGGGTGCACTTGTCTAGGTAGAGAGCACAACTACTGAGCATTAGATTTATTCAACTTGTCCCAATGAGGGAGAATCTAGTGATTCCCCTCCGACCCAGTTGAGAGGTGGGCAGGACGCTTCTATTTCCTGGTTTCTCGTTAGATTAAAATAGAGAAAACATCTTGGGCGCATTTCTCAGCCATTGAGTGTGCGACAATTGGGGAGGACGCATTTGGGATTCCCGAGAGATCATCGGGTCAGATCCAGGGAAATCCTTCCAACCCATTTCAGAGGAGCCTAGGGCGCTCGGTTTGAGACCCTTATCAGCCGATTCCAACGGAGGAATCACTAGGGCGTAGTTTCTAGCAGCAGTTGGGGTGCATTTCCCCAGGGGGATCCATCCAAGGTCTAGACACATCAGCAGAGAGCCGATTGTCAGGCTGTCAGTCACCAGGGCCATGTGAGAGGGAAAGGTGCATTGTTTGGGACAGTTTCCAGTCAGATACGAGGTGTGTAACCACCAGGGCGCACAATCTAGTTCCGCAGCAGTTGTCGTGTGAGTTGTCGTAGCACGCAGCAGATCATCCAGCTCACATCCTATCCAACAGCGGTCTTCTATCATCCGGGTATCATCTTTCTAGTTTACTTCTTTATTGTATTCTAGCTAAGATCCACTTAGATTTGATCTAGCCGAGTGATTCTCTATTTTCAGCCGCATACGGCATTGTAACCAGCAGAAAACTCATAATATATGATTTACAGTCTTTTGTGTCATTCTCTATCTGTATGTTTATTCATATGCTGTAAACAACGTATTTACCTACACACATGTGAAAAACACCAAGCATGTTAAAACCCGCAGCTTAAACGCATCCAGAAACCCCCAGTGTATCAGATCAGACAGTAGACACAACAGATTAGTAGTTCTTCCTAGACTAGCCGGATCTGGGATATTACACTGGCTGCCGTGTGAATGCAATAAACACAAATCAAACAAGAGAGACTTACCTGTTCATTCAATATTTCCAATACATTGTCATTGGTCTGTGCAATTTGTGTGGTAGCTAGCTGAATCTTTCCTTCACGTGCACGTTTCCGCCGCAATGCAACACAGACTGCACATAAACAGCCTGGCTTATGGCGATGACTTCTGCATCAAAGCCAAAACAAAGACAATATAAGCATAGAAGCAACAGATTCACCACATGTTCAGACAAAACATACAAGTATTCCATAACTGTTGTAGAAAGAAATGATCTGTGACACAATTCCACCGAAATCAACTTCTGATGCAATTAGAAGCCAACATAACTACACCAATGCAGCATCGACAGTGTAGTTTGTGTGAAAAACTAAGGTGGGGAATTCAAAATACACTCAAAATTTTCAGCAGATGTGATTGAGAAACTGAACATGGTACCTTTTGAATCATTTCCCAAAAACAGTCCACAAATTATAGCAAATAAAAGCCATCATACAGTAAAAGGCAATAAATTGCAACTGAGCTTGCTGGGAGAATGAAGTATATCGTAGTTGGTTGTGGGATTGGATTACCAATTTACTACCAGATGTCAAATAGGTTCTCTTAGGCAACTTCAATATGGTAGAGTGGGAGGGAAATAGGGAAGGTGGCCTTATGTCCTCTTTGGAGGAGAAAAAGGTACCCAGTCAAGTTTGAACTAGAAGCAAAAGCACCTGGGGATTTTGGGGATTGGTTTACTTGGTACAGTAAGAGAAGAACTATGGATATAGTTCAAGTTAGATCAGGAAGGATCTATGATCCAAAAGATGAGATAACTTTATAAAACCCTAATGGGTGGAGTGTTGGTGTAATCTCTCAGTTTACTAAATCAAACCACTTTCCTATTGTCTCAGCCTAGGACTATGGAGTTAAAGAAGAAGAAGTGATTGCTATTGGATGAAAAAGAGGCTACTTGTAGGCTAAAGAGCAAGGCTTTGTGGCTTGAAAAGGGGGATAAGAATTCTAAATTCTTCCACCAACTTTCAAATCACAGGAGTGTGTAAATACAATTTGGAAATCACAGAGTAGGGATGGCACTGAGATATCTCATTTTGAGGATTTATCAAAGGCTAGGGTGAATCATTTTAAAGACCTCGTTAAGGAAGAGTCCAGAGCTACTATTGCAAAAGTGGTAAAGATGGCAACCTTGTTTCCTATCTTTGTGACTGGAGAGGATAATGCTTTACTGATGGAGGAAGTTATTTAAGAAGAGCTTCAGGAAGTTCTACCTTCTTTCTAGAAAGAGAGAAGCCCAGGACTTGATGGCTGGCCTGTGGAATTTTTTTATCAGTTTTTATGAGGTTATTGAGATGGATCTACTGAGAGTTACGAGCAGACAAGGGTCTCTAGCAGGATGTTGGCTGCATTTAACTCTACATTTATTGTGGTCATTCCTAAATCAGACAATCCTGGTAGCCTAGAGGAGTTCAGACCTATATCACTTTGTAATTGCATCTACAAAATTATCTCGAAGATCATTGCTAGGAGGGTGAAGGCTCTACCATCAAAAACAATCTCTCAAGAACAATTCAGTTTCTTGGCTAGGAGAAAAATTCATGAAGCTGTGGGGGTAGCTCAAGAAGCATTTCATTCTATAAAAGTTAAAAAATTGTCTACAATGGTGATCAAGATGGATTTATCCAAAACATATGACAGAGTGAGCTGGCTCTACTTGCACCTTATGCTGATTCATTTGGGTTCCAGCCTACAGTTTGTTATTTGGGTAATTACTTGTGTCTCATCGGTATCATTTGTTGTGTTGATTAATGGCTCAGCCTCAAATTTTTTCAGGCCAGGGCATGGTTTGAGGCAGGGTGCCCATTATCATCTCTGTCATTTCTTCTTGTGGCTGAGGGACTTAGCAAGGCATTCATGGAGACAAAGAGAGTGAGGTCCTATAAAGGTATCAAAGTGGGGAATTCTCTGTATCTCTCACATTTGCTATTTGTAGATGATATCTTATAATTTATTGATGGATCCCGCAGGGATGCCCATAAGCTTAGGGAGATTCTAGACCTCTACTATCGAGCCACATGCATGAAAATAAATATTAGGAAATTTTCCATATCTTTGATGGGATCTGTGAGGAAAATAAAGAGCTTTTATTAAATATGTCTCCATATCCCCAAGTTGAGTTGTAGGCTGGTATTAAATACTTAGGGTTTTATCTTAAGCCAAATGATTATACAAAGGATTGGGGATGGATGATCTCCAAGGTGGAGAAAAGACCATTTTTATGGTGCAATAAGTGGTTGTCCAATGGGAGTAGATTAGTACTGATCAAGTCGGTCTTAGAAGCCATCCCTTTGTATTGGGTTTCACTGTCCTTTGTTCCCAAAGGGGTTTTGGAACAGATCATGAAATTAAGTTTTAGGTTCTTGTGGGCTGGAGATAAAATCAAAAAGGCCTTCCCATGGGTATCTTGGAAGAAGATAGCTGCACTAAAAGGCCTGGGTGGTTGGGGTATAAAGAATGTGCATGCCTTTGCAAAAGCTTTGGCAGCTAAAAATATTTGGAGGATCATTGAAGGGAAGGGCTTGTGGTGTAAGGTGGTATACCCTAGGTATATTGAACCTCTTAATGTGAAAGAATGGAACAGAGCTCCTGTCAAATCTTTTCAAAATGTCTCAATCATATGCAAGGCAGTTGTTCTGTCCTTCCCCTTGATAGGAAATTGGTTAGTTTGGAAGGTTGAAAATGGGACTAGAATAAGGCTGAGAGAGGATCCTTGGGTGGGGTGTGGAGAGAACTATGTTCTTCCTAGAAACATGGTCTCTTACCTTAGAGATAAGGGACTAATTTTCCGATCTTAACTGGCTGGCCCAGAATCAACTACAGTTTGGAGGCAAGGGTAGATGACTTCGGACGGGCTTGGCTTTAATGATTTTGAAGGTCAGATGTGAAATGATTTTTTAGCAGTACTAAGGAGCAGTCATGTAAGGATAAAAGAGCAGGGTGATGAGTTGGTTTGGTCTCAGAATCCTGTTTGTGTTAGATATACTCAAACCTGGGATATAAAGTGATAAGAGAAGAGGAAGATAACCTGGAGGAGTGGTGATTCAAAAAAATCTGGAAATTTAAATGCCCCCTCAAATCAAGGATATTTATGTGGCTTATTCTTAGTGATAGAGTTCCAACATGGGACTTCATGCAGAGGAAAAGCTGGCAGGGTCCTGGAAGATGTGCTCTCTGTAAGGTATGGAAGAATCTTCCTTACACCTGTCTGTTTCCTGTTCTTATACTGGATCTGTGTGGAAGCAAGTGGAAGGTGCTATTGGTATCAGAAATTTATGTAGAGGTTTGTCTGTAAATGACCGTCTTAAGAATTGGTGTGCCAATGTTTCTCTAAACCCATATAAGCCTCTTCCTATTATCATTGCTTAGGGGGGTCTGGTTGAGTAGGAACTCTAGTTTGTTTGAAGACAGATTTATTCCTCCATCAGTTTGTGTTTCACAGAGTTTATTAATCAATAAAAAATTTAAGCAGGTAAAAGAGGGGAAACCACCCAGGGTGGTGGTGCCTGAGGTTATTGATAGATCTGGTAATTGAGCCTTCTTTGATAGGGCATCTCAGGGGGGGGCACCATCAGGTGGTGCTGGTGGGATCCTATATCTCTCTGATCAACATTTTATAAAATCAAGGCTGGTACAGGGGTGAGCAAATATAATAAAGTATAGTTGATGGCCCTCAAACTTGTCTTATCTTTCAGAAATTGCAAGTGTTGGGGGATCCTTTGTTGGTGATAAACTGGATTAAGGGATCAAGCAATTTGCATAATTTTTATTTGAGGCCTATTTTTGAAGAGATTCTGAATATCAATTCACTTTTTAATGAGGTCTCTTTCTGCCATGTCTTCAGAGAAAGAAATATATTGGCAGATGCTTTGTCAAAGGAAGGCTTCAGATGGCTCCAGGTACCTGGCACATCTGGGAGCACCAGGAGGACTGCCTTGCTGAATTTGAACCAGGCCCTTTTTATATAAACTGTTTCATATTTGGAACTGTTGGTGAATTTCCTTTTTGTATTTTCATTTTGTGGATCTAAATCTTTGAACTGTATATATGTAATACAGGCTTGGACTGTGTGGGGAAGTACAGACTCTTTGAGATTTTTGTTTGAAAATACACTGAATAGTGATGATGTAGTTATGATGAGGAGGTGTGTCTTTATAGCACCAGTTTTCGAAAAGTGGTCCGAATGCCAGCTGGCATCTATAAAATGTAATTTTGTTATCCAATAATAAAATTACGATTTTTTTCTGTGGAAAAAATAACTTAGATACTAAGAGATTTGATGATGTTTTTTGAGAATTCAAGAATCAAAGTGCTAAACCTTTTGCAATGCTTATGTTACAGCTGAAATGATCTTTGTATTTGGCAGCCTTGAAAAACTCAGCTTGGCTATGTCTAAGCAAGGCCAAAGTGTAAGAGTTCAAGTTTCAACTAGAACTCAGAAAAATATCAGGAAAAACTCAGCAGCAAAATCATTTAACAGGAGATTTTTTCAGATTTCTTATCCTTTTTGGATTTATATTTGACAATGGCAAGTTTTTCCATCTGCTCACAAGTTGGGTTTGCCAGGAAAGGATTGTCCCACAAGTTACTCACCAGTCAGGTTCTGATCCACAAGTACTCTGGGGTCTGACTTGCTTCTGGCAAGTTTGATTCACTGACAGAAAATCAGACTCCTGACAAGCTTAATTCAGCTCAGCAGTAGGGCTGAGCAATGTTTGACTTGGGAGTACTCCTGACATAAATTTTCAACTATAGTATTTTGTTTAACTGTTTTCCGGCTGAAAACTCTGTAAGCAACTCAAAAGTATATTGCATTCAGTTTAGATATGTCTCACGGTTTAGTTTTTGGACAGTGCTGATAGCACTTGAGGAATGTATTTGTCTTTCATCTCAAATAAAAAAAACGATTTTTTCCTTGGAAAAAAAATATCTGACAGTTTCAACAATGCCTCCAATGCTTCAAAATTTGAAATCTTAAATATTTCAAAAACTATGCAATAGTATGCCTCAACAATTCATCCAAAAAAAACCAGACATTAGCCCAGACTGGTAATCTTGTCTAATTTTATTCGAAATAAAATACCTTTTGGCCTGCATTAACCAGAAGTTTTTCAATTCACCTGTGAGAAGCGTTGTCAACGGAACTAAGGAGAAAAAATTACCTATGTCGACGCCGTGACCTGCTTTTCGCATCCATGTCCTTCTGCTCTGTTTCTTCTTGAAAGGATCTATCAAAATCCCCTGTTTTTGGCCCAGATTCTTCATCGGTCCCTGTGTATGAATCCGCCAAATATGACGCCTTTTAGCCACATATATTACCATAAACAATGTAGCAAATGTTGTAACTTCTAACATGTTGCCCAAGACAGCACACAATGAACATCTTAATACAAAAGCAACAGCGCACTATTTTAAACATATTTATCAGTGACTCTGGTCAAAGCAACACATCTGGGATAAACATTTCTATATTAAATCTCTAATAGAACAGATAAATAGAAGCCTATATGGGGGAGAAATCCATAAATCAGTCAAAAATCCACCGTTTGAAACTAATCCAAAATTTGTCATTTAAAATATTCCTACCCATAAACAGCATGCTTCCATGGAGACAAGAAAAAGAGAGATGCCTAGCAAATGCATTCAGTTTCCAAATTAAGTTTCAAGAATTATAATAAATAGCCTATGAATTCATTTATAATGGTCTCGTGACCCATGCACACATAAGTGGATCAAATCCCACCCCCATGTCTTCCATATTTTAAGTATACAAGTCATTCCCTCACCTCTTCATTGGGGGTTGGTTCTCTGCCTAGGTCGGGGGGGTCAGGGTAGAGGCCTCTTGCTCTGTTGGTTCTTTAAGGGATGCTGTTGTTGACCCCTTACATTCTGTAGGTATCAGTAGGACCTCTCCCTCGGAATCTACTACCTTAAATCCAGGCTGAGAGCCATATTCATTATGGCCCAGGAACCCTCCTCAGAGTTCTGGTGCTGTGGGGGGTTTGGGTTATGACCAGCATAGCAGTCTGTTTCCAGCAAGACCTGGACACAAGTATGACCTAAAGCATGCCCAAGAAAAGGCCACTAGGGAGGTAAACCAGGGCAGACAGCATCTAATTTCAGGGGTCCTTAGAGCAGGAACTGCCCCAAAGGTAGTTCCTCCATGAAAATTATGTCAGTTAACATGTGGGACCTGGGAGGAGGGGCCAAAAAACTGTCCCTCAAGAGGCTTGTGGAGGTGGATGGTCTGGATATCATAATGATTCAGGAGACAAAAGGTCCTTGCAGTCACATTATTGAGCATCTGCAAAAGTTATTTGTGGGTTGGAATTTTATTGGGCTAGATTCTGTGGGATTCTTGGTAGGGATCATCATGGGGTTTTCATGGAATGTTAGACTCATCAACTGCTTTGCTGTATTCTCAGGACTTGGCTCTGAGGTTTGTAGTAAGGAGCTGGATTCTAAATTACTTCTACTCAATCTGCATGGCCCCTATGATGGAAGAGTGCAGTTCTGGGACTCTTTATTTACAAATAAATGCTTCCAGTCTGACAACCTTATTATCGGAGGAGACCTGAATCTCACCCTCTGTTAGATTTTATTGCATCTTAGATCTGGTCTAATGCTTCCACAGTTATGCACAATTACTCAATTCGAACTGTAAACATATGTCATAAACACACTAAGATGCCTAACTTTAACACAGCAGAACATAAATTTGCAATTTGCTCATACACACGTATTCAATCCCAAAATCAATATTCTTATGCTAAGAATCAGTGGGTTTCCGTACCAGGGATAATGGCCCAACTCTTTTACGAAGAATATGCCAAAACACTTACTAACAATCTGCTGTCCAAGATCAGCTTCTTAGACCTGCTGCCCTTTCATCAATGCTGCTGTTTGGACACTTGTCAACACTTTGACAACTGCTGTGCTAGTCCTCCTTTGATGCTGGCCACCTGTCCAGCCCTCTAGCACACTGTTCTGTCCACACAAGCTGCTGCTACAGGTCTGCACCAGCCCTTCAAGGCTTACTCCTTGCTGCTGGTTAACTGTAGCTGCTACAGAAGTATTCTAGAGGCCTGTGGCCTCTCTTCTCCAACAAGGCAAGTCAACTTCTTGGCAGTTGTCCCTTAATCCTGGAAGCGGCCCCACTCTTCTCTGCTGCTGCCTCTTTTCCCTTGCTGCCACTGCCTCAGTTTGGGCTGCAGCTGAGGCTAGGCTTGCTCCTCAAGCCTGTGACTATCCTCTCTTGACAGCCTGCCCTCCTCTTAAGGTTCGGCCTTCTATTCCACCCTACTCAGCCCCTCCACAAGACTAAAACTGCCTGCGGCTTACTCAGCCTCTTCTCCAGCAAGGTACAACCGCAGAAATTTCAGACCTCTTATTCCTCCATCGTCTTCCACAATTGTGTTTTGTCACAATGACTTGATCTCGTATATATACAAGTCCAAGGAGTGTGTCAAGGAGTCTTTTCACAAGTCATCTCAAATGTAGTCTCATGTGGGTGTGATGCCCTATCACAAACCCCCAAAGTCCATCACAAAGCCCATGAGGCCCCGACCTCATTTCTAGGACGATTTTAACGAAACAAAGGCTAAACCGATGCCAACGAAATTTCCCACAAGCCTGGCACCATGGCTTCTAGTGGGAATACCTCCCGAAGCTACAAAATCAACACCCTCAGCAGGGATGAAATCTGGGGCTCAACAGCCTGTGAGGATAGACTGACTAGATATTTTGTAGACAAATATGAGAAAGCTGGGTGGGTGGATGTGGAACCTACCCAACTGCGCCCTACATGGAGTAATAACAGAGATGGTTTGGAGGGGGGTCTCCAAGAGACTGGACCAGTTTTTAGGTCACCACTCAGTTCTACATAAAATTGATCATATTCACTCTTGGGTTGTGGGAAGGTGCGAGGATCGGACCACTTTCCTATTTTTCTTGAATTGGGCAGAGATGTAAAGAAGCCTGGTGCCCCCTTTAAGTATAATCCCTTCTGGTCAGAGGAGGAGGAATTTCAAACTTTAATCAGGGACAATTGGAGGAAGTTCCAGCCAGATTTAAATGTACCAACCAGTGTTCAATTTGCACTTTCCCTTCGTTTGGTAAAAGAGAAGGTAATCCCCTGGGAGAGGGAAAGGAAGCGGAGCTGAGACTGTACTCTTAGGAATATGGAACAGGAGCTGGAAGTGTTTTACAATTCTCATGGGGGAGAACCTCTCTCACACAAAGCTTTAGACAGGTGTCGTTCCCTGGAGACAAGCCGAGCCAAGATTCTTTTAGATCAGGAAAAGGAGTGGAGACTCAAGAGTCGGGCTTTATGGATCAAGGAAGGGGACCAAAACACTAAGTTTTTCCAAAAATTTGCAAATCACAGGAAACATTACAATACAATCTGGGATCTGGAAGATACCAGTGGCAACAGGGTACAAAGCTTCCCATGGTTGGCTTCCAAGGGGATTAATCATTTCCATAATATTTTCAAGGAACCTGAACAGGGGAGAATAGGGGAGATTCTCAAACTGATATCTTATTTCCCAAGACTTTTCGAGGAAGAGGATAACCAGGTTCTTTATGGTGAAGTGACGATAGAAGAACTATTGGGTGTTATTAGCTCTTTCAAAAGGGACAAGAGCCCAGGTCCGAATGGGTGGACAGCCGGGTTCTTTGGGGATTTTTTTGATATATTGGATGATGATATTCTCCGAGTGGTGGAGGAAGTCCGGCGTATTAGAAATACGCCAGGCAGTTTCAACCCCACTTTCATTGCTTTAATTCCAAAAGTGGACTACCCAAACACATTTGATGACTTTCGGCCAATTTCATTATGTAACAATCTTTACAAGATCATTGCCAAAATAATTGCAATTAGACTCAAACCGTTTCTGTCCAGGGTTATTTCACAAGAGCAGTTCAGTTTTCCCAACGGTTGACTCATCCATGAGGCTATCGGAACGATGCAGGAAGGCATGCACACCATCAAAACCACTAAGTGTCCAGCAGCCGTAATTAAACTCAATTTATCAAAAGCATATGATCGAGTTTCTTGGCTTTACCTTAGACTATTGTTACTTCATGTTGGGTTTGATTTATCCTTGGTTAAGTGGATTATAGCATGTATCACTTCGGCTTCTTTTGCTATCTTAATTAATGGATTGTGCTCGGCTTTCTTCAAACCCTCTCAAGGACATAGACAGAGTTGTCCTCTGTCCCCATACTTATTTTTACTAGTGGTGGAAGGACTCAGTTCAGCAATTTCCGAGGCAAACCAGTTGAACAGTATACAAGGTGTGACGATAGTCAGGCATGAACAACCCACACATCTTTTTGTGGATGGTGTCCTCTTTTTTTGTTACTGCTTGGAGGCAAAAGGAAGACAGATTAAGGAAATTTTGGACTTGTTCTGTGAGGCTACATGTATGATTATCAATATTAATGAGTCTACTATTTACTTTCCGAAGGTAGCGGAGTAAATCAAGAGGAGTTTACTTGATCTTTTCACATTTCCTTCTTTCGAGATGGATGATGGCTTGAAATACCTTGGTTACTTTCTTAAGCCTAACAACTACAAGATTTCAAACTGGAAAGATAAATTTTTGGTGTAATAGGTGGATATCAAGGGGTTGTCGGCTAGTACTAATAAAATCTGTAATTGAAGCTATACCAGTGTTCTGGCTGTTAGAAATAATAGATGTGCTCGTTTAACCATAGACAATATAGCAATATTGTCACCCAACCATAGGCCGAAGCCACCCCCGAGCACCTTAACCTTGACAGAGAATGATTCCTGAAGAAAACCCTAGGCCTAATAGCCAATCAATGTAGCATACCTCTCTCCCTCCAGAGCTAGCATACAAGGCAGAAAGTCCAAACCATAACCAATAGAAAGTCCGAGCTTAAACCGAGAATACAGATTACAGTAGTTGCAATTGCAGCTACTCCCCAGAATTGCGCAGTTACCCAGTTTCTGCAGTGCACACTTACCTAGTTTCTGCAGTGTGCACTTCTTCACTGCTGAAATTTGGAGCTGTGTGTGCCAAATGATATCTGGCTACCTATATTTATAATGTTTTTCCTAAGCTGTCTGGGCTGACTTCTGTTTCTTGAGTATACAAACTTTTTCCATCTTGGACAGAGGCTTTACCAAAATATCTGCTATCTGCTCATCTGTGGAGATATATATTGGAGAACCACTTCTCTTTTCTGGATTTCATCACAGACAATGTAATGCTTGATCTCAATGTACTTCAGTCTGTCTGGAACACTGGTTTTCTCTTAAGGCTTCATATAGCTCTTGATCATTACAATATATCATGGTTGAATTCAGCACTTTTGTTTCTTGCTAGCTCATGACATCGTGACGAGGCTCAAACTGAAACATATCCAAGTAGCACTTCTTCTGTCATCATGAGAATTTATCATGGATTAGCAATCCATCATCCTGAACTTCTGAGTAACCATTCTGATCTCTGTCATAGAAAGTTTTCACCACGCTTCTGCTGTGCATGAGAGGCTTTGCACCAAGTTGTTTGAATCCATACAAGATCTTCTTCCATCTGCATACAAGGGTCTCTTTCTGGTATACCTCGAAACCTTGAGGTTGCTCTACATACGCTTCTTGTTCAATTACTCTGGAGAACAGTCTTTGCATTCATCTGATGTAAACTCCAACCCATGGATATTGCAGAAGATATAATGGCTCAGGTAGAGGTATGTCAGGCTACTGGAACAAGCTATCATCATAGTCTTCTCCCTCCATCTGGGAGAACCACTAGTTCTGAATCTCGCGATGCTTCCGATCATAAGTCTTTCATACATTGTTCTTCATCACAACTTCCATTTCATATGCTTGTTTGCTTCTAGTGGGTTCAAACCAAGTTGGTAGTCTCGTGATTCTCGATATAATGACTGGTTGTTCTGGCTTTTCTTTCTCTCTTGGAATCTTCATGTTCTTCCTCATGTTTCTCGTAATCTCTTGGGTCCATGGAGTTTTCTATAGATTCCATGCCCTGAAGATTCCGACTTCTTCCTTTCATCATAGGATCATGGATGTGGATGGACAACCAAGGATACTTTAAGGCTTCTTTTCGAAGAAGACTTCTTCTAAAGTCAAACTTAGCAAGTGCTACTTTTCATGGCTGCTACCATTGATGGGAACATGGATAGATACTTCATAATCCTCAATGGATCATATTATTTAGGATTAGCTCCCTCCTAATCCTTGCTTCATGTATGAATGCATGCTCTTCTTTTGGAATTATATAATCAACTCCCTCCATCTAGGAGAGTCCACACTTTCGGCTGCATCCTTATTGCCTTCTGCAAAGTGTCACGAGTCTTTTTCTAATTTCCTTTTGATTGCTGACTTCTTTCTATTTTTACTTCTTCCATGTTTCTTCAAGTTTAATTCTGATTTCGGCTTATCTTGCAGTTGTTACATATGTTAATAGCTTCCGCATGAATTGTTACCAAGGATTGTCAATGTACTTCATCTTTTCATGTGTATTACTTGACTTGTAGTCATCGTGATAGCAATCCTTATCTTGTTATTCTTCCATAGGTATTGTTTCTCTTTGAACATCTTTCTAAGAAATAGATATGCAAGATATGTACAGAAACTATGTAAACATGGTATGTACAAGAATTATGAAAAATATTGTTATCTTGTCTTAGAAGAAGAAGTATGTTTTATCCTGCTTGGCCTTCTTTTAGGGTTCCCTTTCTCCGGCAACTGATGCTTCGTGTGTTTCCTTCCTTTTCTTTAACTCAGGACAATGATTCTTGTAGTGACCATATTTTTTACAGTTGAAGCATTGTATTTTTGACATATCTTTCTCTTGATTTGGTTACTTCCTTGAGCCAAACTTCTTTTTATTCCTGAAATTCTTGAACCTTGATGTGAAGGCTTGATCATCGTATTCCTTTTGGGGTTTCTCTTTTGCCCTAATCCTTGATTCTTCTTATGCACAGCAAGTCCAAAGTTCTTCAAATGTGGGATACTCCTTCCTTGTGTTCATGCTTGCGGCAAATGCATCCCATGTCTTGGGAAGACCATTGAGTACTATATTTATCAGTTCCTTCTCTCAAATGATTTCTTCAATAGCTTGTAGTTGATCTCTTAACTGAGAGATTCTCACAAGGTATGATGTTATGATGTCATCAACATTCATTTTCATGTCACGAAGCTCATTCTTTAGACTCATTACTTGTCCAATGTTTCTAACTGAGAAGAGGTTTGTTAGGGCATCGTACATCTTCTTAGATGAGTCAAGATGGGAGATGTAGGGTATCAACTAGTCTTTTATAGAGTCCACTATGATACTCATGGCATTGATGTCATTGTCTTTGAACTTCTCCATAACTGCAACGTTTTGAGGTTCCTTATCTTTTCCTTCTTCGAACTGTGGTTCCACGATCTTTCCTTTCACAATATCCAACACTTTATTCTTGGAAAGGATGAGGTCAATCATTGTCTTTCACGCTCTGAAGTTACAATCCCCTTCTAACTTGTTTTATGATTTCATAGAGTAAGTCATAATTGCTTTGACTTGGTCAACCTTTGACCAAAAACTCAAACTGGACGTCTTAGCTTACTGAGAGTACCAGGAGGTGTGCTAGGCTAGGGCGCACTAGGCTATCCATAAATTAGGTCAATCTCTTCACTTAAGGTGCCTGAACAAGAGGGTTAGGGTTTTGTTGTTGCAGCAAAAACTGGCTGCAACTGCAATTGTGACTGAGCAAATCCTCCCAATCTATCTTCCAACGGTTAGACTGTCCGAAGATAGTGTGGGCCCATAACATGTTAGAAATAATAGATGTGCTCGTTTAACCATAGACAATATAGCAATATTGTCACCCAACCATAGGCCGAAGCCACCCTCGAGCACCTTAACCTTGATAGAGAATGATTCTGGAAGCAAACCCTGGGCCTTATTGCTATCCTTATACACACTTGCAAACGTGAGCTAAGTCCAACTCACTTAGTGTGTCCTTGAAGGCACAATGCCTAGGTTCAAAGTCCATTGTCACCTCGACTTGAACCTCTTTCATCTAGGCTTACTCCTAGGGAAGCCAAGGGGGGTAGACCCTAGTTACTATGTGAAATTAAGAGTTAATTCTAGGAGTTGATTTTAGTTGATTAAAGGTTGGGGGATCTAGCCTATATGCAAAAGCAACAACACAAAGTGCAACTATTCAATGCAAAGTCAAGCCCTTTTCCTAAGACAACTAAGACTAGTGCCTAAGGTTGGGCAAGGGGTCAACTAAGGTTTGAGGGAGATAGATTTTACAAGAGTTACACAAGACCACAAAAGAAATTACTTCGTAAAGATTACAATTAGAACTAGATACAATATTACAAGATTAGATACAAAGATAGAAGAACTAAATACAAAGTTACAAATAAAGAATATCTAAGAAATAAAACAAGGTACAAGATATATGAATGATACAACTATGGACAAAAATAAACAAGCACTAACTTGATTACTTGATTTGTGCAGGAAATAAAGATTGCTTCAAATGAAAGGATTGCACCAACACATCAAGCCAGCATACCCAACAATAGAGTGCCTCCAAAGGATGTGCAACTCTAAGTGACTACTTCAATGGCAAACACAAATAACACAAACCCAACAATGAAGTTGCCTCCAAAGGATGCGCAACTTCAAGGGGTTAATCCAATCAACCAACACAACTTAAAACTAAAATTAAAATGCTCAAAATAAGCCTCCAAGGGCCAGGGCGCAACTAAAAATCACTTAGTTAATCATCCACAAAACGGAAATAAGCTTGCACGAAAGTAAATGAAAAGCAGATTGCTTGCAAGATTACTTAAGTGTCAACCATAAAAGTTATGCCAATGAAAATGTCCCCAAGGTTGAAGTGGATTAAAAGGATTATTAAGTTATTAAGTTATAGAATGAATCATAAGCTAAGTGACAACCCCAAAACTCCCCCCGCTTGTACCAAATAGTTGTTGGGTGCTCAAGAAGTGAGGCAAACAAGGTCCCACCCTAGCTCCACAGGTCAACCCAAGAAAAGAAGTACTCCTGGAAAGGACGCCAAGCACCATGAGATCGTCCCCAATCTAGCACCTTCCGTTGTTTCCTTAAAATTCTCGTTTAGATGGCAAAGTTGGGTCAATAGTGAGTGACCTATTAAGTCTAGTTAATTTTAAGCCCTATGAGACTACGGTAGATTAAGTTAGTTTGTATGTTGACTAAGATGTGCTTGCTAAAGTGTCAAATGCTTGAACGAAAAGGAAATTGCTTGCGAGTTAAAGAAAATTACTCAACAAGTGTGTAAAACTTAAAGTAGTATGAAGTAATTGAAAATAAGCTTGCAACAATTGAAAAATTGTGTTTTCCTTAAACGATGAAATTACACCATGCCCATGAAGGAAAACTACTTAGTAGAAATGAAAATGAGAGCAAAGTACTTGAACTAAATAGAGCTTGCAATGAGAAGAAAGACTAAGAGAGCACCATAAGCTTATTATGCCTCCATGGGCCTAAGCCAGTATTAAGTGATTACTTCTAGATCTAAATCATTTTAATCATTAAGCATATGAAGAAGTAAAAACCATATACTGGCCTTACGATTTTGGGGGTTGGCTGGGCCAAACACACTCCAAGGTGTAGGCAAACAAGTAGAAAAGAAATGTTGAAAATTAAATTAAGCTAAGAGAACCACAAACAATGGCACAAGGTGGAGGCAAGCCTTCCTTTTTTGTGTCAAAGTGGGTTGAAAGAACTTCAAAGAAATGCTAAAAATAAACCTAGCCTCTCAACCTTGTCTTAATGACAAGTGGGGCAAGCAAAAGAATAAAAAATGCAGAAAATTAATAGCTCCTAGCCTTACGGTTTTAGGGGTTGGCTGGGCCAAACTCACTCCAAGATGTAGGCACTACTAATTAATTTAAATTGCAGAAATTTAAATGAGAAGTGCAAGCCCTTTTGGGACTCCCTTGGGCTTGCTTACAATTGCCAGAAAATATGAGAAAGAAGGGTGTTGTGTTACCCAACTATTTGAGGCTCTTCTTGAGTGTTTTGTGGCCCAAAATGGGCAACACCTCCCCTTATACTGGCGAGAATCTGCAAAAACCAGCAAGCAAAAGCTTGCTGGAAATGCTACAAGAAGACAACAAAATGAAGGAAAAATTATGTTTTTACACAGAAATTTTCTGCAGAAAATTTCGGCAAGATATATATAGTTGTATGACCTATTCTAGACATTAGAAAACCCAAAAATCTGAATGGAAGTAACAAAATTATATTGCAGCAAAGAAATGTAGGTGAAAATGGTTGAGAAAGAGTGTTTTCCATATCTGAAAACACCTACCCAATACTAGAAAGTGACCTGCAAATGTTAGCAAACTATAAGCAATGTAGAGATGAGAGCATATGAGTTAAAACCTACAAAATACTTTGCAATAAAACCATAAACTCTAACTAGATTATCAATAAGACTAATGGTAACCAACCCAATCAAAATACTTTGCTTGGGATCTCTATGCTACTACATAGAAAGCAAAACACAAAGGAACAAGTGACCTCCCAAGCAATGGATGCACCAAGAAGACTCTTAACACACCATGTCCTCCAAAGCCTTTGTATTAACAAGCAGGAAGTTGTTGCAAATACTTGCAACAAGTTCCTCTCCAAAAGATGAGAGCAAGATGGGAGAGTGAGAAGAAAATTGGGTAGAATTGGTGAGAAATGAGGGAGAGAGGACCTCTATTTATACTTAGAGAGGCAAAGTTACCCCTCTTGGATGCAAGACAAGTGTCAAATCATATGGAAGAGTGAGCATCCCAAGCAATGGATGCACCAAGAAGACTCATAACACACCATGTCCTCCAAAGCCTTTGTATTAACAAGCAGGAAGTTGTTGCAAATACTTGCAACAAGTTCCTCTCCAAAAGATGAGAGCAAGAAATGGATTAGAGCAAGATGGGAGAGTGAGGAGAAAATTGGGTAGAGTAACAGTAGCAATAGAATTGGTGAGAAATGAGGGAGAGGGGGCCTCTATTTATACTTAGAGAAGCAAAGTTACCCCTCTTGGATGCAAGACAAGTGTCAAATCATATGGAAGAGTTAGCATCTCAAGGAGGGGGGAGCATTTTTAGGGTTTGAGTGGTGGATTGATGAGATGGCATGAGTTGGAAAGCTTTTGCTTAGTCAATGGGTAAGGTGGAAAGCCTAGGAGGGCGCATTAGGGGAGAAAGAGAGAGAGAGCCCCACTCACCTTAATTTTTGTTTTTGAAAGTTTTGCTCAAGGAGGGGGGTGCAACTTCCCTAGGGGGACAAACTTTATGAAGTGGTAGCTAGGTGGGAATGGGTTATGAGGGTGAGAAAGGGGTTAGGAAGGGTTAGTATAAGGTTTAGGCATCATCTCCCAACTTTTCTCTAACCATTTAGCTCAAAATTACAAAAATTGACATTTTGACTATGTCAAGACTAGCAATTAAATTGTTGTTTTGGACTAACCAAGACTCCTCATGGACAAACACTTAGCAAAACTTGTCCAATTGAGCTTAAACTTGGTCCAAGGGTGTAGGGGGTCTCATTCCATTTCTTTTGAGCACAAATACCCCTAGCAAAAGCCCAAGGACCTAGTTTTTACATTTTTCATCAAACTTTAATTAAAATTACCCAACTTAGGCAATTTTAGTAAATTAAAAAAAAAACTATCTAGACTCAATGGAATTCCGCAAAACTTCCAAAGATGTCTTTCATGGTCAGTTACAACATTCCTAGACAATAGCTACTAGAGGGCTAAACCATTAGAACACCTTACACCACTTTGGAGGAATTATTTGTGGGAGTGAAAAACTCAAGGGAAATTAATAAGGCTGGTTAGGCCTAATTAATAACCTGAGGAAAAAAAACACTCAGTGAAAGGGACTCCTCTAATGATGAAGTCCTAAGGTAACTAACCTAGCTATGATCCATGTAGACCCATTACATTATTATCCCACGCAAGGGAACGGAAATTCCATTACAAAAAGATGTGTTGAAGGCCAAAGTTGTCTTGTAGAACCAATGAGTCTTTGACTTGGTAGCACTGGATGGTGCATATCTTCATGGTACATGGAGTTGACCCCCTAGTTGAATAGGTGGTCAACAAGCCTAATAGCCAATCAATGTAGCGTACCTCTCTCTCTCCAAAGCTAGCATACAAGGCAGAAAGTCCAAACCATAACCAATAGAAAGTCTGAGCCTAAACCGAGAATATAGATTGCAGTAGCTACAGCTGCAGCTACTCCCCAGACTTGCACACTTACCCAGTTTCTCCAATGCGCACTTCTTCACTGCTGAAATTTCGAGCTGTGTGTGCCAAATGAGATCTGGCTACCTGTATTTATATTGTTTTTCCTAACCTGTCTAGGCTGACTTCTCATTCTGGAGGCTAAATACTTAATATTAAATATTTCCTTGAGCCGACTTGTCTTCTAGGGTTATGTTCAATGCTTTAGGGTTTCTTCTTGCTTCTCGAATATTCTATTCTCGTCAGGGTTACACATGGAGGCAAATACCTCACGCAACTACCATAATATCAACATTGGCATCTATCGGCTTATATCCCAAAGGGCATACTTGCTAAAATCAAGAAGCTTTGCTTCAATTATCTTTGGAAAGGGAGTGGTGAATACTTTGGATCTCATTTAGTCAATTGTAAAGTGGTGTCACTCTCTAAAAATTTTGGTGGATGGGGTTTAAAGGATATTTGTCTTTTTGGGAAGGCTCTGGCGACACAATCTTTATGGGTCTTTTTGTCTCGAGACAATTTGCAGAGGAGAATATTAGTGGAAAAGTATATAGCTCCATGCACGGTGTTCGACCGGATTCATAGTCGTCACAAAAGTATCCATAATGTTTCAAACCAATGGTGCTAACATTGGTTCTCCCCATAATTGGACACTATCTGGCCTAGAAGGTTGGCTTGGGCACTAATGTTAGGATTTGAACAGATACTATTGTTGGTTGTGGGAGGAATGTCTTACTCCCTGAGGCATTTGTAGCATAGTTTTGGTTGTCGGGACACTGTACCTTAAATAAAGTCGGTGATGAAACTAGAACATCGATTTGGCATCCGGGTTGGTTGAGCACTCGAGACCTCGGACTTGAGGTAGTATGGCATGATTAGAGGAATCTATATATATCCGAACTATATAAGGCTCACATTCACTTAACACCTCGAGAGGGCATTACTCTGCAAAATTGGGTTATGTGGCTATGCAAGACTTAGATCCCTCGGATGGACAATGGTGGACAAAGAAAATACGGAAAATCAAGGGGCCTCTGAAAGGCGTTATTTTCTTTTGGTTAGCATTGAAAGAACGGGTGTTGACTTGGGATCGACTTCAGAGGAGGAACAAAATAAGGCCTAGCATTTGTTATTTATGCAAACAGAACGAGGAAACAAATATTCACTTATTTTTGGAATGTCCCTTTACAAGAGAGGTATGGAGGGAGATTGAATATCAGATACAAGTGGGACAACTTTGGGAAGCCCCTACAATGGTCGACTATTTTTTAGGTGTTTTAGTAGAATCTCTCTAAAAGCCTTTCGAGTCTTGCCCATACTGGTTGCATAGGAAGTATTCACTTATTTTTGGAATGTCCCTTTACACGAGAGGTATGGAGGGAGATTGAACGTCAGATACAAGTGGGACAACTTTGGGAAGACCCTACAATGGTCGACTGTTTTTTAGGTGTTTTAGTAGAATCTCTCTAAAATCCTTTCGAGTCCTGCCCATACTGGTTGCACAGGAAGTTTGGCTGGCTCGTAATGCTATCTTGATCGAGGACAGGCCTTGGCCCACCTTCAAGGTCACAACAAACCTTGGCTCTGTATTCCTTGTATAAGCCCTCTTGGGTCCTAAAGAAGCCTCGTCAGCTGTAAGAAGTTCAAATCAACAAGGAGCTGCCCTGGATCTTTTTCAATGGGGCCAGCCAAGAGATGGCTCATTCTTGTGGTTTGGGTTGTGTTATATTTATCTAATACTCATTACATCACAGGCAAAGCCAACTTGGGACAGGGTACAAACAACCAGGGTGATTTTAATGCTTTGTTTGCTCTACTCAAGTGAGCAATGGACAGAAACATCTCCATTTTGCAGGTTTATGGAGATTCAGAGCTCACTATAAAGTGGATGAATGACAAGGTACAGGTGACAAATCCGGGCCTGAGACATATCTCTCATCAACTGAAGATTATCTCAGATCAGTTTCAACATATTACTTATACCCATGTGTACCAAGAATTAAATTCAGTCTCTGATGCGCTGTCAGAGGCTTTGACACTGGGTTACAACAAGTTGTTCTTGAAGAATCCTCTGGAGGGCATTTGCTCACAAAGAGTGAAGGCCAGTTTTTGGATCTTTAGTTTGTTTTAAGAAGAGCCCAGTAGTGAACATTATGATTGTTCTGTGTTTTTGGCCTGGATGGCCTTGATACTCAGTTCTGCTTTGTTAAATCCTTTTAGTTGTACTGCTGCTTAGATGTTTGGCCAGCACAGCCTTTTTACTCTCTCTATTTGTGTTAGATTTTGGACAGTCAGTTTGTCAGATTCCAGTCTGTATGTTTGATGAAGAGCACCATGGGCCTAAGGATTGTAGTGATCATTGTACTTACATTTCCTCTGAAATAAAAGTAAGTTTTATTTTGGTGGAAAAAAAAAAGAAAAAAAAATAATGGTCATGTAGTGCACAGCACAGATTAACTACAAGAAAAAGAACAAGCACCAAAATTGGTTTCCAAGCTGATTTCTACCAAGCAATCTAGCAGAAGTTACAGATGATTTTGCTAGATGCAGTAAGCAAATCAAAATCTTCATGGAAAAGCATAGGAGATAAAAATGCACGAATTCAACCTAAGAAGGTTCCATGGTTTGTTCAATATTGACAAATAGTTGACAGGCTACTCAATCAAGGTAGAAAAGAGATGGTGGTTATTTATACAGCTTGACATGCACAGTGCAAGTGGTAAGATGAAAAGGTTTAACGGGTACTCCAAGAGCCCCTTGATAGAGAGCCCCTCCTTTCCATTTCCTAAAAATTCTCTATATCAAGCTTTTACAAATTCTCTACAAGACTCAAGAAAGGGTGCCTGTACTCCAGAAGCCTATGACTGAGGCCTTAGGCAGGCTCCTAAACTCAACATGAAGGACTAACAAATCTGTATGCCTGCAGATCACTTCTAACCCAAGAAAGATCAACCATATTGAATTTGCTGATAAACTTTTTGTTAGGAAGAGCAAGTGTCCTTGAAACAAAAGAGTCCCATGAGCAAGCACTACATAATCCTTTTTTTGTTCGAAAATGCAGTCTTCTGACTTCATTGTTGAACACAATGAAGTCTGAAGAAGACGTCCAGAATCGTACATCGTTGAGCCAAGCTGCAATTATACAGACTACCCCTCCATACACAGGCAAAGACAGCCAGCATTTCCACCTTGGCTCCAATCTCAACTCCAAAAATCTTGTCCACCTAAGAGAACTAAACAGAGAAAAATATAAAATTTAGCTAGGAATAAATCATTCATCCTGCCTTCATGAAAGCTTGTTGTTCAGTCAACCAAATTCCCAGGCATCCCACTGGCCTTTAAACTCATAACATCTGAAGACTTGAAGGAAGTCCTGGAAAACCCAAATCCAAGCTTCAAAGCTGGAGGCATAGATGGCGCTCTTTTGCAGGTAGGATCCAACTTGTCCAATAAGTTAATATTTTCCCTTTGGCTAAATGATGCAAATATTTATTGATAAAACTACAGGAATTATAAGAAGTTAATATTTGCCTTTTGGTTACATGAAGGGAGAGGATATCCAAAATACCAATATGGATTACACTTGGAAGTCTCCCTTTAGAACTTTGGAAGCCCAAGATACTGAATATGATTGGGAAGAAGATAGGCCGGTTTCCTAAGCTAGATGTAGCATCCCTCGCCTTGAAGAGAATGACTGCAGCCAGCATATGTTAAAATGAACGTAGATGATGGTTTACCTGAGGGCCTAACTATCAAAATAGGGCAACAGGAACTGTCAGGCAATGGATTATGTGAATGTTCCCTAAAGATGAAATCATTGTAGAGATCGTGGCCACCATAAGGATGCTTGCCCAGTTCCCCTATTTGCTCCTCCTCAAGCAGTAGACCAGGAACAAGGTAAACCATCAACCCCGGAAACTGTTCATGTGGCCTCTAACTTGACGGGATCAACTCCACTTCAACAGCAGGAAAGGCATGCCCCTCTTGAAGAAATCTAACCCCCGTCCCCCCTCCTCCATGAGCTTTGACCAGACATTGGAAGAGCTCAATAGGATCTTCAAAAAGATCAAAAAGGACCCCATTATTTCAGCTAGGGTGGAGGTTTTGCTGGCAGATTATCCCTCCTCGGGATCACCAATGACTGAAGGAGGCAAGAGAACCATAAGTTCCCTTAAATCTCCTGTTGGGGAGAAGAAGTCTAAGGAGAATAAATCTAGTTTGGATACCAGGTACTTTTAGAGGCGGGTCCTTCCATGCCTGGACCACCACTGCACTTGGATAGAAGCACCCCAAGGGACACTAGTGAAACATCAGCCACCACTGGGTCGGGGCTTAGATATAGAACCAGATTGAGAGGCTTCACAAGCATATCTCTAATGCCATTGGAGGAAACAGAACCTCCAAACTCCAGAAAAAAGTATGATGGAAGGAAATAAAAAAATGCAACAGCTATATCTCAGGTAGAGATCGATGTTCAAGAGGGAAGGAAACTCACCATCAAGAGCAGCAGAAGCCCAAAGCCCAGTTGCAAAATGATAGCATTGTCATTTAATCTGATCCCTTAGAAGACTAGTAATAGCACAAAAACCTGATCTTCTTTTCATTCAGGAGACAAAGATTTCAGCCACTTCTTGTATGGTGTCTTTGCATAAAGCTTTGCCTTTCCCTCATTGGCACTTCATTTGTTAAAATGCCAATGGCCTCTCTGGGGTCTTGGCGTTTGGATGGATTGACACTACTTAATTTTATCTACAAACTGTGCCTTGATAAATGTTCAACCAGATGATCATACCTCTTAGAACCAAATCAAACTAACTTATCGCCTGTGTAATGAGTATTTTTTATGCCACGGTACTTCAAACTCAGGTCCAAATATGGATTGGCTTTACCTACTTACTGGAACTCGTGGCTGGCCAAAAGTTTTAGCATTGACAAAAGTCCAGAGAGAAAACCCAATCAAATCTGGGAAAAAATAGAATTTGCAGTGAAAGAAACCATCAAGCAAAATACTCTACAAACAGCAAAGATTCTGTAAAATTTTATCGAGTTAAAAATGACAATCTTAAGATTTGAAACTAACTGACAGATATTATTCCTTCCATTACAGGACAGACCTCAGAGGACCAGAATGACCCCAACCAAATTTGACAACTTCCTAATAGCTTCTTCACACTAAATTTTGACAAGCCCTCTAAAGGTGACCATGGAAAATCAGGTGGAGGAGAGTTCAAGGACTCCAAGGTAAATGTTGTCCTAGTTTACAGGGTTGAACTGCGTAAGGAAACAAATAATGAAGCAGAAATGTTAGCCATAATAATAACAGGCCTTGAAAGTTGAATCCTACCTCAGCTTAGGCCTAATAAATGTTAATATTGAAAAGGATTCTACACTGGTTGTTAACCTTATTAAAGGACTTTAAAAAGTATCAACGGGAGGGAGATTTGACAACAGAAGCGAATGGCTTGATTTCAAATTCAGCCTCAGTTGATGTGAAAAATAGAAATCAAACAAGAATAAGATTGTTGACAAATTGGCCACTGTAGCAATTGGTCTAGCATTACATAATAAAAAAATCAAATGGAAGTAAGAAGGAAAATCTTTTCAATCCTAAAATCAGGTGGTTTATGGTCCCAGTAAAACCAATTTTCATTAAAATTTACAAAGCAAGGCTCGAACTCATCAAGACATGCCAGCATGCAATAAAAGATTAAGGATGGGAAAGCACATATTACACCCAACCTTGTCTTGATCCTTCATTTTCATTTTGAAGCTTCCTCTGAAATGGAAAACAAAAAAGTTGAGGACCTCGGAGCAAAAGAAAGAAAGGAGCTCTTGATTAAACAATATTCAGCAAGCACTCATTTTCTGAAGGAAACAGAGCAACAAATAAAGAAAGAAAGGAGCTCTTGATGGCACAGTATTCAGCAACTGCTCATTTTCTAAAGGAATTATTTGTTATGGCAAGGAAAATTTCAATGCAGTCAAAAATAAGACCAACAATGCACAAGGTCCCTTTTCTCCCAAAGCTGGAAGGAAATTTGAAGGTCTCCTCCAGATCTGAAAAATTCAAGGATGAAGAAAAATATAGATATCATAAAATTAGAAATGCAAAAAGAGGTTCAGGATTTGTTGACTAGCTTGAGAAGCTCTCCTTGATTCATGATGGCATTACTTCCCAGTTAACCAACTCAGCAACAATTGGAGGACAGTTTTTTGAGCTTGGTAAAGGTTTACAGTATCTCAAAGCTAATATAACAGAGCTGAGGGGAAAGGGGGAAAGGAGACAGAAAAATATTGTTGTCGAACATATCCAAATTGACTATGCCACCATGGTCTCAGAGCTAGAAGTGAAGAGGAAAAAGACAAAGATGTACAAAAGTCGTGAGAAAGTCATAGCCCTCAACACCTTCACAAGAGGGGTTTTGCCATCAACACTCCCAGCAGGAGGCCCTGAATGCAGACTTCCTAAAGGTATTAACTTCAGAGTGTTGAGAATGTTGCTCGAGCAAGAACTTCTTACACAGGCTTCAGTGTGACCGTGCAGGAATTAATTCAAGACATTTCTTTGGTGATCACCTTGGAAAGGTGATCACAAATTCTATCTTGTAATTTCGCTTGAAAAAATAAGAGAAAAAGTGGAAGTATTATGTTTTGAAGTCAACTAGTCTTAGAAATCTAATTGAAATGTTCTAAAAGCTCTAGAATATTAGTGACTTAGATTAGGATTTAATCTTAGCCGTACATCTCATGACTGAGATAGGTGGCAGCTAGGATTGAGGACATTAGTTATCTTCTCTCAAAGCATAAATAGGACAAGATAGGAAAGGCAGATTACACACATGACAAGACAGCAAGAGAGCTGGAAGAGGGCAGAGTGCATTCAAGGAGAAGAAGAGGAGCAGATCGCTAAAGAGACCAGCAAGTACAGCAGACAGTGCAGTCCGTACCCTGCTGTAGCAGTACTTTCTTCATGCACAGGCTGTACACCCTCAAACCTGGCCATACTCTGCTGTCTTAGGATTGACCGTACAACTGCTGGATCAAAGCAGGCTGCAGAGGTCACCTTGTAAGCTTTTTGATCAAAAGGAATGAAAAGCTGATTTGAAGGAGAAATCCCTGTGTATGTATTTTTTGCTTTTGCTGTTCATTTTTTCAGCTATTATGTGACTGATGCAATGTTCAGAAAATAAGTTTTCTGCTGTTAAATAGATCTGTTGTGAGTTATTTAATAAGAGAACGTTAGGACAGCGGTCACCTGGGTTGAAAATTTTACACAGAGAAGCATAGCATTTGTTTTGTTTTTGTTGTTTTCTAGAGAGGAGAGGAGAGTAATGATATGGAGCTAGGATGAAGGACAGGACCCAAGTGACAAGCCTAAAGAGACAATAAAAAGCACAAGGAGGAAAAGAACAGTAAAAACCAACAGACAGAATGTGGAAAGGTTCCAAAGGGAGGTAGAAAAAATCATATCTCACACGAACTTTCTCAAGACAGTTAAAACTCCAGAGGAGAGATCCACGGTGATAATGCAAACTATTGAGGACAGCCTGGAGAAATGCATAAAACGGGAAAGGAAGAGGCAGTATGACAGCAAACAAGTTTCCATGGTATGAAGACATGCAAGCAAAACCTACAAAACAGATATCAATGAAGAATGTCAAGGCTTACAAACAGGCAGTAAGTATGCATAAGGAAAGATATGTGTGAGAGAAACAGGAAGAGATGCTGATGATGGCCAAAAAGAAACCAAAAGCTTTTGGGAGGGGTTCCAGGTGAGGAAGCTGAGTCAGGAGAATGACATTTGCGAAGAACAGTGGGTGCAAGATGCAAAAACCCTGTATGAAAACATAGCAGCAAGGGAGAAACCCCAGAAGTCACAGCAGAAAGAAATGTTTTTACAACAGATGATATTCTTAAGGGAATCCAACGACTAGAACAGGGGAAGGCAAAAAGCAGGACTGCAAGCAAAACACCTCAAGTGGAATTAGGATCATCTCAGTCAGCATATAGCAGAGGCATTGCATCAAATGGTTCAAGAGAGGGGTTTCCAAAGAGGAGGAAACCAGCCTTATCCTCCCAATTTTTAAGGGAGGAGAGAAAAACAGCACAAGTAACTACAGGACAATAACGACTAGCCCAATCTTTGCCAAACTGATAGGAGGTATCATGGTGAGAAAAAACTGTAAATGGGGGAAAGAAAATTGTAAGCATTTGAAAGAAAACAGTAAACAAGTGAAGGGGCAAACAAGATTCAACCAAAACATTCAACTGTTGACCATTCCCTGACACTGAAACACGTGGCTGAAAACAATTAGGAGAACAAAGAAGAAAAAACTCAGCACCATAGGTCTTCTTTCTCCCAAGTTAAAATGCCATGGAAGGATAAACAAACTGTGGCTTAGATAACAGTGAGCTCAAGCAGATTGAAATACGAAACAGGGAGGTGGCAGGTACCTAAAGAATGTTGGGAATACAGCAAATGCCAGATGTGTGGATCATGAGACAAGAGACAGCAGCATTTCCCCACCAGATGCAGGCAATACAGCCACCTCAGAAGAGGAACTGTACTGGAGGAAATCGATTGGATCGAACTATTTCAAAGCAACCAGCTGGAGGTTATTGGGAGGCCGACCACCAGGATGATGAACCATAGAAGCAAGCTCCTGAGATTAGTCAACATCCTCATAAGGGGCATACAGATGAGTATACCTACAGAGTGGAGTGGAACCTGAGAATTCAACCCCACATATATGTATTACAGTATTTCCTTTCATGTTTCAGTTTTGTTTGGACTGTATTCCCCTTTAATTATAGCTAGACATTTACTTTTCAGAAGTTTAGCAGTGTGATGACGTAATCTTCACGCCATAGGCTACTTGGTCTCATGGATGCTAGTAAAATCCTATTCTTTTATTCTTTCTGGTTTACTAGGTGCACAATTCCATGGCTTTTGGATCTTAGATTTCTTTACATTTGGTACATAGATAATATAGTTTATATGGGATCTCAATAATCAGTCCCTGGTAATCCATGATGGTTTTCTGTTATTTGGTTGCAAAACTTTTGGGTCTTAGTTTTCTTAACATTTTGGTCCATAGATAATATAGTTTATACCATAGTAGCAAGATTCGAATATGAATATGAATACTATTTGATACAAAAAAAATAAGCAATAAAATAAACCCAATATGACTTTAGTATGGAAGTGAATAATGTAATAAGTACTGTTACCTGTAGCATAGAAATACAACTCAAAAAAATTACAATTATCTATTAAAAAGCCTTCAATGGGATGAATCACAAATTAAGTTAGCATTGGTTCATAGTCCAGACTTGGAAGTTAGAGATTGAAGAACTTCAAAAAAATTCTTTTCCAGGTGAAATGCAGCACAAAAAGACAGCCCGCAGATGCACAGAGGAATGGCAAAAATGCAGCCCATAAATACATGTAATGTCCTCATCTTTGGGTTCTCCTGTTCAGCAGTTGGAGATGACTTTCCAGGCTTGTTTCAGCCTAGACAGAGGGGTGAGGCTATGTTATCGGTAGGCTCGGAGAATTTGGAGGAGTTATATGAAGCCCAGCCTAGTCCAATTACCATCTTTCATAATCAGATCACTTCCGCACAGTTCGTTCTTGGTTCCGTGGCATTCCAACAATTCCCATAATTAAGGGGTATTATCGAGCATAATCTAATTAAATGCACTAAAGGTGTTATTTGGTTCATATTACTTGAGGGGACACCTTAGTGTAATAGCTTGTTGGAACCGGGACGAAAAGCTCTAAAGGTTGGAATGATGAGAAAGGTACTTCCGAATGTCTTAAAAGCCAATTAATCACTTTTTGGCATTAAAAAGGGGAATAAGGGTCAATGCTGGATTAAGTCAAAGAGGAAAGATCTAGATGGGAAAAAGGGGCATCGAAGAACTATTAAAGGAGGGGTAGCGCTCCACTTTCCTCATTATGATTTGGATTGATCTATTATTGGAGTGCTCTTGTGAACCAAGGTTTTCGTTGGGGTTTTGGCAAAACCCTTCCATTGTGGTTTGGTTTCGATGGTACAACATTCATCCTAGCTAGACAAGGAGGAGAACTATATGGGATATTCACTTGGGCATCATCTTGTGGTTCTACTTCAGCGTGGAGGTATAGCGGCTTGAAGAGGAGATTCGTAGGGCTTTCTTGAGGGGCCGAGTCACCTTTTTTGCAAGGCCGTGAGGATTTGGAGGAGTTGTGAGGGCTTTGTGGAGGTTCATGGCACTTAGGAGGCTAGTTGGGGTTTATGAGAGGGCCAGATCCCTTTCCCTTGCAGAGTCGTGAGGCTAGGAGGAGCTGTGGAGGCATCTTGAGGGGCCAATCTACCCATTTTGTAGAGCCATGAGGGTTTTGGAGGGGCCGTGAGGGTTTGGAGGAGGGTCGTGAGCCCTATCCTTGGTCTTTGGGGGTTTGATCTGCCTATGAGGAGATCGTTCTTGATTGTGTTGAGATTGGATAGCAAGAAAGGTCTTCACCATGTGTGGTGTCCTAGCATGGAGGAGGGCAATGAAACTTAGCCAAGTTGATGGGTTAATAATTTTCCTAAAGTTGTACTTAGAAAAAAGTACATTAAATGGGTTATATTTTAATGCTGACTTAATGAACACTTTTTATAAAGTTAAAGTGAGAAATAATTTAAGTTGTGGGCTTTTAATCTTGACCATTGATCTTTTGTGGAGTGAGAATGGCAAGCTTTACAAATGTTGATTGGGCAGGATGCCCGATCCAATTCAGGTTGTTGTTTCAGCGTTGGATCGGGCATCATTTCCTGGTTCAGCGGGAAGCAGAGATCAATAGCATTAAGCTCTATTGAGGCAGAGTACATGGTTGCTAGTTTGGCAGCATGTAAGGCACTGTGGCTTAGGAAGATACTCTTGGGATTGTTCAGGCGGGAGCTAGAAGCTACCGTGATTCATTGTGACAATCAGAGTTGCATCAAGCTCTCAGAGAATCCGGTGTTTCATGATCGTAGCAAGCACATTGACATCGGGTATCACTTCATCTGGGATTGTGTACAAAGAGGAGCCGTGAGGCTTGACTACATACAGACTGATGAGCAGATAGCAGATATTTTTACCAAGGCACTGAGCAGACAGAAGTTTATGAAGTTCAGAGATCATATGGGGTTGAGGCAGAATCCCTTCCTTGTTGAGAGGGAGTGTTGAGATTGGATAGCAAAGAAGGTCTTCACCATGCATGGTGTCCTAGCATGGAAGAGGACAATGAAACTTATCCAAGAGGACGATTACGCAGAAGCTCATGCAGGGGTGTCTTCTGGCACGATTTGGTTCAGGGGGATTTGCAGAAGGGCCGTACATCTATTGAGGAAGTGATACGCTGAGGTTTTCCTTGTTATTTTAGCTGGGCCGATTTTATTGTAAGAGATCTCTATATTTTCCTGCTGAATAATAAAAATCTCCAAATCTGTTGCACTGGTTTTCCCTCCAGGGTTTTTCTAGGGACAATTGTCCAAAAATACTTGTGTACATGTGATGTGATTGCTGTTATCTTTCACTGTTAATTTCCTGGTCATTATTTTCTGCTGTGCATTATTTATTTGTGAAAGAAAACCTGGTATAATCAGTTATAAGTGAAATTTAATTGATTTAATAAACTGGGTTTAGAGAAATTTCACAGATTGGAGAGCCTTTGTAGGAGGACGCATCATCTTCTGGAGGAGGCCATGGCATCACTCCATGTTTTGGTTTGCATATTGTGTGTTTTCATTGATGTATTGCAGCTGCCATAGAAGCCATTAGAGATTTGTATTGTTCTGATTGGGGTTTACCGTTTCATCCATAATAAAAATGCCCATGTTGTTTCTTCTATTTTATGTGTACACAGATTACATACAATGTGTTTGACGAAAGCTTTAGTAGAATGAATGCAAACTGTTTGTAGAAAGTTGTCAACCAAGTTATAACATGGTAACATATGTAATGCAAACTGTTTGACAAAAGCAAAAAACCAGAAACAACATAAATTGCACAGCAATGCACCAATATCCTAGCCTAGCGCACTTGGAGATATTACAATACATCTACATGTAACCCAAAAACAGAGCCCCTCCCGATAGTTTTCAGGACCTCAGACAGCAGCAGAAATATCACTTGAATTGGAAAAATTTCAGCCTCGGGAACATGCAATCTGTGTATTTTATATTCACCTTTATAACTTATAAAACAATTAAGTTATTTGTTCACGTTTTATTGTAGAAAATAACGTGTTCCTTTAACTTTGGAAATTTTGTTTATATTTATAATTTGTTTGAGAGTTCTGTTTTTTAATTTTTTGGAGGTTTGTGGGTTGTATTTTTGAGTTTACGGGTAAGCCTTGTACCATATTCATACTATACAAAAAATTTGCCACATTTCGTACTGAAGCTGATTCTCCACACATCAAAGTCCAATATGGCCAAATCTTGCTACTATGGTTTATATGAGCTCTGGCTAATGATCAGTCCCCGGTAGTCCATGTTGGTTTTCAGTTATTTAGTTAGTCAAATCTGGAAGTTTATGCTGGTAGGGAGAAAATATTCCCTTGGCTTGTCAAGGGCCCTAAATACTGGAACTATTACTGGTTCCCAACCATTTGTGGGAGGCCATTTACAACTGTTATGTAAATTGATAAAATCATTTTGTTTCAAAAAACCAGAAATCACTTGTAATGCAGTATAAATAATAGAGATGTAAATGCATATGCATCATCGGAGAGGATAAGATTACCTATTGATATGCAATCTGGCATTTCATTCATTTCTAGAACAGTATTTTCAGGAGGTTCAACGATGGGCATCAACGTTTTAATCACAAACTTCACTCCCTTCTTCTTGATCATAGTATCCACCTGAGGGCTCTGCCAAGGAGCTATCTTTGATTCTGATTCTTCATTGATGTGTTGCTCCTCCATTGCTTCAAGGTCATTGTTGTGGGAATTATGTTTCTTTGCCCTATTTCCCGCACTTGCATGTTCTACTGAAACAGGAAACACAGGGTTATTAAATTAATAAAATGGAACAAAGCATTATGACTTTTCCATAGGAGATACCAAATAGCATAACCACAGTAAAGGTAACTATTGCAAATAAGAAAAAGTTCATAAGTTTCAAATTTCTCACCATTTTCTGTAGCCTTAGATTTCAAAAGTCTTCCAGAACTAGGCTGAATATACAGCCCACGATTATTCAAATTTTCAGTTTTTGAATCATTAAGATTTCCATCACTGCTGTCACCAGCCAGATTCTCCGTCGTGTATTCTTTATTTCTGCCATCCTCAATATTTGATGGACCATCAGCTTTGACTGAGGATGGTACACCTGGATTGTAATTAAGGTGGAGATCACATCAACCCCAATGCAAAAATATGAAGGAATTAAATAATTTCAATTATGAACTAATCCTTCAAAACGTAATGACAAACTTCTACAACAAACATCTTTGCATAATAGTATGCAAAAAACATAAAATAACTCTGTCCAACCAGTGTAGAAAGGAAAACAGAAACACAGATCGTGTCATATTCCCAGAAATGATTAAAGAACTAATAATGAAGGATGGAGTACCAAAATATAATTACCTGGGTCATGTCATTGTAGAAGAGAAAAAGAATAGTTACTCCATCTCATGTTCCATGAAATAAATGGAAGATAAATAATAAAGAAAGAAATTGTTATCAATTTATTAAAGACTGCAATTACAATATTAATATTAAATCTTCAAAAGCTAGCCAGATAAAATATAGAGGAAAATTGGTAATAACAGAAACATCTGACAAATTCAGGAAGTTCAAACTGTAGATATTAGTTAAGATGGTTTAGAAAAGATTAAATATGACCTATTAATCAGGTCAATTAAACATGGTCTCTTTCTTCATATAAAGCACCTATTGGGAGCACACCAGGACATAAGGCACAACTCTCACATCATTCTTTTATCTAGTGCTCTCTGTTGAGGTGCAAAAGTGCCCCACAATTTGAGGGGACTATTAGCAAGCTATTAAATACTGTATAGACTCAAACTACTCATATCCACAAAACAGGACATCAGGACAGATATGAGAAAGATTAGACAAGAGAGAAGATGGCCATAGTCTTATTACTAGCTTCTTGAGATCCACAACAACTCCTTTGACAGGAGAAGTGATAGATATCAAATCAATTCTCTGCGAAATTTATTATTTTTGTTATTGGCCTAAGAATGACCTCATAACTAAGGATATAATTTGCTAGGGACAAGGTTATTTTATAGGCATGGTTATTGCACAATATAGTTGATTTCCTCCTCAATAATATCTTTACTACTTATAGTTGTATTGCATTCAATAATTTCACAAAAAAAAAATCTCTCAAAAATTCTCTCAAAATTTAGCAATCTATTGGTTGCCCCTTCCCCAAATTTCTCATTTCCATACATGTCTTTTTTAAATTGAAAATGCATCATACATTTCAACGTTTTATCATAAATCAAGATAGATATACATGAATTTTACATCAAAGAGCCAAAGAGTGGTCACATTGGACCCCTTCTTCCTACATAAGCAATGGGCAGTCAATTCGTTAAGGACTTGTTGATCAACAAGCCTATTAATGAGGCTATTCAAGATCACACCAATAATAAGTACAATGGTTACATGGTGCCACACCTAGGGGACTCGTATTCAAACTATCCTTCTATGGTAAACACCTCCACCATATCATATATAGAATTGTCATAATATCTAGCAACCTTCAATAACGTTGAAAACATGTTTCATGGTTTTCTTTAGGGTAGACAAAGTATTCTTATTAACCCAAGTCGAGGCAAAACTCCAATGACAATCCTTCTGTTCTTGTGAATGTTGTCATTTTCAAACTCATGGCTTCTCAAGTGAATTCACTCTCAACAATAGACACCATTGCCAGATTTATTACTGGCAATTACGGAGACTTCCAATCTGATTGATAACAACATTTGGAGATTGGTAGGATAGGGTTACAGTCTGATTGGTGACAACATTTGGAGCTTGGTAGGGGAGGATTACACTCTGGTTAGCGATAGCAACCAGGCCAAAATAGAGTATGTCAAGATGCGAAGATGTCAAACTCAAGGCACTAAAATGTAATGACACGTGTTTAATGACTCTTGGTCTGAGAAGATGAACAGAGTGAAGAGACAAGTCATCCAATTCCCTCAGCCATAACTATGTGCATGCGATTTTGAAGATATTAATTTTTTTCATTTTCATTTTAACTTACATTTTCCATATGATATTATGAATGTCAAGAAAAAGTCTGAACAAGATAAGGGGTCAGGAAGTGAAGGAAGACTATAGTGATTTACCCCTTAATAATGAAAAGCTAAACGATTTGGTATCGGATTTGTCAAGATTGCTACTCAATCCACTCATAGAGAGAGGAGAGTGACAAACAAGTGAGGATTTCCATAGTTCAAGAGAGTTGACAATGAAAAGCAAAGGCTGATGGGGTCACTCAATTCAGTAAGGCCTACTACAAGATTGCAACTCAACCCATTCATAGAGAGAGAAGAGTGGCAAACAGGTGGGGGTTTCCACTCTAGGTCAAGAGATTTGAGAATGCGGACAAAAGGCTAGGGGGCACTCAATTCAGTAAGGCCTACTGGAGAAAATAAAGTTCCATTTAAATCTCGAAAGTAGATAGATAAAATAATTTGTGTAATTACAGTAACTATGGCACATCAGAAGACACTTGTAGTGTAATTATGGCAATAATAATGGGAATACAGAATGATGAAATCTGCAACATGTAAAAAGAGCAAGGACAGATTATGTAATGTGGAACTTAAAAGTTATAAATAGATAAAGTCACTCAGCATTTTGAGGGGTAAGAGATAAAACAGATGTACTGTGAAGCTGTTCAGCCAAGATTTGTACTCAATGTTCATATCTGTGGTCAATAAAGGATAAAAGCCTTATTTCTTGTTTCTGTTCCAATGCATGGACAGTGGTTGAATGTAAAGAATTTGCAGTAGAAAAGGTTGGACGTATTGCATTTATTTCAGTTGAGAATCGAGATCACTATATTATGCTAATTGTTACATAGTTCAATAGGTTTTCAAAGAGAGACTTCAGAATTGATATCATAGAAACTCCTTTGTGAAATAAAGAGACTTCACAGTGAGATCAAATCAGTTACTGTCTGGAACTACTGCAACCTAGAAAGATCAAGTGAGCATTCAACATACAAAAATTCCACCAAATGGAAGAAAGAAAATAAGAAACACGCGATACTTAACAACTCCGAAGAATCTTAAGAGTATGGAATATCACAAAGTACCCATCCCTAAGGATTTCATTTGCAAGGTTTTATATACAAAGAATCGACTACAAGTTAATTGACATTAGCATTAAGGGTGTAGGCAAAACTAGACCCAGAACTGGAATAGGAGAGCAAGGAAATTATGGCAATTGCCCAAGAACATATAAAGTCAGAAGCTGGACTGTACTTAACCCTATTGATGATAAGAAACGCTGCTTCAAATGATGAGCGCTTAGTCTGAAAAGGTGAGATAGGAAATAGATATTATTGGTGAGTTAAAGCTAAAGTGTAGATTCCCAAAAAACTCACTAGGTGGAATAGATGATACAAATAAGATAAGTACAGGAGTCAAGTTTGTCAAAAACATTACTTGACATTCATTCTGAAAATTTCTAACAGACTTTAAAGAAAAGTTAAAACCCAATATTTGCACAGAGACTATGGATTTCTCGTCAGAAGTCCTCATGGAACTTCTAGCTAGACTAGAACTCAGAATATATAGAGTTGGCAAGAGTAACAGGAACAGGTGATCCCACACAAGACCTAAAAGAACATATTATCATGTAGCCAGGAACAATTCAAAAGATTATTCATCTGCCAGTGATGAAGGTTACCCAAAACATTAAGTAAAATTGCACAAGGAAATTCAAGATAAATAACCTAAAACCCTAATGAGGAAGACAAGGTCAGAGACTCAGATGTATTCAATATGCATATAGGGATGCCAAAGAAATTATTTTTTATCTTTCTTTCTTGTTCTTTTGCTTACCAAAATGCTATGCGTGATAGTCTTAAGGTAACAGAGCATATATGGTGCTGTCCAAGGTGACAGTGAATGCTTTAATTTAGAAGCAAAGTGCTGTTTCAAGTTGAATATAGATAAACATAACCTCTTATATAGATAAGCATTCTGTAGTAAAAGATCAAGTATGAACAAAATGAGAAACTCACCACTTGACCTCTTTGGTGGTTCATAATATAAATCAGCTGCAGTCCAGTACTTGGTAAAATTTTTCTTCACCCTTTTCATAAGATCCAAAATAGGATCACCTTTATGATTGTATTTAAAACAGTTCTCCCAGATAAGTTGAACATCCTGGAAAACATCTCGAGAATTCTCATATTTTTTTCCCTTTTCCAATGTGTGGCAAATGGTGCCGAAGTCCATCGGTGTGTCAATAACATCAAAATAATCCTGAGGCCAATAAGAACCTGCAAAATTGTTATAATTTTCTTATGCAGAAAGAAAACGCATACATGTAACTAAAAATAGGCATGTCTTTAAAGAAAATTTGCTTTCAAGCTTCCTTTTTTTTCTAATTCCTTTCATCCAGCCATTACAGTATTCCTTTCATTTTAATTTTTCTGATAGATTTCATAAAAACGACAAATGCAGACTACTGAAAACTTAAAATTTATCTAGGTATAATACTGATTAGACATTATAAAACCATGCTTCCTTCTGTAAAAACAACATAAAATGACAGCAATAAAAAGATAACTGTAACCTGATTGATAATGAGAAAAGATCAACTAGGAGTCTAGGACTACTTATAGTCAAAGGAAGAAATAACCACAAAACTTGAACGTAAGATGGCAAAAGGTAAAGTGGAATCACAACCAGCAGATGTTGCCAAAAAACAAAAATTCTTTCCAGTTATAATACACTAAACAACAGGGTAATAGCAGACCATGGGTATTGATAGAAGAAAGAAATGGAAAATCAAGATAATAAGAATCTTGTACTGGTTGATATAGAATATCTATAGTAGATCAAGAAATGAAAAAACACAACCTAATCTTCAAAGGGAAACAGCTACTAAATAGCACAGTATGGGTTGGGTCAAGAGAATGCCAAAAGAATAGAGATCAAACAACAAACTAAATTTATTTTCTTCATTTGCACAGTAAATATTTTGTTTTAAACTCATTATGTGATAGGGTCCAGGGATGATCGGCATATCATGATGCAAGGTGGCATATTTGATGTCTAGACTCTACAGTGACAAATTTATCTTGCACTTGAAGGGATCAAAATCAAGGATATTTCTTGATGCTTATGAACTTAGCCAATTCAGTGCCACCCTAATTAGAAAAGAATGGTTGCATGGGGATGAATGTGATATGAAACAATAACAGCTATAGCTGGAGGATTCCAAGACTCTATACTTGCAACTACGTATCCAAAGAAATGGAATGTTACTGTGAACAATATATAATGTCCCATGGAATGTTCTCATGTATTACAAGAAGTTTTTATTTTCTCCAAGTAGATTATCAAGCTATAGGAAGTTAAAAAAGATAAACGCAAGCTAACAAGGTTTGATTGAAATTCCACTGTTTTTCTCACTTGTTAGATCTTCCTACCTAATGGATTTTTCTAATCCGTGCCAATAAAATAAAATGGCTACATGATATATAAGGTAGTATTATACCATGGAATGTTCTCATGTACTGCATTAAGCTAGTATTTTCCCCAATCCGATTATTGAACTAGATGAAGTTGTTAAAAAAACACAAGCTAGCAGTGTTTAATAGAGAATTCTACTACTTCTTTTGCTTATTAAACTCTCCAACCTAATCTAATCTGTACTAATAAAAATAAAATGGCTGCATATTTTATTAAACATTAAAAAAGAGACAACCTAAAAGGTCATTGAAGGAGAAACAGCATGATTGCAGATATGAAAAGAGAAATGACCATATCCTTGGATATGAAAAACAAAGGGGAATGAACAACATAGATGCCAAGAAAATATAAACCATTAAAGAGGAAGCAAAAAGGCATTGCCATCTTTATGTACTTTCCTAATGTGACAATAGGACAACAATAGGTCTTTGCTTCGAGTATCTGGACTCCAAGAGTTTTTAAAAATAAGGATAACTAAAGAAATATAGGCCTGGAAAGGAGATCTTCAACTGAAGAAACCAGTTTAACTGACACTGTAATAATTTTATTATATTAAAAAAAAGCATACAGGAGCTAATATAGTTTCAATCTTAAGATTTCCATAGGTCTTTAACAACATTCCTGATGATTAAATCTACAATATAATCAGTAACCCTCAGTACATATGTGTGAATCTGTTTTGTTGTTGTCAGGAACTTAAGCTTTATAAATATGAGATGCATAGTACTTATTTTCAACATAAAAAGATATTACTTACTGGGATTCCAAGAGACACTGGATCCACTGGGGTATTGAAAGGTTCTGCTGCATCCATTCTCATGATCTTCTTCACAACCTGCTCAATGACATTACAAGAGGTAGAAGTGAGTTACTTCTTGTCTGCTATAGAAATATATTTCTTTCATTTTTGTCAATAAATAAGCCATCAATCTAACCATCAAAGCAGCCTCCAATTCTTTTTTATTAGACTGAAACTGATAATGTTCTCCATTTCTAGCAGCAAAAAATTTCCCCATGTCTTTCCTCAGTGGTCCTTCAGTTTTTTCTATAGCCTCTGTTTGCTTATTTTCTGATATCCAAAGGTATTTGAAAGCTTTGCTCTGATGTGGACTGCTTGACATTTTACAGGGTCTGCCCAACCTTGTTTGCCTTGGAGTAACCGACCTGTCAAGAGATCTCACAGTATTCAGTTGTGAACTGCTTAACTTTGAACCAGACCATTCTGACCTGGTTATATGTATTTCAGGTCTTGAAGCTAAATTCTGGCACTCCATTCTAGATTCTACATCCGGATTCTGAGTTTGCAAAGCTGAAAAGGTTGATCTAAAGTTGCTATTAGTACTGTCAGTCTCAACTAGACTTTCTGGAGGATTGGGAGATATCTTCCTGAATTTTGATGGCTTCAACTTGACTCTTAAACTTCCTTGTCTGTATTGAATTGGTTCTGTGCTGCTTGCTTCCTCTGGCTTCAAATGTTCATCTTGACTATCCAGAATGTAGTTCATTCCATTGGCCATCCTGACATCTTCCACTCTGTTGCTAGTGTCATAACCTGAACTATGTTTTTCCTCTGCATGAATTGCTGGAACACCTGAGGCCATGCCATGAGTGAATTGGAACCTATGTTCCTCTCTCCTTGGTCCAGCTTTGTGTACTCGCTTCCGTTTGCTTTCTCCAGTAACAATTGGGAAAAAGGCATCTCCATGATCTGCACTTGCAGTTGGGTCTACCTGACCAAATGTCAATGGTTCTGTAGTTCTCACCAATTGAGCATTCTCTATTGCTTTGCTTTTAAAGACAGCCTTCAGCTTTATTTTAGGTCTCAAATTCTCCATGACCTGAGTAGTTCTTCAAAGCAGCACCTAAAATTTTCAAAAAGAAGTTAAAAACAGACAAATTTAAAGATTAGAATAACAGAAATGACCCAGGAGCAAAAAGTGTTCCTTTATCAAATATTAAAGTTATTCAGCCTTCAGCCAGACTCCAACCATACCTACACATACCAAGCAGCATATTTATTGCATAATAAGTAATAACCAATGTCTCAAACCAAAGCCAGGATCAATCATCTTATAGGAAAAAGACAAATTTCACTGTATTCATAGGATCACAAGGTTTCTTGGTTAATCTCATAATGCCATGATGAAACCAAAATAGGTGTCTTATTTGAATATATTGTATATGAATTTTGAACGAGCCTTGAACAGATCACAACTAAACGTAAAAAACTATATGGTTGGATGACCAAAAACTGCTCATTGATAAAGGATGTTATTCTCCTTAAAGACCCTGTGTTTAAAATCCACTTCCGTAGGAGTTTCATGAAGCCTAGTGGGCATGGGAAGATCCACTTTAAATCCTCTTTTTCTTTTGATTGCTGGATCTACTGCAACTTATTATTGTTTAGGAAGTTTAGTATATAGTAAGGGGCCATCTAATGAATACTTGTACAAGGAGTGATACAATTATTTGTTATTTCCTTCCACAGTCCCTGTTCTAGGAGTTGCAGAAACATTACGCTAGACAGTAAGATTTTGCTATGAGGAGTCAGGACCAATATCTGGCTGCTATTTTTAAGTCCTGCACTAGCAGCATTCAAGGCAAGTCAAAATCAAGTTTAAAATATTTTGTTCTTTATACATTATTTCTTCCCTTACTACACCATTAATAAGACCCATCATTTGTACATAATAAAATTCTATAATGCAGGCAAGGCAGAGGTCCAGGAGAAGGCTTAAGGCACAGAGAATGGAAGAAGAGGAAAATATGGAGGTCTTTGTTGAAGCAAGGAAAAGGACAGGTGAGGTACTAGGAATAGCAAGCAGCCGTAAAGTGGAAGAGGAGTGAGAAGATCCTGTTCATTCAAGAACCAGGCAAAATATTTTCACCTTCATCATCAAGTAAATTCGAGATGTAGCCTGTCAAAATCTCACCAAAATTGGACGACAATTTCACAATTTTATAGGGCACTGTCTTTGATCTTTTAAGAAACAGGGTGGAGCTTGGAGCTGATGAATACAAATTGGCAAAGGTGCAGCAACAACTGAGATAAACAACAGGTTCAGTTGGAGGGTTTATGTCTTCAAATGGATAAGGTACTAGCAAATGTGAATGAGATAGAAACAAACTTGAAAATGCACACACTAGTTTATGGTGTAAAAGGAGGGAAAAAAGAAAAGAGCGATTAGCCAAGCGGCTTCTGGAAAATATACCACAGCCTAAAACCAATGTGTAATAGATCTATTACAAAGCTTGCGTTCAGATCAGCAGTATTTGTTTGTACTTTTGGAATTTAGGACTAGAAGACCTCCTTTTATAACGAATTAGAAATTGCAGGCAGGTAGCGAGTGTTGATGTTTGGACAACATTGGGAAGACATTCTCTAAAGATAATAATTAATAATATAATTATTATTGATTATTAAATATAGTATATAATAAGTAAATGATAATAATAAGTAGTTATTGATTATTCAAGGGACGCATCCTTTCATGGATGGTCACCTTACGTTTCCTATATATGGAATACTCATTATTGTAATAATACATCGAATATCTCTCATATCTCATATGAATAAAAACCAACATGGTATCAGAGCAGGACTGGGCTTGACTCCGTCACAAGAGGGCCCACATAAATGCAAGGGAAATGGAAGGGATTTATTATGTGTCTACTGTTGATGATGATGACGCATTGTCGATTCAATATTGGCCCGTCCCATGTGGTCATCCTAACTGAATTGGTCCAACAATAAATATACGAATGAAAACATAGACACTGGGGTTATCAACCCACATGCATACACGTGAAAAAATTGTTTGTCGCTGCTAGATGATCTCGAGGTGAAAACCCGCAAAGCTTCCGGGGTTGCCGAGGCCCAACGTCATGGGTGACATGTTCTCACACCTTGGACTGGTATTGGGACTGCGTTGCAGATAGTACATACTAGATAGCACTGGGAGAAATTGACGTTGAATCTCGTGGACTCTTCTTCTACTACTAACAAAACGTTGGCGAGAGGTGGAAGGTGGCAGTCTTCTCCCTTGGGAGCTCCTCTTTTCCTGCTCAACGAGGCATTCAACCAGCTTCCTGTACGCTAGGATAATGGGCGACGAGGAGGTATAGTCCACCCATGCCCAATCAAACAGAGTGAATTCCATCAACGGTGAGAGCAGGGACACGGGGAACAGATCAACATTTCAACGTTTGACAGTGGGAGGGTCGAACAGAGCTGGAGCGAACCTTTGCAAGCGACCGTTGGAGATGGCGAGTGTTAGCTTCGTCATGGGTTTGGAACTGTTCTCTGTGAGCTCCTATACCCACTCTCAAAAGCAGGATCGATGAATGTGGGAAATATTCCGAGTGTTTGGATCCTTTTGTGAAATTCATTACCTTTGAAATTCCATCGTTAGTGTTTTCCAGTAGAGCTTAGTACAGAGTGGACGCTCCACTGCGGAATTTATTGGGGGATAATTATCGTAAAATCATGGACGCACGTTGAGCACAAGATCTGGACGCATCTTGGGGGTTAGATATCAGGATGAGAAATTCCTCCAGAAAACCAATCGACTAGCCTAAGAAATATAGACCAGAACTATATTGTTTGGTTGAATTAGTTTGGTGGTAGATCAGAACTATATTGTTTGATTGAATTAGTTTGGTGGTAGACCACAACTATATTGTTTGGATTTGATGGCAATAATGCTTTGCTCGTTATTATGATCGAAGAGGTATCAAATAGGTAGCACAAGTGGTGGCCATAGAGGGTGATAATGGAATCGACTATTATAACTATTGTTGTTGTGTTGAGCCTTATTCTCTTTACATTCCGAGCAACTAAGAAATGACGTGATTCCAGTTTACCCACATTCATCATTTTTAGCTAGAATGGTGGTTCTCCTTGTCTTTATTCTCATTTAGAGTGGAGATCCTTAAAAGACACAGGGAACAAAAGCATGGTTGGTGTGGCAGCGGTCGTTTTGGACCAAGGTTCTCCTAGAAAGAGGGAGCCAATTGGCTCATGCAAAGAGGAAGACATGGAGGGCAGGACCTTCCAACATGATGTCAAGAAGAGACATTGCCAGACATGATGCTAAGATTCCAGGAGCATTATACCTTCATAACGGGATCATACCAGACAGCAGAGACAGTTCCAGTGATCATGGATACAACCATTCACAGAACAAAAGTCCTCGTAAGACTTTGAGGAACATGATTCCCAAGGAGGCCTTCACCGGAGTGAAGCTTGAGGTTGGACACTTCAAGATATTTGGGTGTTCAAATATACATTCATGTACCCAAAGAGAAAAGGACCAAGCTAGACCCTTCACTAAGAAAGGGTACATTTGTTGGGTACAATGAGTCTTCGAAGGCATACCGGATCTACATCCCTGGTCAGAGACAGATTGAGGTGAGCATAGATGTTACCTTCGAGGAGGAGGTAGCCTTCATGAGATCTAGAGGATCTCACATGGATATTGATAGTGAGAAATAAGAAGAGATGGTTCCTTCTCCCCCTCCAGTTGATGTTCCTAGAAATATTGTAGTAGGTCAGAAGAGACCTACATAGACTCGAGGTGCTTGAAGTGCTTTCCACGTGTCAGTTAGCATCAAGCCGACATTCACTCATAGGTGTGTGCATGTGGTGAAAGATCCTGGTGTGGTCTTTGTCCTAGTCATGGTGATTTGACAAGGAATGATAAAGACTCGAGATGCTATATGCTATTACATGCGGACCCAAAGTGAGCCTAATCTTAGAGAGAGTTAATTGGCTCAAAGGGAGAATCGCAGAAGGAGTTTCTCCTCGGTTCAGGTGGGAGAGAGATGTCTTCCAAGACTGACAGACAAGTGTCATGAGTCTAGGGTGAAGTTTGTATACTTCAAAGACAACAATGGCATGTTGCAGAATGTCTCCCTCGTTGAGAGGGAGTGTTGATGTTTGGACAACATCAGGAAGACATTCTCTAAAGATAATAACTAATAATATAATTATTATTGATTATTAAATATAGTATATAATAAGTAAATGATAATAATAAGTAGTTATTGATTATTCAAGGGACGCATCCTTTCATGGATGGTCACCTTATGTTCCCTATATATGGAACACTCATTATTGTAATAATACATCGAATATCTCTCATATCTCATATGAATAAAAACTAACAGCGAGTAGTATGATTTATGTATAGTAATAGATTCCCTCTCCTTTCTTGATAAAAAAAAATTGCATGCTGATTCCTAAGTTAATATGGTAGTTTTGAACACTGCCACATGAATAAAGTATTTTAGGACTTGCCTCATGGGCTGCCACCGTATAGGGGGAAATAACATATAGAGTGAAAACAAGGATCCAAGCCAGCCACTATTCCTCCCTACAAGTATCCTAAATTATTTAAGGATGAGAATCGAGATACAAAAAAATGACCAGGAGTTATTGGATATGGGTCTTAAAGTATCAAGAAAAAGGCCTTTTGCATCTCCAGTCATGTTGACAAGGAAGAAGTACGGTTCCTTCCATATGTCCATGGATTAGTAGGAATTGAACAGGAGAAACATTAAAAAAGACAGATCTCATTATGTTCATAGATAAACTACTTGCTGTTACATAGGGCAGTGCCGCAGTAGTATACCATTAAAAAAGATTGAACAGAGATCTAGATATCACCAGACAAGGGTGAGGGCAGGTGACCAATTCACTTTCAGACTCATCAAGGCCACTACGAATTTCAGGTGAAGCCTTTTGGGCTGACCAATGCCGCAGCAGCTTTTCAAGGTACAGTAAATCAAATTTATAAGCCACATTGAGGAAATCTATATTTGTTTTCTTTGACGATATTCTCATCAATAGAAAGATTATGGAGGGGCATATGCACTGTTAAATTTTCAGACCATGCTAAACAGACCTGCACTCCTAATCAAACCCTAGGTGACAAATTGTATAACCTATCAAAACTGCAGGTAAAGGAACACTAGAAGTGAAAACACATAACTTTGAATATATGAACAGCAAGCTACAAAATTGCAATAACAAATCACATCACTCTTTATTAACTCAAAAGCACACCACTCACTAATCACTGGTTCAAAACAAAACGGAATGAATAACATTCACCCACTCTGCCTTCTTTCATTGATGCAGAAGGAAATGGGTTTAACAAAATAGAGCTCTTGAGTTTAAACTTTAGAAGCAAAACCCTAAACCTTAAATTTATCATAGAGAAGCACATCTTCCCTGCATGAGTAAATTTCTCAGAATAGAGTTCCCTGTTCTAATTCTGGAAAACCTTCCAACCCATACGCCTTAGTTAAATCTGGAAAACTCCCTGGTGCTGGCCGTTTTCCAAAATCCAAAAAAGCTAAAATAAATAAAGTAACTTTCTAGATTGGAAATTGCTTCTTCATGAGAGAAGGATGGATGTTTTGAAGAGGCTGAAAAGGTAGGGCTTTAGAGTAGTGAAGGCAAAGAGATTGTGGACTATTCGATGGATCCATTGGAAGGATTGGGTCCAAACTTCATCTTTCCAACAGTTTGTGTCTCTTCTTCAAGTTATCTGATGGGTAAGTTTTTTTTCTTTAAACCCTATGTTGCCTTCCAATAAAAAATAAAAATTGGTATAGGTTTCGATGGAAACCATAATTTCATCCTGAGAGTAAATGAATTGAGGAGCCCCCTCTTGGGCCAAGGGGAAGGAGATTTTGCAGTCCCCTCCATCAAAGTCCACATCAATTTCAAAGGGACAAGGGGAGGATCCACCTCCTATGTGCAAAGGGATAGAATGCTACAGTATAGCTCAGAAATCCACATCATCCATGCACGACATTATTGGACAAAGTACCACCATGAAGCAGAGTAAAGTTCCACACCCTCAAAACCCACCTGTGATTCAACCCAAAAAAACTTACAACCTGCACATGTTGATCAGGCACCAAAGGTCTTGGCCAAAAACCCTGGTGAGGATTACCCATCAAACTACACAAAGACTTAGTAGATGATTAATGGGGAAGCGAAGGTAGTAAAGGAGGAATCCAAGTCGAAGAAATGAACATGGGTTATTAAGCAAAGTGAAGAAAGGCCGAGATTGGTTGTGGGGGAAGGTGTCATGCTAGAGGAGATTATTCAATATCAAAGTCTTGCTTTGATGGGAAAGTTCTATAGTCGTTTTATTTATCAGATTTCATTAAAGCATTGGGTGGAACTTTGGAAATGAACTAGTCTATAGTGGAATGTCCCTCACTTCCACATCCTTGCCAAAGAATGGATAACTTTCCTATCAAGGCATTGGTTTTGGAATAATACTCGTCTAGCCTTAAAACATTGGGAACCTAGCTTCAACCCAGACAAGGAGCCATGAACTCTCAAGCTCTATGGGTAAAACTTCCAAGACTACCACTCGAGTTGTGGAAGGACCAAACCTTTGTGGATATTAGCAATACATTGAGCAAGTTTATATGTCTCTTCCCAAATCACTGCTCTAACTCAGATAAAATAGTGGTAAAACTGTGTCGAATTAGACATTAGGAAAGGTCTACCAAAGTCTACAGAGATTTCATGTAGAAAGTGGAATATAACTCAAACTCTAGACTACCAAAACATCCCTTTTTGTTGCCATTTATTTTGTCATTATGGGCACATAGAATATAAATATAATTGCCCTCTAAATATTGTAGCAAGGCGCCTTACAAAGGAAGTTTGGCAGGAGAATAAGCTTCTCCAAAATCTCCTGGGGTTGTTGAAAGTGCCAAACGGAATACAAGATCAGAGTCAACAGTGAAGGACTCTCGAGAATTTCAAAAGGACCCTGCTACAGAAATGAGTGAGGAACAAGTGCCTCTAGAGAATGATCCCAAGCACATTGGAGAATTGTACAAGCCATAGAAGAATATGGGATAACAAAGAGGTATTCTCCAAGATAGAAGGTAGGGACTTATCAAGGGGAGACCTTATTAAGGTTTCCATCTCTAATGAAAAGGAAACCAAAAGCCACATGGTTTTTGTTCCAAGGAACCCTGCACATGTCAACAACTCAGTTGGGGCACAAAGTATCGATCCAGGGACCCTTAAAGTAGGAAAGTCCTCCAAAAAAGTTAAAAAATGATACCACTATCTATGAATATTCGTGGTTTGGTTGCAACCCATAACAGGAATGTACTCATAGATTAGCTAGTACTCACAATATTGATGGCATTTGTTGACAAGAAACAGTGTTTGCAAGAAGTGTAGCCACTGAAAACCTAAAGGGAATTCTCATGGGTTGGGAATTTGTGGCTTTAAACTCAAAAAGAAGATCAGGAGGACTAATTACAAGCTGGAACAAAAGATGTAGGGTTGTCACCTCAAAGCTACTTCAATCAGGGATAAAGGTGGAATTACAAGCTCTAAGACTAAGTCCTTTTCTCTCTATAATATGCAAGGCCCTTATGGTAATTGAAGAGAATATTGGGAAAATTGGTTTGGGCAAGATAATATAAGAAGGTAAAATGTCATTCTTGGTGGTGATCTCAATTTTACATTGAAGAGATGTAAGGTATTGAGAAAGAATGGAAGGCCGAACCCATTATCTAATTTCTTCATTCGTAAATTCTAAGAGGCTAATCTGTGTGAAGTGAAGCCAGTAAGGTTGACCCCTACTTGGAGGAATAATTGTTTGGGAGATGATGGCTTCTCCAAGAGGATTGACAATTTTTTTTTATTTCTGATGGACTTATGGCAGAGGTAGCAAAGATTAGATCATGGGTATGCCCAAGGGGAATATCAGATCATTCTCCTATCTTCCTACAATTTCAAAGTGATGACCTAAAGCTCCATGGCCCCTTAAAATTTAATCATAATTGGTTGGAGGATGAGGAATATAAGGAGATGGTGCATAGGGAGTGGGAGCATGTCAATAGTGAGAGTGATGGTACAGTCATGTTTCAATTCTATGAATGTTTAAGGAAGATCAAGAGGTTAACCAAGGATTGGGCTAAGGAGAAATAAAATAGCATTCATATGGATCTACAAGCAATGGAATCCCAGATAGAACAAATCTGAGAAGAATTCCAATGGTATACTAAGTGAAGATGATCAGTGAACTCATAAAAAGTTGGAGGACTCAAGACAAGCACAATTAAACTGGGAGAGTTGACAAAGGACATTGGAGACTCAAAAGCAAGGCCACTTGGGTTGCTAAAGGAGATGAGGATACAAGATATTTCCTTATCTTTGCAAACATGAGGAATAGCATGAATACAATATGGGAGGTTCAAAAAGTTGACAGAGCTAGAGTACAAAGTGTCCAATAGACCCTAGAGATAGGAATAGCCCATTTCCAATCTTTATATAAGGAACCAAAAGGGGCCAATATAGCAGAAATTATTAGAATGTCCTCCTCCTGCCAAGGTTTGTAGAGGATAATAAAAATAACCATTTGATGGACCCCATTTGAAAGGAGGAGTTGAAAGAGGTAGTATATTCTTTCCAACGTGAAAAACATTTGGGTCTGAATAGTTGGCTTATTGAATTCTATATAGGATTTTATGACCTTATGAAGGATGACTTGTTGAAGGTGGTAGAGGAGTCTTGGAACTCAAGGAAAATCCTCAAAGCTTTCAACTCAATATTCCTTATGCTAATCCCTAAAAAAGATGATCCAAATTCATTTGCAGACTTCAGGTCGATCTCTCTTTGCAATGCTATATATAAAATCAAAGCCAAAGTGATGGCTCGAAGGATAAAACCAATCCTATCAAAGGCAATATCTCCAGAGCAATTCAATTTTTTAAATGGTAGATACATCCATGATGTGGTGAGCGTTTCCCAAGCAGCCTTCCACATGATCAAAACTAAAAAATTGTCAACTTTCATCATTAAGTTGAATCTATCCAAAGCATATAAACATGTTTCGTGGCTATATATCAAATTAATCATGATTCATGTAGAGTCAATTTGCCTCTAATCAATTGAATAAAAAGGTATCTAACCTCAATTTCTTTCTCGGTCCTCATAAATGATTCAGCAACTCCTTTATTTAAGCCATCTCAAGGGCTTCAACAAGGTTTCCCCTTATCCCCTCTTTTATTTCTTCTAACAAAGGGTTTAAGGAGATTCATGATTCATTCCATAGCAAGGGAAGGCTTGAAAGGTATACAATTGGGAAAACAATATATCATGACTCATTTGTTCTTCGAAGATGATATATTAATGTTTGAAAAAAGGAACTATTGGGGATGCATTAAAAATTAAGGAGATACTAAAGCTTTATATGAAGGTTGTAGGCATGCAAATCAATGTACAAAAGTCTTCATTGGTACTACACAAGATTCTTGAAGGTTGGAGTAGATTTCTCCACAACATATTGCAATTCACATAGGTACCTTTACAAAACAGGATAGAGTGTCTTGGTTTCGACTTGAAAGCCAATGAATATGGCTACAATGATTAGATCTGGTTATACTCAAAAATTGAAAAAAGGATAGAGGCTTGGTGGAATAAATGGCTTTCTTTGAAAGGAAGACTTACCCTCGTCAAATTGATATTGAAAGCAACAATTGTCTAATGGCAAGTGCATATTCCAATTGGGATCCAAAAGAAGATAAAGGAGAAATTTTTCAATTTTCTATGGCAAGGCAGGAAAGAATATGATGTTATGGCATGGGTTGATTGGCATAGACTCTCCAGACCCAAGAAACTAGGGGGCTAGAGTTTGAAGAACATTTAGATGTTCAATAAAGCCTTAGCAGCAAATAGCCTTTGGAGCTTTTTGACAAAAAGGGTTATGGCACCAAATCTTGAGATCGAAATATAGCAAATAGCCTTTGGAGACTTTTTGATAAAAAAGGGTTATGGCACCAAATCTTGAGATCAAAATATATAGAGTCCTTATCGTTTGAGGAGTGGTTCTAAAAGGAACCCAATGTGCACCATAATTGCTCAATAGTGTAAAATGCTTTAGTGGAACCATTCCCTATTATTAGATCTCAACTAGCCTGGATAATAGTAGATGGAAAAAGAGTGAGAGCAGGAATAGACCTATGGATGGAAGATGTGTCTGCAACTATCCAAGCAAATCCATGGCGTGAAGAGTGGAAGTCAGCTAGAGTTTTAGGACTAGAAGGGAACACGGCCCAAGAATGGGAAGAGTACACTCAGCTACTAATCAACAATGCTATAAAATCAAAGCCTAGAGAGGACAAAATATTGTGGTCCAAAAACCCATCTACTTGTGCATACACAACTAGGCTCGATTATGCATCACTATTTGTATAAGATGTCAAAGTGGAAAAAGAATGGTGGTGACATCTAATTTGGAAGATGTAAGGAGCTCTAAAGACCAAGTTGTTCTTCTGGTTAGCCCTCTCAAATAAGGTGCCTACCTAGGATTTCTTACAAAAAAAAGGGCCAAACAAGGCCTTGGTATTTGTAAGTTGTGTAAACAACATGAGTATTTTATTTATCATTTATTCATAGGATGGCAATTTGTCTAACATTGATGAACAAAACAAGGAAATGGGAAGGGGACTCATTGTCCAGTGCTTTCAAAGGTTGGTTGAGGACAACGATGTGAGTGAATATAAAACTTTCCCTGTTGTAGTCGGCTATGCTATTTGGCACTCTCAAAACGAGATCTTCTTTCAAAAAGTATCCTATACTATTGAATAATTTTTTTATAAGGTTCAATTCTAATATGAGGATAAGATAAGATAAGATAATTTTATTAATGTCCAACGAATGACCACAAAAGTAGGTCAATGGGACTAAGGGATACAACCAGTATATGCAAAATGTGGGAGTGTGAAAGCAGTTCCCATATAATGAGAGAAAGATATAAGAAAAAGAAGAAAATTGAAAGTACAATCTAGGTAAATGTCTGACAAGGCTAAGCCCTAGGTCTAGCTAAAACCAAAAATAAAGTGCCTATAACAATATCAAAAGTGCGGTGATACAAAGTGAGTGTTCATGGTAGGAGTTGGACAACTCAATACCAGCAGATAGAGAAATATTTGAAGATGAAGTCGATGAGGTCATTGTCTCTTGGATCTGATGATCGATGGCGAGGGGGAGCGACGGGGGTCGCATTGGCTCACTGTCAGAGTCCTAGAGTACCATAGGGGGATCCGACTGTATGACCCTAGGGGGATGTAGAAGCAAGGAAGCTCAATTCTCCTACCATTTGAGGTCGAAGGAAAGAAGCTCTGAATAGATCTTTGACTACTCCATTGGGGCTGGGAGGCAATCTGACGAGTGAGAGGTGCCCTACTCTGAATCCATTTGGAGTTAAACCCTCTTGTAGAAATTTAATGACAAAATCAGCATGCACGAATTTTGCCATACACTTAGCAACCTAGAGATAACTGTCATCCATGAACTATGAGATGCATTAAACCCACATTCAAAAATTGTCATAAGCAGAAATACATATTGCTAAGTACTTTTGCAGCGGAATAAACACAATGAACAGCAATCACACATCCAAGTAATACTCAGAAATTTAGGCAACCAGCCAAGGAAAACCCCAATGTGGGGAAACCCAAAGAGAGAGATTTTATTAGCTTCGGGAAAGTTATATCAGCAGCAACATATAATTTCCAGCAAGGAAAAAACTCACTTACAGCACCCAAAACAGTCCCCAATTTTCTGCCTAGAGAATCGTGCCAAAACCGTATTCTTGTACGGCCTCCCTTCACTGTACAGCACCTCAAAATGCGTTCCCACAATCAGTTGTACAGACAGAACTATACGGCCCCTTCTACAGCAAGAAACACTCCAAACAGTCTCGAATTTCGTGCTAACAATCAGCCTCGAAAACCATGCCCTCTTCCTTGTTGTACGCATTCTACAGATCCGTACAATACGGCCTCCAACAGTAAAAAATAACTCAGCAACTTCACACAGAAAATCTCCTTGGGAAATGTGCCCAATCTCCCTTGGGAAATGCACCCAGCTCGTTGCCCTTTCCTCTCCTTCTCAAAGCTCTCTCGGAAATCTCTCAATCTCTTCTTCTCTTGTCTTGCACACTACCCAATGCATTCTCTTATAATTCGAAAGTAACCTTTCACCTTTCAAGTGTCTTTTTATCTTCCCCATCTCTAAATCCAAAGGCCGAGATCTAATCTTGCCTTTACATGATCAAGGGACATGATTCATTCCCTCCAAAATAAATCACTTAAAATATTAAAGTACAAATTCACTTTATAACATAAGTGCACATAAGTGCACTTTATGAAATAAAGTCACTTTAATATTAGAAGGTTAACCTTTTTTCTAGATTTATGCAGGGTTTTCAAAGTGCATGTTGTTTGCCTCTTATTATCATTTTTCATGGCTCATAAAACTCATAGGTCTGTTTTTTTAACCAGCAAGCTATTTTTTTCCAGCGGTGTTTGATGTTCATTTTTTTCATTTGCTTTTGCCCTAGGTTTGAAGCTAGAAGTTGAGTACTGCCTTGCCAATATGCCAAAGCCTTTGGACCCATTTTAGCAATATGGTGAACCTGAAGATGAGACAAACCAACAAAGATTGTCTTGTAAACTGTGTGGGCAGCCCATGACAGGAGGGGTCATCTGGTCATATATATATATATATATATATATATATATATATCTGTGTGTGTGTGTTGCATGTTGCTTGCCTCTTATTATCATTTTTCATGGCTCATAAAACAACTCATAGGTCTGTTTTTTTAACCAGCAAGCTATTTTTTTTCCAGCGGTGTTTGATGTTCATTTTTTTCATTTGCTTTTGCCCTAGGTTTGAAGCTAGAAGTTGAGTACTGCCTTGCCAATATGCCAAAGCCTTTGGACCCATTTTGGCAATATGGTGAACCTGAAGATGAGACAAACCAACAAAGATTGTCTTGTAAACTGTGTGGGCAGACCATGACAGGAGGGGTCATCTGGTAATATATATATATATATAACCAGATGACCCCTCCTGTCATGGGCTGACCACACAGTTTACTACATATATGTGTGTGTGTACCTCCATGTCACATTTTGAGCATTCCCCCATGTCACATTTTCAGGGGTCTATGTATCCGGTGTTGAACAAACATATCTACATGTCCAAGTGTCAAGTGACTTGGGACACTAGTAAGAGTGGGACAAGTTCAATATACTTGTGAGTTACCAGCAGTAACCCGAGTGCATAATATCGTTAATGTCTCATGCTTGAAGAAGGTAGTAGTACAAAACATTGAGATTTCAAATACCCCACCACCTCTCATTCAGAGGAAGAATTGGCCCATAGAAGATGCTGAGTGGGAAGGCCCATATTTACTTTAACACCCAGTAACCTCTTGTTTTCATGCAAAGCAATTCAAGGAAGGGGTACTATCACAATGTCTAAAGACTATGCTATTGTTTAAAGTTTCCAACAAATAAGTGATGCCAGCATTCATGCCCAGCAATGAAGAAAATGGAAAGCAAAGTTTGGATTTAGGGAACATAGCATTAGATTTAAGAGGAATTTGAAGGCTGTAAGAGAACTTAGGGGTATAAAGGTAAAAATATTAAAATAACAAAAAATAGTTTTAACGCGTCAACAGGGCTAGTCTGGTTGGTTAAAATGGGGGTTGTTTTTCCCCAACCAGGGTTCAAATCCCCCTTGCAACATGATGTCCCTTGTGGGCTACTTGCGCTGGTGTTTGTGTTCATGCTCATGCCTGTGCTTGTGATTGCAGTTACAGCTAAGTGCAAGTCCTGAGTGATTTTGATGGAATAGATACCCTCCTCGTGGCAGCTTAGCCAAACGATTCTGATTTGAGTGCTATTAGCCAGCTACACTGACTGTATGATTGTCAGATTTGGGAAGAGCACACTTGCCATGTAAGGATAAGAGGAAGCTAATCAAAAAATACATTTATAACACACGCAAAAGAAAAATGGGCAAAATGGAAATGAAAGCTTTCGTTAAAACTTTAAGTCTTATTGTAGAGGATGTTTTAGACATGTTGTCTTGCTTCTGGTTTGTGAGAAACTACATCATTGGCAAAGGGTAGCATTCACACTGCTGTTGAAGAGTCTTAGGCCTGAGTTAGCATCCACGCCTTATCAAGAAAGCTATCTTTCATGCTACGTACTGTCTAAAATGTTATTTAATGTCCATAAAGTTTCTGTTTTGATGATTTCCACACACACACACACACACACACATATATATATATATATCGGTTTCATATGTTTTCTAAAATCTTCTGTAAGAATACTCTAGAAACCTTATAAATAACAAGCAGTTGAAGTTTGAACTGAACTTGAAGAAGCTTCTTACTGATTATCAATTATCACTGTTATTGCTGACCAATAACGGTTACCAGTTCTTTATAGAATTACGTGTAGAATATACAATACTCTCTCCTTCACTTTCTAGGGTTTTCCTTCTTAGGGTAACCTAACCTAGTTGTACACACTATGTATATGTTATTTCACTCCCTGCTTCTCTTGTACTCATTTTTCATTACATTTCATTTACTTTTATTTTAAATGTGTCCACCCCTTTCTTTTGTTTGGATATTATTGCTGGTTATGGGCACTAGTTCCCTTGCCTATTTTGATCTTTAGTGGACAATGCACATCAATACAAATTTCAATTTCTATAATAGTCTAGAAAATCTTATAAACAAACAATTCAACTGTATTTGAGTTATCTTCTTACCGATTATCAATAACAAATATCATTTCTTTAGTCTTTTACAACCAAAAGTGGAAGCGTGCACACGTACTATGTAGAATAGTCAATGACGTTAAGCATATCTTATGAAATGAGAAGTAGAAGATCCAATACTTAACTGAACTTATGTAATAGTTCCCACACTTCTATAATTAGACACTATAATTTTGTGATAAAGTTTTAATTTTAGATCCGTATGGTATCACATTTCAATGTTTGTGAAAGATTACTTTTATGCAATAAGGGCCCTAATTGCTTTGAATTAGTAACTTGGGTTTTACATTAGATATGTATGGCATCCTCTTTCAATATTTGTGAAAGAGCACTTTTCACTTTTATGCAATGTTGCAAATATTGCGAATATATTGCAGACACCACGATATATCACAAGTTTTCAAGGCCAACGATAATATTGCCATAAAAAATCATAACATTTTCAAATTTTGAATATATTGTGATATGTCGGCAATAGGAGAAATTGGAAAATATCAGTGGAGTCAAGAGATTTTTGGTTTTTTGGGGATTCTTTTGCTCACTTTGAAGAGGGAAAGCAGGGGATTGAGAACAAAGGGGTTGCTCATTGTAACATTTTCCATAAAATGTTTAGAGGGAGGGCGTTGCTCTAGATGTTTAAAAATTTGAAAAAAATGAATATTTATGTATTTCTTTTTAATTTGCCCATATTTTCCCAATGTTGCGGATAAGTTTCTTTCCAGACCCTCGATGATACATTCGTTGACACAATATTTGCAACATTGTTTTTATTCAATAAAGGCTTCATCACTATTTATTAGTGACTTAGGTTTTAAGTTAGAATTTATCAATCTTTTGTATAAATAAAGGTTTCCATCCTCTATTTTACAATTTTATCACTTTAGAAATATCATCAGCAAACTTTTTTTTTTGAAAATTCTTCCTCCATGTGCAGGTGCCCCCACTACTTTTGTTCTTTAGCTCCTACTTGTGTCAATTGAGCCTCAATTATCATATTTTCCTGTTCCTAGATTCAGTTATTTCTATAGTTGCAGCAGTAGTGCTACCTTCAAATACAAGAACATTGCAGTCACGTGATAGTTACCAGCCAAACTTGACAAAAATATAGGAAAAGACTAGTAGCAACTATCCAAAAATTACAAGTGGAACAGTTGCATAAACCAGTATATGATTAGGATGGCAAAAGATCTGTATTTAACATAATTTAATCAGAACTTTTCAGTTAATATGACTGATAGAAAGCAAAACAGTCCAAGTTTTCGGAGGGCAAAAATTTAACATGGCCAGGAAGATTGTGTGCAGTTCAATCTATGATAACGGCCTGGATTTCATACATGTATTACTGTGGAACATTTTTAAACCCTATATGGGGAATTGGTTGAACACCTTACAGTTTTGCATCATTTTTATCAAACCAGGAAAAAGCCTATAATACTCAGGGCTACCGACCTAGCCTCTGTTGATACAATCTCAAGACCCCAACATACAGCCACATCATTGTGTGTAGACAAAATCAGCCAACCTGAAATAACCCGCTGGTGATCCATAAGGAGGCAAACTTTCACACCTGCCAGATGCATCTAGGTCTTGGGCTGTTAATATGTTTCCTTGTGTCCAAGGAAGACAAGCTCCTAACCAATCAGAAGCAGTTTAATGTCATACTCCAAGACCAAAAGGCAGCTTCAACAAATCACCAGTAACTAGAAGATTACAAGTATCTCATTTGATCTTTGTTGAGGCTACCAAAGAGGGGTCATGTGCTATAACCATCAGAGACATACATAACCCCTAAGATACTAGAACCATGTTGCAGTTTAACCTCTCATGCAAAGGAGCAACAGTTTTGTATCTTATTTTTTTTTGTTTAAGTAATAAAAATATTTTTAACCATTAAATATATATATAAAGAGGAGCATAAAATTTAACAACAGGCTTCAATGAGGTCATGATTAGTTGATAGAGTGGGGATGTCACACCCCCGACCAAGGTTGAACTCCCCTAAAGACATGTCTCCCCTTCGCACCACGACAAGGATCAATGAGGGCTGGGTTAGTTGGTAAAGCAAGGGTGTTTCATACCCCTGACCAAGATTCAAATCCCCTATAGCCACATTTTCCCCCTCGCAAGCCCTCTCACCTGTGCAAGCGGGCCGTTTCATGCAATTAAGAACAGGTGCAAACCCTAGGCAAATTTAGTAGATTATATAACCCCCCACCTGTGCCTTCTCAGCCAAATGGATCTTTGAAGAGTGGTATAAACCAGCTACGTTCCAATATGAGACTCCCAGAAAGGGGAGGGCATATTTGCGGTATAGTGATAACAGGAAGCATGTGATACCCCCAGAATGGGGAGGGCACAGGAAGGAATTTGTCAAAATCCAGGAGAAGAAAAAAGACCATAAAAACATGCAAGGAAACGCAAGAGCCATACGCATTATAGAATGCAAGGAAATCATGTTATAAAAACATCTTGTCAACAAAAGAAAAACCGAACACTCGGGGAAACGAAAAGGCGATAAGTATTGTAGAGTGGGGGAAAACCGTGTTCAACTAAGAATCCAATAAGATATAAATACTTGTGCAAACCCTAGGAAAACTTGGCAGATTAGATAACCCCCCGCCTGTGCCTTCTCAGCCAAAAGGATCTTTGTAGAGTGGTGTAAACCAGCTACATTCCAATATGASTCTCCCACAAARGGGAGGGCATATTTGTGGTATAGTGATAACAGGAAGYATGTSTCCAATATGAGTCYCTCCAGAATGGGGAGGGCACAAGGAAGGATTTTGTCAAAATCCCGGAGAAGAAAAAAGACCATRAAAWCATGCAAGGAAACGCAAGAGCCATACTCATTATAGAATGCAAGGAAACCATGTTATAAAAACATCTTGTCAACAAAAGAAAAACCCAACACGCAGGGAAACGAGAAGGCGATAAGTATTGTAGAGTGGGGAGAAACCGTATTCAACTAAGAATCCAAGAAGATATAAATACTTGTGTATCATGCAAACCGTGAGCACGGGAGCCCCAAAGCCTAAAAACCCTAATATGCGCAGAGATGCGCATCCACTATTAAAATGTACAACTTGTCTTTATTTCCTCCCGCTTTCGCACACCGCACATTATCTTCTAGGACTTCGCACGGTTTTTTTCAGGAATTGCGGAGTTTCTTGTCCAACATCGTCGAGTTTCTGAAACATCTTTAAATAGTTTCGTGCTTAAAATGAGTCCTTTAACAGGATTTGTGCAGGGTGCATGGAATAATCTAGTGCATGTGTTATGTTATGTTGGGGTTACATCCATCTTACGCCCTCACATCTACCCCGTTGGCGCCTCTCAATTCCGTCGCCTCGACTTCAAATTCGTGCGCGGAAATCTCCGGTCTCGACCCCGCGACCAAATCGAGCGAGGAGGCGTTCCCCACTTCTCTGTATATACAGAATCTTCGGCGGCGACATGAAACCCAATTCTTTTTCTGATATCTAAGAAGGAAAACGCCATGGAAGAGGTGCTGATGAAATTCGAAAGACCGCTTCGAAACTGATTTTCCAGCCTTTTCCAGGGCGGCTAAGAATGTTTTGATTTGAATTTGAAAAATGAAAGCGAAGGCAATCATGGGGAGAGGATTTCCCTCTTTTGTTTCTCCATACAAGAAAGAGCAACAGTAAAATGACATTTAAAACGAAAAGATTAGTTTGTTTGCTTACCAGGGAAGGGAGGGGAATGGTGGTAGCCGCTGATCACTGAGGCCGGATTCCTCAATTCTACCAATTTCAACTTTACCTATTGTTTTTAGGTTAACAATAACCTTAGAAAATGGATTTGCTTTCTATTAATATTCCACTTCGCCACGAAACTTCAGCTCCTTATACTCCAATATATTTTGGGGGACGGTTATTTTTTATTTGGGGGGAGGGTTATTTTTTATTTTGGGGGTAATAATAATTTTTTCTAGATATTAGTTAGAGTAATAATAAATATGTCTTCCACTATTTTTTTTTAAGGCTTTACAACATTTGCCTTAGGGATGCTCTTGAATTAAAGGACTTCCATACTAGGTGTGGTTCTAATGAAATATGTTCACTTAGTTAAGGGTTACCACTATGTCACTTTTTCCATACTAGTTGTGGTTCTAATGAAATATGTTCACTTGGTTAAGGGTTTTGACCACTATGTCACTTTTTTATTTTCCAAAGATTATGGACTTTTTCTTTGGATGGTGTAGAGTCTTCATTTGATTTTGATGGATAAAGTGGATTTGGACTTAGGTATGTGGTAATTATTGTACTTATTGGTTAATTGTAAGCCTTTCTTTTTCCTTCTATCGTTATAACACTTTGCAAACATGGATTACTTTGTTAGATTGTTATAACACTTTGCAAACATTGACTAAAGTTTTGAATGGTTACTTTATCTTAGTTTAGGCATGTTATTGGTTCTATGTTCATTACTTGATGTGTTGATGTGGTATGGCATTTTTATTAATTATATATATATATATATATATATATATATATATAATTTTAAGGTCACAGTTAAGTTAGACATTAAATTGGTGTATAAGACTTTCTTGTTTGTGGGATAGAGATCTCTTTGTGTAGTGATTTAACTTTTAAAGTTTACAAAGCTGCACATACCCTACTCCTTTAGATTCGAACATGTGACTCCCAAGGAGGAAACACATGTTCTTAACCATTAAGGTCACTATATATATATATATATATATATATATATATATATACCCTACTCCTTTGGATTCGAACATGTGACTCCCAAGGAGGAAACACATGTTCTTAACCATTAAGGTCAATATATATATATATATATATATATATATATATATATATATATATATTAACATCTAGCATTATAGCTTTCAATCTTCATGGCTTGAAGATGAGGCAAGTCAAGTGTAATACTTATTTGAGTTCATGTTTCGTCCAATACTTGGTGAGCGTATCATAAGTCATATTCACATCATATACTTTGCAAATAGTATAACTACTTGGTGAGATGGCATGAAGGTGTGGGTTTACATTAGAGTGAGAAATATATATGCATGTGTGTGGGTGTGTGTGGTAAAAAAGGTTTGATGAATGAACGTACAATACACCGTGTGTGCTACTAAACCACATTGAATACATGCAAGCATGAGAGTTAAGGAGATTGCATGCATGTCGATCTTGCCCATCTAGTACAACGTCTATGCACTTGCTAAGTTTGCCATATGTTGCATTTTACTATTTATTAGCAGTCATATTAGCAACTTCTCCTCAATCATTAAGGGCATTGTTATTCTAAGGATTGGAGTCTTGAATTCCTTTCCCTCACATTGGTTCCTTTGGCAAACTCAACAATTTGGATAGCAAAGGGAAACTAAGGTGTAGCAGAGATTTGTCGTATTTTTAGTGGATCTAGGTTGAATTATTTCTATAAATTAAGGTAATATGTTGCTTGTTCATTATTTATTATTGGATATGTGCATAGAGTGTGGCATGATTGATGGGCTACTCTATTTTATAGAAAATAGATGTTGCCTAAATCTTTTGCCTTGGATTCAAATATAATTTATGTTTATGTGGTTCTTCCTTCTAATGAGAATCTTAACGTTAAACCCTAAGATCGAGTTATCTTTCTTCCCAAAATTATATATTTATGAGAAGAGTTTTGAAACAAGAGTAATTCCATTCTTCCCTACCCTTGATGAAAGATGGAAATTATCAAGATTGAATTTAGGAATTTGGTTATGGTTTTTATCTTTGTATCTACAAAGGCATTTAAATCTAGCATGTTGTTTTTGTATGTGTTTTACTTATCTAACTTCGTGTTCATAAACTTTGGATTCAAAAGGAATTAAAATTCTATTTATTTAGTTAAGGTTTAGACCTTGTGATTGTGGTCAAAGATGTTCAAATATGGCTATTTTTTGTGAGCTCAAATAATGCTACTTCTTGTCCAAATATTACGAGCAATGCATACGACTTTTATGGTTATTATAAGTTTCTAATGACATGTTGGAATTCGAGTTGGGATTTCAAGATTATGATTATATTCTCGAAGCATAGTGGTCTTCATTTGATTTATATTTATAATAAGCAATAAAATTGAGAAATTTTAGGTTTCGATTATTCAAAATTTACATTTGAATTTAAATGTTAGTTTTGTAATCAAATAATAACAGATGTGCCCTTTTTTTTCATTTTCATATATGATGTTATTTAATGTAAGATTAATGGGCATCTTGTTAATTAAAAGAGGTAATTATTTTATTTATGAATTAAATTCTAGATTGTAAATGGTTTACAACATTCTTTTCTTATTGGTTGGTATAGAGTGTATGTTTGAAGCTAATAGAATGAGAATTTTGGAATTTGACGTTTTTGTTGTAATAACATAAGGATTATTTTTTGGTCTACAAATATAGTTTTTCATATGTAGTTTGAGTGGGCCTAATGGTTGAGAACATGTGTTTCTTCCTAAGAAGTCACAAGTTCAAATCCAGAGGGGGTAGGGTATGTATACCTTTGTAGACTTTACCAGTCAAATCATTGGACTGACCTTAAAATTAGATTACTATTATTATTATGATATTTGATTTGAGCAAACAATTTGGGTATACCCAATATTCTCCATGCAAAATGTGGAAAACCAACAAAGATATAAATACACACTTTGTTTGAGTAGAGAATTGTATACATGTGTATCAACCTTGAATTACTTTGAAAGTATAAATATGATTTTACATTCATTTTTATTTTTTTTATTTTACTTTGAAAGTATAAATATGATTATTTTATTTTATTTTGAAAGTATAAATATGATTTTACATTATTTTATTTTATTATTGCATGTTTTGAATATAAGTAAAAGGAAGTTGTAGGATGCAAAGGTAATAATGTGTCAACTTTTATATGTAGAATTTTTGGTGCTTTATCATGTAACATTATGAACATGACACTTATGATAAAGGGTTTAAGTAGAGCTTTAAAGTTTTAGATTGATTTATATTCCAAGTAAGTTGTTTTGATTTGGAATGAACTTTGAAAATATGTAAAATTGTAAGTTAAGTGAATTTCAATATTTTGGATATATATATATATATATATATAAAAGATAAATATATGGATTTTAATGAAATTTAATAAAGAGGTTACAAGTTCAAATTTAAAAGGAAGTAGGGTAGGTATATTTTTATAAATTTTAACAATCAAATTATTATATAAAAAAAGTCTTTTATTCTACAAATAAAAAGAATCTTCTACATTAATTTATAATGTTTAATTATAACTTTAAAATTAAATTATTATTATTTTTAAATCACTTACCAACATTAACATAATTAGTTTTATAAAAAATAATATATACATAATAATAATAATATTAACAAATTTATATATAATTGATATAACTCATGGTTAGATTTGCAAGTTCTTAAGAATGGCAAGTTAGTTTCTATGGTAATTCACTTACAAAATTTAGGCATGGGTGATTAATGATGGAAGTGATAGAAAAGGAAGGAGGGATCCTATATTTTGATTTATATGATGTAGATTTCAACATTTCATAATTGATGTGGACATCCATGAAAATGAAGGAACATGAGACAATTGTCTTTATGAATAGACTAAAATGCCATGCGTTTGTATTTGTATAATTATAAAAAGGATTTATTGACAAAAGCATGAGAATTTTGATGTAAGGAAACATCCGTTGAGTCATATGCAATTACCTTTTTGGTTTAAAGAGAACAATTCGATATAATAAAATAAACAATTGTGTTTTACTTACATGTGCTAAGTTTGACTCACTTTGTGAGCAATAATTGTGTTGTTGGTTTTTCACATTGGTTTGGTTCATAGGATCGAACATAAGTTGGTTCTTTGAGTATTGGATGTTAGTATTATTTAAACTATTTTATTGTTTTGTTTGAATACATTTTTGTTAAAAGTTTTGTAATAGTTAAATTATGATTTGTGTTGTGTTTGGTTGTTATAATTATATTATTATTATTTTTATTTTTTATTTTTTTTTGTTAATTGGGTGTAGTTTGGATGGTTGTGAAGAATGATTGTTATTTTTTTCACTTGGATTCAATTCTCATAATGACATTAATAAAGCTCATAATAAGTATGTTGTAATGGTTTCGAGCCTACATATATTAGAAAGTTGCCTTTGATTCAAAATTGAATAGCAAGGTAATTGTTATTTTCAGGGGAAAAATATTCCTTCATGTGAAAAAAAAAATCATATTATTTTTTTTTGAATAATTGTTCAAGTTTGGATAGAATTGGATTTAATAATTGAATTGTGGTTAATGTAAGAGTGTTGACTTGGTTATCTTTTTTATAAAATATTTATCTTTTATTTCTTCTCGCTTTGTCCTTTGTTATTGCAAATAGCTTTCTTTGCTTTCATCTTTATAAATGTGAATATTTTAAATATATTACAAGGAAAACATCAATTAGCAGAGGTTTTTGCGAAACCACTTCTCCCTTCTCCATTTTTAACAAAGATTTCTAGTGGAAGAGAGTAGCTAGAGGTTTTAGCAGATCTATTTTTTCATTAAGATTCAACCATATTGTTGCAACAATGTGCTCCCTTAACAGTCACGATAGTGCATAACCCTACCACAAGCACCGAGATACGTTAACATATTTTACTAAAAATATTGACCATTTTTTCAAGAAATCCTAGTCAATGCGCCCGATAGATTAAACAACGCCAATGCATAACCATACCAAGTGCACCATGGTACATGTATAATTTTTCCAAAAAAAATATTGCCAATGCCACAAATAGATTTAACCTTGCCTATGTGTAACTCTACCACATACACTAATGTATGTTAAAATATTTTGTAATAAAATATCGGCTTTTTTCAAAAAATATGTTTTTGTGCATTTGATATATTAACTCACACTAGTGCGTAACACTACCAAGTGCATCAATATAGGTTTTAAAAAATAAAATAAAAATATAATCATTGTGCCCCATACATATACACACATTGATGCATCAGAATATAGGATACACCGTGGTAGGGTAAAATAAGTTATTAAAAAAATTACCGAATCAAAATTTCATGTTTAACTTTCATTTGGTGCTTCAGGCCATACAAGCATCGATGCTCACTATCCCCTTACAACTTCCCTATTATGTGGTGCTTCTGGATTGCCCAATTTCTATATTTCTTCGCTTCCATAGTGGAATTGTGTTTGTTTCGAAATTTTACAAACAAATACCAAATTTTTTCCTCTACACAAAATAATGTCTCCTCAATGGAGAAGAGACCAAGTAAATTGATTGTTATCCCTTAGTTTACATTTTTAGTAGTTTAAAATTTAAAATTAGGAATTAATTGGATTATTTTTTCAAAATTTTAAAGAATTTTTCATGTGTTGTGTTCTTGGCTTTCACTTTGCACCATCTAGCAATGTTTTTATAGGCCCACTAAGCTTGGTGTTCCAATACATTAGAAGCACACTATAGAGTTACATTTAACAAGTAGAATTTTCCTACACTCTTTGGTACCCTAATAAATGTATAGTTGCATTGTGTGCGGTGTGCAACATAACAATATGCACATTGGACAATTTTAACATTGCTTGTGCGAATTTCATGTGTTCTTCAATGCATAAATAAAGTGTAGGAGGCACTAGTAATGGTGCCCCCAGAAGATGTGATGTACTACTCACCTATAGTAACAACACCAAGGGATGGTGGTGCTATCTATTATTTTAGCACACCACATTTATTAGTGCATTGAAAAATATTATGGTGCATTGAGTATGGTGCATTTACATAAACATTGTGCATCGATAGTTAAATTGCATTGTCGTAATATGAGGGATTGTAGAGTTAATATAGATACCAATAGTGCAATGCTACACCATATTATACAAGCAATACTATACAAAAGCATACACACATAGGAGGAGAAGAGAAAGGAAGAGAAGTAACTAGAGAGCCAGAAAAATGTAGTCTTTATTTATCGTTATAATAATCACTTCTCTCCTTTACAATGACATGCTCATATGTATTTATATTATTGCATAGATAGGAGGTAGTTGCAACTTTCCATAACTACCTGTTGATGGGAGAAATCGACCGTCCGTCAATTAAGAGAGTGGAACCGGTCCGGGGTTGCCTAGTAACCCAAGCCGTTTGGAATGGACCACCCTGACGAGTTTAACGGCTCCGTTGGCCGCCCTAAGGTCTCGTATGGAAACCAAAGAGAAATGATTTGAGCTAAGAAATCTAAAGGGAAACTAGAAACTAATAAAACAAAAACAAA
>ML776586.1:1925241-1956731 GCA_009831015.1 Picea engelmannii | reverse complement strand
GAAAGAGGTGTTTTCACACTTTCAGTTGTGAAAACTGTAGCGAAACCAAAATGCAATCGTCGCAAAAATGAAACAAATGTCTAGAAGCACAATGCGACGATGACTTGTCGTTTAGAAGACAAGGGGTGTAGGCAGCTTTTAGGGAAAAATAAAAAAATATAATTGGCTGCCAACACTACCTCAATTGGTTGACTTGACTAGTTGTCGACCAACTCAACTTCATAGTCGACTATACTTGATATTACAATTTGACTCATATTATTACGTTTCTAGTTGACTTCTTGGCCTAGTCGACTAGGCTCCTCCAACATCTCTTCCAACCTCAAAAATCTTCGTCATCCTAGAGAAGGGAGGAGATGGACTCAAAATACAAAAAATTACAAGTCATTTCAACCAAAAGATAAAAAAGCTCTCAAAATATATTGATTTGGATACTACTCGTCTTGATAGTGTTAGTTGCAATCAATGGTTGGTTAACCAAAGGACTAGGATTGAAGAAGGAATGGCTTAATGGTAGAGTTGGTCATGATAGTTCCTCTCATATGATTAGTGTTTCCTTTGCAACTACTTCTTTGTAGACCTTATAAATGTTTGGAGTGATTGTTCTCAGTCATTCTTCAAAATCGTGCCATTCCTCAAACGTTTGCTTAGTTGTTATGTTGACTTGTTTTATCCCTGCCAAATAGTTCATCTTATCTTGTAAGGAAGCACTATGTATCTCTTCTAACTCAAGGTTAAAGTCCTCTTTCATATGTAGTACCTGGAAGTGAGAAAACCAAATATGAGGATTTGTCTTGGAAAATTCTAGCTATGTTATTTTACCTTCTTGAAACCACTCCCTTTCTTAGGATACTAGGTCCCCTTCCAGTTTTCTTCCGTATGTAAGTTGTGTACCCAAGGCATACTAGCTCCATACATCAACTGTCGCATCACTTATAACCTCTAAATGATGGACTAAGGCCCATGTCACTTTTAGTTGGCTACAAACATTAGCATAGTAGGTTGACAAATTATCCAATATTGTATTAGTCAATGTATCCATGCACTATGAGGAAACACCTACTAACAGAGGTTTTTGTAGAACCCCCCCAAAAAAATTCTCTCTTGTCCATTTATATCAAAGGTTGTTAACATATACATGCATAGGGAGGATTTGGTGATTAGTTGGTGTGCTTAAATCGTATGAAGTGCACTCATGCACTCATAACAATGGCGCACCAATGTATTAAATAACTAGGTGCACCAAATATCATTATAACTAATCTATGATTAAAAAAATCAATTCCTTTAGTGTTAAACATGCACTAAATAGTGTGTCGTATACTTACAAGTGCACTAGTGCATTATTGTTTACAACACACCAATTGAGGTTAAGACATTTTCCTATACAAATTGGTTTTTATTTTTAAAATTACAAAAATGTATCGATGCACTCCTATAGATCAAACATTGGTGGAATCTTGATATAGACACACCATAGTATGTTTTATTATTTTTTTATTACACATTATGGTGCATCGTTAGAATATAAGTGCACTGATGCATCTATATGTAAGCAACATTGAATTAGGTTTAGACATTTTTTTCCATGACTTGACATATCAGAGGAGGAATGATGTGCCACAAAGGAACCCGCATGAATTGAATCGGATGAGGACTAAACCCCACAGAAACCTAAAATAATTTGCTACACTAATTATCTGAATTAGATCCACATAAAAAATAAAAAAAAACAATTGGTTATTTGCACATGTTCTATAATGATCAGCATTGGCAAGGCTCAAGGCTATGGATGAGGAAGAAGATTGGGTTGTTGGCATGAAGGGCCTTGTGCCATCACGAGCATTGTCCACCATGTTACGACTCAAACTATCACTAAGGGAAGGTCCCACCCTGCGAATGTAATGTTTCTGACTTGGCTAGTCTGGGAAACGCTGCTAATGTGTGTGTAGGATCAAAGGTTTACAGCATATAAATGATCATACAAATAATAAACGTGACGAAGGACTGCAAGTTTGTATTATGATATCTCTGTGGATTACAAAAATGGTCGAATGCGGCTAAATAACTGACAATACTCGACTAGATCAACATACAAAGGATCTTAGCCGAAAAATAAGCAATTGTGGAGGAATAAAATAACAACACTCGACTAGATCAAAAGACAAAAGGATCTTAGCCAAAATACAAATAAGAAACTAAAAGATAATACCCGGAATATGGGAGCACTATGGAATCAATGAAGAATGATGGAAGACGTAGATGATCTTCCCGGTGACTAGGGTGTGTCTTTCAACACTGAAATCAGCCAACTGGTGTCTTCCTCCTGGAATACACTGAACTATCTCTACTGAGATGCGCCTCTTCTCCTCAATGACAAATCATAATCTGCATAATGATGAATTAGGTTGCTGGCCCTTCCTTTATAGCTTTCCAAAACCCTAAATCATGTTGAAACCCTAATTCACTGTTGACTTCTATTTTTAGCTCATAATGACTTAAAAGCGTTGTTAACCCTTGTTAGCTTAATGTCACTTTCCGAATATAACACATGTGACTAGAGTGACCTCTAGTAACCCTATTTACCCCTCTTTGGCCTTGGCTATAGTCTAATGGGGTGGTTTAGACCATTAAACCTCCTTTTCTGGAGCTTCTATTTGGAAAGGGACATTACAGTCCTCCCTTCCCGAAATTGCTTGTCCTCAAGCAATACCAGTCCAGGGTGCTGCAACACTTGCTCACTCTCCCAAGTAGCATCCTCTACTGGAAGCCCTCTCCATCTGATCAAACACTCTCTGATGACCCTACTCCTTAGTTTCCGCTCCCGGAACTCCAAAACCTCCTCTGGAACTAACTCCAACTGTCTCGCCTCATCCAACGGGGGAAGCTCCTCTGATGTGTTAATGAATTGTCCCACTACCTTTTTTAGGCAAGACACGTGGAACACGTTATGAATCTTGCTCCCCTCTGAAAGCTCTAGCTCGTAAGCAACCTCGCCTACTCGACGCATGATCCGGTAAGGACCATAAAATCTGGGCTTGAGCTTCTCGGCTCCACTCTTCTTCAGAGATTACTGTCTGTAGGGTTGGAGTCTCAAGAAAACCAAATCTCCAACCTCAAAGCTGCGCTCTATCCTGTGCCTGTCCGGGCTTATCTTCTATCGGTTTTGCGTCGTCTGCAGGTTCTCTTTCAACAATTTGAGAATCTCCTGACTCTCTATGATCCAATCCTTGGCCTTGGGAGCTTTTCTCTCCCCGAAGACCAAGTCTACCAAAGTGGGAGCATCATATCCGTACAATGCTCGGAAGGGTGTCATACTAATGGACATGTGGAAGGTGGTATTGTAACAATCTTCCCCTAAATGCAACTACTTTACCCACGTTCTATGCTGTCCTCCTACATAGTTCCTCAAATACCCTTCAACCCACTTATTGACAATCTTGGTCTGCCCATCTGTCTGAGGGTGATAGCTGGTGCTAGGTGTCAACTCTGTCCCCACCAACCGAAACAACTCTCTCCAAAATGTCCCTATGAACCAACTGTCCCTATCATTGACGATGTTCTTCAGCAACCCATGAAGTCTGAAGACCTCCCTGAAGAAAAGTTCGGCTACCTGAACTACGCTGTACTTTGTCAGTATGGCGTAGAAGTGAGCAAACTTGGTCAATCTGTTGACCACTACATAGATATAGTCCTTACCCTAGACCTTGGGTAGACCGGTGATGAAGTCCATAGATATACTCTCCCATTTTTGCTCTGGAATGGAGAGTGGCTGAAGTAGCCCTACTGGAAGAGACTTGTTCTGCTGGCAAGTCACACACTCACTGACGTGTCTCATAACGTCCTGTTTGAGGCCCTTCCATGAGAACCTCTCTCTGATATGTCTGTAGGTTTTGAAAAACCTCTGATGGCCTGCTAGAGGTGAATCATGAACTACGGTGAGTATTTTCTTCTTAAGCCCTGAATTTGGCACCAAGTAAACTCTATCCTTGTAAAATATGACATCGTCAATGACCCTGTACCGGTCATCCTGTATCTGCCCATCCATCACCTCACAAGCGAACTTGTTCTTGGAATATTCCACTAACAAGTGGGATTTCCAATCTACTGAAATCTCCATCAAAGAACATGTCGCAGGTCTCCTCGATAATGCATCGACCACAATGTTCTTCTTCCCCTTGACATACTCTATGTCAAAGTCGAATGCATGTAACTTCGTCACCCATTTTTGTTGGCGCTCACTGAGGTCGTTCTGCTCAAGGAAATACTTCAAACTGTTGTGATCGGTCTTGACCACGAATTTGTTGCCCACCAAATATTGTCTGAACTTGGTCAAGTCATGCATGATTGCCAACATTTCCTTGTCATAAATGGAGTACAACCTCTCAGGTTGACTAAGCTTCCGGCTCTCAAATATAATGGGGTGTCCTCCTTGCATCAAAACTGCACCGATCCCTTCGTCGGATGCATCACACTCTAGTACAAATGGTAGGGTGAAGTCTGGTAGTGCCAACACTGAACAAGTGCCCATGACTTCCTTCATGTGATCAAAGGCTTCCTGTGATTTCTCGGTCCATATGAAGGCCCCATGCTTGGTAAGATCTGTCAGCGGTGCTCCAAGCTGAGAAAAACCCCGGATGAACCGCCTGTAATAGCTGCACAGCCCGAAGAAGCTCCTCAATTCTGTCATGTTCTTGGGTGTCGGCCAATCTAGAATGGCCCTGATCTTCTCTTGGTGCACCTATACCCCCTGTGCACTGATGATGTGGCCTAAGTAAAGCAGCTCTGTCATACCAAACTCGCACTTGGACTCTTTGGCATATAATGATTGTGCCTCCATGATGCTCAATACCTCATCCAGGTGCCTCATATGCTCTTGCCATGACTGGTTATAAATCAAGATGTCGTCGAGGAAAACCAAGACTAATTTCCTTAACTGATCCTTGAATATATGGTTCATGCAAGACTGAAATGTAGCGGGTGCATTGGTTAGCCCAAATGGCATAACCAGGAACTCGAAGTGTCCAAAATGACATCGAAATGTCGTCTTTTCTATGTCTTGCTCTCAGATGTTGATTTGGTGATATCCAGAGCGTAGATCAATTTTTGAGAAGAAAACTGCCCCATGCAGTTCATCCATCAACTCGTCAATGTGTGGGATAGGGTACCATTTTTTGATGGTTTTCTTGTTCAAGGATCGGTAATCAATGCACATCCTCATGGTGCCATCCTTTTTCAGAACTAAGACAGCTGAAGAAGCAAATGGGTTGTTGCTCAGTCTGATGTGTCCCATCGCCAACAATTCCTTGATTGCCTTCTCTATCTCATCCTTGAACCTCCTAGGATGACGATAGGGGGGGGGTGATCATAGGTTTGGCCCCCTCCTCTAACTCAATGGTGTGCTCAAATCCCCTGTCGGGTGGTCTCTCTGGTGGGATTGCCTCAAAGACCTATTGATGTCGTCCCAATAAATTCTTGATCTCTGTGTGGTATTGTTGTCGATCTTTTGAATCCTTTTGAGTAGTGATCAAGCATTTTGCGGCATATGCTACCTCCCCATGTTTGAATATCCTCTTCATCCTCTTGGCTGAAACTATCCTAGGTGCTCCTGTCGACATACCTCTTAGAACAACCTTCTTCCCATCCTGATCTCTGAATCCCATTTCCAAGGTTTGGTAACTGGTAGTGATTTTTCCCAAGGTAATCATCCATTGAAATCCTAACACCACATCTGTGTCCGATAGGTCAACCACATAAAATGTGTCTCTTACTGTGTAGTTGCCTAACTTCATCTCTAAGTTTGTAATTCTATCTAGACACTCCACCGTGTGGCCATCTGCTACCGCAACATCAAACCCCTCAAACTCTTCTGTCTGAAGTGCTCATCTCAATACTAGTGAAGCGTCGATGAAGTTGTGGGTGGCCGCACCATCTATCAGGGTGATTGCCCATTGCCCCTAAATAATCCCTTTGATACGGAGGTTATCATACCTGGGAACACCGGAAAGGGTCGCTATGACTCCTCCCTTTGCTGGTTTCCTCCTGTTAGCCTGCTCTAGTGGTTGTGGAACTACTGGAGGATGGGCTCCTACCAGTGTCGGTGGTCTACAGGGAAGTTGCTCCTCTGTTGGTGTTGACTCCTCTTCTGAACTAGTGGATCCACTGTCCTGCTCCTCCTCCTCACTGTCCATGTTGTTTGCTGCTACCTTAATATAATGAATCTCTCCCTTGCCCTTGCACCTGTGGCCTAGGACCCAAGGATCTCTGCAGATGAAGCAAAGCTTCTTCCTCATAAGCTCTCACCTAGTCTCATCATCTAACTTCTCCTTGCCCTTCCATTCTCTCTGGAATGGCTTCCTATCTTGATCCCTCTGGGGCACAAATGGTTTGGAGAAAGTTGTAGTCTTTGGCACTGAGTCTGCCAGATCTCGAGTGTGAAGGATGGCATCCTACAAAGTGGGAGGCCTATATGCCTTCACCCATCCTCTAAAAGGCTCTGTGAGTCCTTTTGTGAATAGCATGATCAGCCTGGGTTCTGATATATCTGTCACTGCCACGGCTACCCGCTAAAACTCTGTGATGAACGCCTCTGCTATGCCAGTTTGTCTCAGTTGGGCTAGATCCCTAAAGTGTATCTTGGGATCCTTCTTGTCAAACCTATCCATGAGCCTATCTGTAAACTCCCTATAGGAGGTGATGTGACTATGACCCAATGTCACCAGTCCATGATACCACCACTCATGTGCCTCACCCTCCAAGTGTAAGGTCGCGAAACCGATGGCCTCTGTCTCGATCATCTGGTTGAGCTTGTAATACGTGTCTAGATTTTGTACCCAAGCTCTGGCAGTGTATTTGGATGATCCGTCGAAAGAAGGGATGGTGAGTTTCCCAACTTTTCAGATGAAATCGAGGTTATGCCCCTGTTGTTGTTGTGGTTCTCCCCTCTGTGGCTCTTTGGGGCGGTTCCTGAGTCTGAGTCCACAATACTCGACTAAGGTCATGTCATGATGGAAGTCATGACCCAATGCTACGTACTCCCTCCTATACTCTACAATGTCGTCAGCATGAGTGGGTGGCCTTTGTGCTATTGGTGGTGGTGCTGCTACCGGGGGTGCCCTCTGGAAACTGGGAAACAAGGGTCTGGGAATCCTACTCACAGAGGTGTATGTGCGAGAGGGTGACTGGGGTCTACTGCCTTCTCCCAAGTTCACATGTGCTACATGTGGGACTTGTGTATTTGGGGTGCCCACTCTAGCCAATCTATCAACCACATGTGCCAAGGACTGAGACATGGTCCGTTGACTAGCTAACATACCGTTGATAACCTGCATGAAAGCTGCCTCTGGATTTACGAGGGCCTTGCCACTGCCCTCTGGTCGCTCATATCTGTCTCCTAGCATCCTCTCTGCCTCGCGCTTAGCCTCACGCTCTGCCCTTCTCTCTGCTTCTCTATGTGCCTCTTCCTCTTCCTCTGAGCTAGGAGGAAAAGGGGGGAAATCATGCCTATTCCTTCTTTCCTGATGCATGTTGTAAGTGACATATTCGTCACCTATGTGTTCACAGCCCTCTGGGTCTTCTGCTGCACTCATTGTCTTTAGTCACAGGCTGGCAGGACTAAATCTCTGATACCACTGTAATGTTCTTGACTTGGCTAGTCTGGGAAACGCTGCTAATGTGTGTGTAGGATCAAAGGTTTACAACATATAAATGATCATACAAATAATAAACACGACAAAGGACTACAAGTTTGTATTATGATATCTCCGTGGATTACAAAAATGGTCGAATGCAGCTGAATAACTGACAATACTCGACTAGATCAACATACAAAGGATCTTAGCCGAAAAATAAGCAACCGTGGAGGAATAAAATAACAACACTTGGCTAGATCAAAAGACAAAAGGATCTTAGCCGGAATACAAATAAGCAACTAAAAGATAATGCCCGGAATATGGGAGCACTACGGAATCAATGAAGAATGATGGAAGACCTGGATGATCTTCCTGGTGACTAGGGTGTGTCTTTCAACACCGAAATTAGCCAACTGGTGTCTTCCTCCTGGTATACACTGAACTATCTCTCCTGAGATGCGCCTCTTCTACTCAACGACAAATCATAATCTGCATAATGATGAATTAGGTCGTTGACCCTTCCTTTATAGCTTTCCAAAACCCTAAATCAGGTTGAAACCCTAAATCACTGTTGAAACCCTAATTCACTGTTGACTTATATTTTTAGCTCATAATGAATTAAAAGTGTTGTTAACCCTTGTTAGCTCAATGTCACTTTCTGAATATAACACCTGTGACTAGAGTGACCTCTAGTAACCCTATTTACCCCTCTTTGGCCCTGGCTATAGTCTAACGGGGTGGTTTAGACCATTAAGCCTCCTTTTCTGGAGCTCCTATTTGGAAAGGGACATTACAACGAAGGAGAGTTTGGGGTAATGACTAGGCAAGCCACCCATTGTCACCTCAGTGGCCTTGCCTCTACACTTTAAAGCTAGGGTTTCTAACCTAAGGAGAGTATTCCTAAGGGGTCAAAACTAAGTCCTATCATTGTATATGGAAAGGGAAGGTTCAAGACTTGGTTTGACTTAGAGCTTGGCAGTATCCTCTCTAAAGGGTGAGACAATCAAGTACGAGAGAAAAATACCAAAAACATAAATTGTTGATGATCTCAAAGTAAATACAATTTAGAAAACAATGCTCAATTGAAGAGTGCTTGGAACATGAGATATTTGTATTGCATTCGAACTAGAACAACATGAGTTTCAATGTATTGAAGCAATGTACCATTCACCATATACCATCCACAAGTTATATGCCAATGTTCAACCAATGAAATACAAGGGAAAATGTGTGTTCTTATCAAACAATGAGTTACTTAGATCATTCAAAAATGTAGCACAATAACCAATGAAGGGATTTGCTTAGTTATGTGCAACAGTTGTGCAATAAGTATTTGTCAAAGACCATTCCATTGAAGTGCCCATAATCAATGAATGTAACCAAGCGTTAGATGTTGTAAAGGAAGTATCCAAACTATGTATGGGACAATAAGTAAACATACACTAGCAATGATATATCAAACCAACACATTTTATTGAGCAAATTGCACCATTGTATTATTACCATAGTGACCCTTGTTTATAATTTTTGTGCCAAGTATTGCAAAGAAAAAATAACGCTAAATGATGTCCTCAATAAACTAATGTTGATTACTCATCCACATAAATTGACAAGATTTAGTGTTCCTTAACTAAAGACTTAGGACAACATAAAATTATTATACATATCAGTTTCAAACCAGAGATAAAGACTGTAAAGGAGTGTTATATGAACAATTCAATTTTGTACCCTTTAAACAGTGAAATCACCTATGTGAACAATGATGAAAGAGAGATAATATCCCAACATTTAATGAGGTTGTCATCACATTTTATACATTGATTTGATCTTAGAGATAATGTAGATTAAATATGTCCTAAAATATTTGCAAGAAAATAGTTTATACAATACATTATATTTCTACAGTTTTAGACAGTTTAGAAACCCTTATACAAATGGTCAAAAGGGAATAACGTTAAGCAATTCTACAAGGTTGTTGGACCTTCTCATGCATCTGTTTACTTTTATGACTTGACTAGCGCAAGAGAACTTCAAAACACTGCAAAGATAAGATCTATGTAAACATCAAAATATGAATTTGTTCTCTGCAGTTTCAAATAATGAATTTAAGCCCTTGAATAATTATTAAAGGAGAAAATGATTAGTAAATTTGTAGGGTTGTTGGACTCACTAAGGCATCGATCTTTCACCCATGATGATTTACAACATAAAACACATCAAAATTTGCAAGAATAGTCCTTGCAACAACAACATTCAATTAAGTATAACTATGTAGTTTGATGACAGTTAATAAACATTTGTAAGCGATGATAAAATGGATGACATTTTGCCTTATGAGAGAGGTTGTTGGATCTTTTTAAATATCAATATGTTTCTTAATATGGTTTAGAGTAACAATCACTCAAAACGTTGCAAGACAAATGATAAATGGTTCTAGTTAGGATTCATGCATTCCAACCGTTCCAAACATAAGTACTTATGGCATCCACATAATTATTAAGTTCGATCCTCTTAAAGGATACCTCAATATGCAAGAGTTAGATCAAAAGATGGACAATGAAACTAGATCCAAACCCTATTAAATGCCAACCATTCAAGATATTCAATGAAGTATGAGATAACACACATGAGATGTAATCATCAAATATATCAATGAAGCTTAAGCAATCTAGACCAAAAGTAGGACAAGATGAACCCTAGATTGTAAAACAAATAAACGAAAGAATAAATGGAGAAAGAAAGGAAAAGACAATTTTGGGTGTTTGGTGGTTGAAGACTAGGATAGACCAATGCCTAGAGAGGGCTATGGGGTCTCTACAAGTTCTAGGTCAATCTTAGGGTTAAATATAAGACAATACTGATGGCACCCGAAGGATTACCTCTCAAGCGTTGACTAGGGTTAGCAGGTTCTCTTCAAGATTGGATGGGGGGATTGGTCCTTTAAGAATCCTCTCCAAGTAATAACGAGGTGATATCAAAGGTTGGCCAAGGAAAAAGGGAAGAGCCCTAGGATGTCCTATATTAATACATTTGGAACAATTCTTCAATGGTCAAAGGGGTAAGGCAAGAAGACCATACCTTGAGTTACCCTTCCAAGTGGAGCATGGTGCCCTTATTTGGCCTTGTAGTAGCTTTGTCCTCTAGAAAAATTGAAAATTTTCTATCCAAACCCTTGAAAAATAGTTAAACATTCACTTAGAAGAAATATAGATGCACAAGAACTCTTTAAGCTAGTTTTCACATCAATCTCCAACCAAGAAAATGATAGAGGTCTCCTCCTTTTATAGCTAAGGAGCCTCCTCAATACAATGAATAATACCATGTGCGAGGTCAAAACCATGAGCCTAAAACCATTGGCATAGTAAAAACCATGGAAAAAATACAATGAATGAGATAAAATATTCCTCAAAACCCTCAAATACAAGAGCACCCTTCAAATGGTCCAAATACAACATAAAAGCACCACACGTGTGGACTAGGGAGGCCTACGAAAGATGTGCTCCCAAAAAGTGTGCCAATGTCCAAGAATGAGTGAAGAATGGGTCAAACATAGTCCGTGGACCCAAGCGATCCTCTAACTAACTCCCGAAATCTAGAAAATGGTCCAAACATGAAACAACCAACTCCCAAAGTGTGACATCACCCCCATAAGTGTGGGATGTCCAAGAGAGAATCCAATGGTAAGTGGCACGTGTGGCCTCCTTAGTTTGGGCACTCCTTGAGAAAATCAAGGTGGTTAATGCCACATCACCCACTGGTCAACCTAACCTCGTATAACCACTCCAACAACCTATAACCATCTCCTCAAATGCATCAATGGCTCCCTTGTGCAGTCCAAGGAGAGAATAATAGTGTGAGTACAATGCTCAACTAAGCAAGGAGAATAAATATGAGTGGTCCATGTGGCAAGTGTAATGATATGGAATCTCTATCATGACCTGATGCATTGTCACATATCCCAATGCAGTGACACATACCTTGATGCTTTACAAGGATCCCAAGGTAAATGGCACAAATCCTAATGTCTTTAGATATGATCATATATGAGTACATGGATCCTAAGGTAGCATCATGGATCCCAAAGTAGTGTCAAGAATATCGAGGCATCTAAGGCATGTTACATTGATCCCAATGCAAGGTACCCACTTCGAGTGATGGGTCTAGCTTCTTGGAAAGCCATTAGATGATATACACCTAGTGATATATCTTAACACAACTTAACAATAAGGGTTATTTTTAATATTTGCCTAAGTTTTACCAAGGGGGAACAACATTAGATTTTATACATGTGACAAGTCCTAAGACAACAAGTATTTCCCAAGTCCCTAGGTGAAATATAGGTAATGTGATGGATAATGATGAAAAGGGGAAGGGAAAGACTTCATGTGATGACCCTCAAAGTCATTATATGCGTGTCTTTTTTATTTGTTCATTTAGCTTTCATGAGCTAGGAATTCTTATACATCAACCTTCATGAGGGAGATTTTAGCATTGAGTTACTTGTCCTTGGAATTATTTCTTACTACCCCTTTATGACTTTTTCTTTATGTTTTAAATTTATTGAACAAGTTCCCTTTTTTTTAGATATTCATAGACAAGCTAGGCACTAGGGGAATTGGCCTCATAGCGAGGTGGCATTGCTCAAGCTTTATATTTTTGGATTTTAACTTTATTTGTAACACACCTTTTCTGTTACCAAGGCTTAATCGCTATGATACCAAATTGTAACACCACTTTTCGGTTACCATACTTCGCGGAAATATAACAATAATTCTTTGATTATAAAACAACATGCATTTAAGCAAGAAACACAATTAAACTCAGAGTAAGCATAAGAATTATTACTAACATAAATAATCCATGGCAATAACATTAATCCAAATGCACAACAACATACATGATAATTATGATACACAGAGATACAAAAACATAATTAAAGCATCATCTGGTACTCATCTTAGAAATAGTGGTAGTTCCACCAACCAAGTGCAGGCTTTCCACGAACCTCCCAGCCTTAGACCACACTGCTCGTCAGCTCAGTAGTGGGTCACCCCCGAGATGGGACTAAGCTCCACCCCAAGGCAGGGAATCCTAGGCTAGGCTGAGGTTACAGGGACAACACACAGTCACAAGGAAGGAATTCTCTCCCAGGAACCACTCATGCTCATTGCCCACAGACTCTCCTTCCCCACATGCATGTTCCACCCCAGGAGTATACACCTTCTCTGTCACCTAGACAGTCCTTCGGCTGCTAGCCTCCCTTGCCTTGGATTACAGCAACAGACCGGACCAGAAGTCCCCGAGCTCTGTGGCAGCTACAGGGTTCCTTCCAGGAGTTCTCTCCTTCCTCGGCGCACTCTCTCACCTGGAGAGAATCGCTCACAGGCCAACAACCTGTTCTTCCAACCTCAATCACCTCTCTCACCTGGAGAGAGTGTTGTACCACTGGTCAACAAGTCCCACGTAGTTTAGCACTGCGTGGCCACATAACCAACAGGGAAAACGAACATGGGCTTTCCAACAGGTTCAACAATGGCATGTCACTTTTTATTTCTCAATCTAGCAACAGAGGATAGACTCATGCTCTGGCTCTCGGGGATGCGTGACAAACAATCCACGCAGGGGTCAACACAGGTTCGGACTGTTCAGACAGAGGATATACTCAGAAACAAACATAGGCTTCCCAAAGTCAACACCGGGCTTCCTCAGAATCACAAAGGTCTTCTTTCCGACTTCTGAAATGCACGAAGGTCTTCCTGCAGAGTTCAGACGGTTTCATGCTCAGGACAATCCAGGGTTGAATGGTGGAGGAACCCCTCTCACGGCTCATCTTGGTTGTTTTATTCGCATGCACCAAGGTTGACACTTGTCACCCTTGGAACTGCATGCGTTCCATCAACATGAATCCCCTTTGCACGTTTTTCCCTTGCTAGGACTTAGGATAAAAAAAACATAAAATGCACATGTTCTTTGGAATAATAATAAAATATTATTCCCAAGGTTTAATCCCCCTAGGCTTAACACTTAGCCCCTTTTTCCACCTTCCAGCCCCTAATCCCTTGCCCTCTCTATAGATGCTTAGTCCCCCATCACTCATTCATCGTGTCAGCCTGCATGCGACAGTGTTTAAATTTTATTAATGTGTTGCATACATACAGATACAAAATCAGACCCTTGGCCTACAACCCTTAGGCTCTCTGGCCTAACAATCACATAAGCCCACAGGCTTATACAAACTTGGCTCACCAGCCTACAACACATATTTACAATTCATTTCATAAACCATATTTACAAAGGGCTCGGTCTTGGGGACACTACAATTCCCCTCCCCTTATTTCTGCACTGTCCTCAGTGCAACCTTACACTATCTCTGTAAGTTTTTTCAAAATTTTCAAAAAGATGTGGGTACTCTGCCCGCATAACCTCTTCATGCTCCCATGTCGCATCCTCAGGACCCTACCAGGTTCACTGGACCTTTACAAGCTCTATGGCTCGATTCCGGAGATGTTTGCTTTTCTTGTCCAATATGTGCATAGGATGCACTTGCAGGACACCTTTTGGTTCCACCTGAATCACATTCCAATCGATAACATGATTAGCATAAGGTATATATCTCTTAAGCAGTGAAACATGAAACACATTATGTACAATCATAGATGCAGGTAATGCAAGCATGTATGCAACTGGCCTAATCCTTTCCAGGATCTCAAATGGCCCACAAAATCTTGCTGCCAACTTGGCACAACTTCCCAGCTTCAGGGAACTCCTGTTAGTTTTCACTTTCAGGAAAACATGGTCACCCACTTTGAATTCTCTGTGGGTTCTGTTACTATCAACGTAAATTTTCTGCGTGTCCTGGGCAGCTTTTAGATTATGTTTAATCCTTATCATTTGGTCTTCCATCTCTTTGAGCAGCTCAGGACCAACTACTGCTCTATCAACTGGATTATCCCAGCTCACTGGAGTGTTGCACTTTCTTCCAAAAAGTGCTTCGAATGGGCTCATCTTCAACGATGCATGATACCTATTATTGTAGGCGAATTCTGCCAAATGCAGCTAGTCTTCCCACCTTGATGGTTTATCCATCACATACATTCTCAGTATGTCTTCTATTACTCTGTTCACCCTCTCTGTTTGTCCATCAGAATCAGGATGGTACGCTATACTAAAGTTCAGATTCGTTCTGAATCCCTTAAACAGTCCTTTCCAGAAATTCGAGGTGACTTTCAGGTCCCTATCAAACACAATTGTCTTAGGAATTCCATGCAAGCGTGCCACTTCTTTTAAGAAGATATCGACAACATCGGTTGCCCTGTGAGTGGTTTTCAGTGGAATAAAATGGGCAGCTTTTGTAAGCTTGTCCACCAACACCATGATTGAATCATGCTGCTTGCTTGTTCTGGGCAATCCTGTGATAAAATCAAATCCATTGTCACCACTTCCCATTTCCACTCAGGAATGGGTAAAGGCTACAACAACCCTGCTGGGTGCCTATGCTCAGCCTTAACTTTTTGGCACTCCATACATATGGTGATGTATTCAACGATTTCTTTCTTCAAACCCGGCCAACAATAATGGCTTTTGACTGCTGCCACAGTCTTCTGATATCGAGGATGTCCAACATAAGCCACGTTATGCATTTCTTTTAGAATTGCCAGCTTCAATTCTTGAACATTGGGTACATACACTCTGTTTTTATACAGAAGTAAGCCATCAGTTCCCAAGGTGTAACTTTCCTGGGTTTGTGGTCTCTCACATTGCTGTAGCTTTACTACCAGACCTCTGTATTGCAAATTAGCATTTGCAGCTTCCAAAATTCTGTCCTTAATCTCAGTCCTGTACATGCTAATGGTTGTATCATGTAATTCGTGCACTTTTTTTTTGAGTGCATCAACCACCTTATTTTATTTCCCTTTGATATGCTTGATACCAAAGTCATATTCACACAGAAAATCCAGCCATCTGATTTGCCTGGAATTTAAAGTTAGCTGATCAAATAAATACTTCAGACCGTTGTGGTCTATTCTCAATTCGAATCTCCTTCCCATGAGGTAATGTCTCCATTTCCTCAATGCATGGACGATTGTTGCCAGCTCTAAATCGTGAGTAGCATAATTCATTTCATGCTCTTTCATCTTTTGAGACTCATAACAGATTAGAAATCTCTCTTGGCTGAGAACTCCTCCCAGCCCCTCCTTAGACACATCTATGCACACCACAAAATCCATATTTGGATCTGCAATCTTCAGGATTGGAGCATTGATTAACAATTGCTTCAATCGTTGGAAACTACTCTCACAATCTTCCATCCACTGAAACTTCTTCTCCTTCCTTTGCAAGGAAGTGATAGGATGAGCTATCTTTGAAAATCTGGCTATAAACCTTTTGTAGTAGCCTGCCAGATCCATAAAAGATCTAACTTCTGCCACATTCCTTGGTGCTGACCATTCTTGGATGGCCTCAACCTTTTCAGGATCCACAACGATCCCTTCTTCAGATATAATGTGTCCCAAGTAATGAATCTGCCTTTGATAAAATGAGCACTTGTTCAACTTGGCGTACAGCTGGTGTTCTCTCAACACCTGCAACACCATTCTTAGGTGTTGCTCATGATCTTCCTTTGACTTGGAATACACCAAGATGTTGTCCAGGAAGACTATGACAAACTTGTCCAAATAGTCCCTGAACACACCATTCATTAAGCACATGAAAACAACAGGTGCGTTTGACAGTTCAAACGGCACCACTGTGAACTCATAATGACTGTACCTTGTTCTAAAGGCGATCTTGCTAATGTCTTCATCATTTATTCTCATTTGGTGATATCCTGATCGGAGATCTATTTTTGAAAATATTTTTGCATCCTTCAACTGATCAAAAAGATCATCGATCCTTGGCAGAGGATACTTGTTCTTGACAATTACCTTATTCAACTGTCGGAAATCAATGCACATCATCAATGTCCCATATTTCTTCTTCACGAATAGGACTGGGACTCCCCAAGGTGACACACTGGGGTGAATGTACCTCTTCTTTAGTAGCTCTTCGAGCTGCAATTGCAACTCTTTCAGCTCTGGCGTACTCATTCTATAAGGAGCTTTTGAAATTGGAGTTGCTCCTAGTATCAAATTTATACAAAAATCGATGTCCCTCTTCCGAGGTAGTCTAGGTACCTCCTGAAATATGTCCATGAACTCTTTGAGTACCTCATGGTCTCCCATCTTCGAGACTGCATCTCTGGATGCTTCTCCCAGACGGGCAACAAATAATTGACAATCTTTCCTGTAACACTTCTTCCGTTGCATGGCTGAGATTTCTCTAACAGCCACGGCTCTGGGAATTCCTTGGACTATTACCCGATTTCCCTCTTCATCCAGGCATGTAAACCTCTTGTTACAATAGTCCATAAGGGCATGGTGCTAGTCCAACCAGTCCATCCCAATTAAGTAGTCATAAGAGACTAAAGGCAAAATATTCAATTCAGCCTTAGTGCTTACTCCTTCCACGTCCAAGAATTTTCATGTTTGCTTCTTGTTAAACGCAAACTTTCCACCACCCTATGATCTACATAACTATGGCTAGCCCTTGAATCAATTAAAATAATGAGTGGTCGGTTGTTAATCATACCTTCCACTTCAATCATGTGCGATTGAAATTCTGCTTGCTTGTTGTTGAGGGCAGCGTAGATCCTTGGCATTCTGCTGCCCATATCCTCCACTGTTTCAACTTGATGAACAGTATGGACAGTTCTCGCTTTATCTTTTCTATGGGGGCAGTCTCTGTATCTATGATTCCCTTTACAACCCCAACACTCCATAGGTGGCAGTCTTGGCATCTGCTCACTCCCTTCAACTTTCCTAGTCTCTCTAAAAGATGACTGTCCCCAAGGACTGTTCCTGAAAAAGGAAGGCTTGTTTCCCTTCTGCCTCTGTTCCTTCTTAAACCTCTTCTGGTCATCCCAAGCCTTCCGAAGGATAGACCTTTCTCTTTGCTATTCATACAACCATTTCTCCCTTCTTATTGTTTCTTCCATAGTCTTAGTATCATCATACTAAATCTTATCATCGATGGAAGGTGGTAGTCCACTAAGATACCTCTGTATCTTGACAGTCTCATCTTTGATGAATGGAACATACTTCAACAGTTCCAAGAAACTTCGTTCGTACTCATCAATGGTCATGCTGCCTAGCTTGAGTTCGAAGAACTCCTTCATCTTTCTGTCATAATATCTTTTAGTCAGGTATTTCTTCTCGAAATATTTCTTAAACTCCTTCCAAGTGATATCTTTCTCTCTGATGTGTTGTACTTGCACAAACTGATCCCACCACATGGATGCTTTTCCTTTTAGCTGGTACATTGCAATTCTTCCTTCTGCATGAGCGGAATAGTTCTGCAGTTGGAAATATTTTCTCATGCCAAGCAACCATGTCTCAACATCTTCCTCCTTCTTATGTTCTCCATCAAACGTTGGAGGCTTGATCTTGTTCATCTCCCCTTTCAATTCATCATTTCCAAATTTTTGGTGTTTTCTGGTAGGGGACGGGCTTGAACTACTGTGTTTTTCCTTGCCAGAATGCTTCGGGGAGAGACGGTAATGTCTGCTACCACTCCTCGATCTTCTTCTCCTCTCAGGGGTTATGACACTTCTTGATATGCTTGTGTCACTTTCTTTTCTATTCTTTCCAGGCTCTTCAACATTTTTAAGTTGAATTCACCCTGTCGATCCCTGATTTTCATGAGCTTTCGGCTATCAGCTCGGCGAGCCTGGGCATCTTTCTACAATTTTTCAATGAGTTTCATCATACGTCCTTCTTTATCTATCTCTTTTCCGTGCCCATTAGAGTTTGTTCCTTCGACTCCCAGGTTGACATTCTTTCCTACCCTTTCGTCCTTTGTTTCGTAGGCAATCTGCACCTCTTCTGATTCCATACTCGGCATCAATTTTCAGCTGGTGTCCTGACACCCGTTGAACTCTGCACACACACTATGCAATCAATCCAAGGTTTGTCAGGCCCTTAACCTTCAGGAAAATTTACAACATTCATAACCAACGTAAACAAGAAAAAAAAAAAAATGTTTGGATTCGAATAAGTTTTTTGACCTCCGTTAGTTCTGCAAATTTTGGGACTTTGGGTTTTCGATACTCGGAAGTTCACTATGCACTGAATCCTAACCTTCTGTCGCTACAACCCCCGAAATCTGAAATTTCGGGTTTCCTTGTTCTTCGGGCCCACAGCACAGCTGTCGCCCTTTAAACCTGTTACGGTTCTTTAGACTTCGATGGCTTCGAGACTTTGGGACTTCGGGTTTCGAGACTTCAGGTTCTTGGTACCCGAAAGTTCACTTATGTAGTGACTTCTAACTCCTTGTCATTACAATCCCCAAAATCCAAAATTTTGGTTCACTTTACTCTCCGGGCCCACAACATAGTTGTTGCCCTCAACCATAGTGGTGCATGGTACATTTCAGAGGGTCCTCGTCACCATCAGTAACATCACCGGTCCCACCACTCTCGCTTGTCTTTTCAACTCTCTGGCACGTGGTACACATCCGTGCACCCACGTCCATTCCAAGCAAAGAATCCAACGGTTAGATCCTCTCTCAGTTCTACGACGCAGATCTTTTTGGCATTTCGGGTTTTCAGGCATCGGGAGTCCGTGTATCCGACATCTCAAACTTCCGTTTGCTGAAATCCTGAAATTACAGTTTACTCGTCAACTTGATTCGACGATCAACTCCCTTCTTACGATCTACGGTGTAGATTGTTTCGGGATTTCAGGTTTTGGGTTTCGGAGATGTTCACCTCCCTCACTTCTCATCTCTCGAATTTGTGAAATCTGAAAAGTTTTCACGACTAACTCGAGCGCGACTCCGTCAAATCTAACGGTCGAGCCTTCCTCCCAGATCTACAACGTAGATCTTCTCGGGTTTTCTGGTTTTTGGGAGTTCGCGTATCGCAATTCCCACGCTCCTGTGCAATTCAAAAGGGATTTTAATCCCTGTGCACATTTTCCAGATCTGACGGTCACGAGGGCTCACCTTCCCTCCCGAACCGATCCTAAGGCTCCAACACTGCTGGTGTGGAGTCCTCTCTCCCTGTGGCCATATACCACACCAGCTATAGTTTCACAACATCGCTATACCTCCTGAGCTTATAGGCACGGTCAAGTAACTCCTTGACACTCCAGACCATACCAGGGTCCGAAATTGGTCCTCCAGACACAATTTTCCTCTCACCCTCGGTCTAAAGACCACTCAACTGGCCCATCTAGGCTCAGTGTCGAAACCTTGGCTCTGATACCAAACTGTAACACACCTTTTCTATTACCAAGGCTTAATCGCTCTGATACCAAATTGTAACACCACTTTTCGGTTACCATACTTCGTGGAAATATAACAATAATTCTCTGATTATAAAACAACATGCATTTAAGCAAGAAACACAATTAAACTCAGAGTAAGCATAAGAATTATTACTAACATAAATAATCCATGGCAATAACATTAATCCAAATGCACAGTAGAATACATGATAATTATGATACAGAGAGATACAGAAACATAATTAAAGCATCATCTGGTACTTATCTTAGAAACAGTGGTAGTTCCACCAACCAAGTGCAGGCTTTCCACGAACCTCCTAGCCTTAGACCACACTGCTCGTCAGCTTAGCAGTGGGTCACCCCTGAGCTGGGACTAAGCTCCACCCCAAGGTAGGGAATCCTAGGCTAGGCTGAAGTTACAGGGACAACACACAGTCACAAGGAAGGAATTCTCTCCCAGGAACCACTCATGCTCACTACCCACAGACTCTCCTTCCTCACATGCCTGTTCCACCCCAGGAGTATACACCTTCTCTGTCACCTAGACAGCCCTTCGGCTGCTAACCTCCCTTGCCTTGGGTTACAAAAACAGACTGGACCGGAAGTCTCCAAGCTCTGTGGCAGCTACAGGGTTCCTTCCAGGAGTTCTCTCCTTCCTTGGCGCACTCTCTCACCTGGAGAGAATCGCTCACAGGCCAACAACCTGTTCTTCCAACCTCAATCACCTCACTCACCTGGAGAGAGTGTTGTAACACTGGTCAACAAGCCTCACACAGTCCAGCACTGCATGGCCACACAACCAATGGGGAAAACAAACACGGGCTTTCCAACCGATTCAACAATGGCAGGTCACTTCTTATTTCTCAATCCGGCAACACAGGATAGACTCACGCTCTGGTTCTTGAGGACGTGTGAAAAACAATCCATGCAGGGGTAAACATAGGTTCAGACTGTTCAGACATAGGATATACTCATAAACAAACACAGGCTTCCCTAAGTCAACACCGGGCTTCCTCGAAATCACACAGGTCTTCTTTCCGACTTCCAAAATGCACGAAGGTCTTGTTGCAGAGTTTAGACGGTTTCATGCTCAGGATAGTCCAAGTTCGAATGGCAGAGGAATCCCTCTCACGGATCATCTTGGCCGTTTTATTCACATGCACCAGGGTTGACACTTGTAACCCTTGGAACTGCATGCGTTCCATCATCATGCATCCCCTTTACACGTTTTCCCCTTGTTAGGACTTAGGTTAAAAAAAAACATAAAATGCACATGTTCTTTGGAATAATAATAAAATATTATTCCCAAGGCTTAAGCCTCCTAGCCTTAACACTTAGCCCCTTTTTCCACCTTCCAGCCCCTAATCCCTTGTCCTCTCTATGGATTCTTAGTCTCCCATCACTCATTCATCATGTTGGCATGCATGTGGCAGTGTTTATATTTTATTAATGTGTTGCATACATATAGATACAAAATCAGACCCTTGGCCTACAACCCTTAGGCTCTCTGGCCTAACAATCACATAAGCCCACAGGCTTATACAAACTTGGCTCACCAACCTACGACATGTATTTACAATTCATTTCATAAACCAGATTTACAAAGGGCTCAGTCTTGAGGACACTACATTATTTCTCTTCACCTCTAGCCTTTTTGGCTTTGATAATTAAAGATTTCATCATTCAAATTTTCTTTTAACCTTTGATAAATCATACATGATCGGGATAACTTTTTTTATGGATGAAAATTAAATGAAATACGAAAAGAAGAAAGTGTTTAACATGGTTAGGATGTGGAAAACACTATCTTGGCTAGTTACCCAATAGTACAAACTGACTCGAGAAATGAAAACTCTTTTAAAGGAAAAATATGGTCCCCCAAAGTACAATGAGGCAAACTTAAACATGTTATGAAGTGCTATTGGATTCCATTTTAGTATTTACCACTTTCATGATTAACCAGGAAATTATAACATCACATCCAAATGAAACACCAATACATGGAATATCAAAATATATCACAATGAAGCCAACATCTTAGGGGTGAGGGAGGAGGATGGGACCTACCACAACTGAACTATCACAATCATGCATCTAATGGAGATAATATGAAGAACTACCTAACTTTGGAGAAGATAAGCAAGATAGCTCAAGTAGAACAACAAAATGACACCTTGTGGGGGTACCTCTGAAGTTGTCACCCTTTGGGGGGTAACATTTGGATCCTACTTGGGGACATGCACTCTAATGCTAGAGTGTATGAGAACTTCAAAATCTCTTGCAAACCTATGACCTAAACATCATCTAACTCGACAAAGGCATGAGAAGGGGCGAATCTTCCACCCTAGTGAGATAAAATAAAATAAAAACCACTTTGCATAAATCAATTTTTTTTACTAAGTCTAAGCATGAAAATGAGGCATGAAAACATATGAAAGAAATTATTCTAAGGAAAATCAAATGCATCAAGCAAATCAATCAAGTAATGCATGGAAATAAACACACAAACAAAGGCAAACAAATGCATACGAAGAAAACATGCACTCTAAACTACTCCTCAAAGAGATTATTCATACTATGGGCTAGCATGGCACTAAGTGACATCATAATAGTAGTGTTTTAAGGCCTACCCATTTATAGGCAATGGTATCCTTTCTTCATCAAGGTGATTGAGATTGAAAGAATTAGTGCCAACCACGCTCTCTACTCAAAATGGTCCTCTCTACAAAGAGTCAAACTTTCCATGTTTTCCAAGCTTCTCCCTTTGCCTATCTGACATCAATACCATATCACCTAGGTGGAAAAATCTTGGCCTATTCTTTTTGTCAAACAACTTCTTAACTTTTCTTTGAATTTTTTCCAATTGGTCAAAATCTTTCCTTCTACTTTCGTCCAATTCAACAAGTTGGTTAATTCATGCTTGAAATGCTTCCCTTTCATCTGAAAAATGTTCAAGTAACTGGTACACTAGGAGCTTTAAGTGGATAGGTAAAGTTACGTCCATCCCATATACCAATTCAAAAGGGATTCTTCTAGTGGATTGCTTTTTTGTGATCCTATAATCCTAGAGGGAATATTTGATTTTACTATCCCAATTCTCTTTATTGTCACCCACTATTTTCTTGATGATGGTCATTAGATTCTTATTGCTTGACTCTACAAGACCATTTCCCTGAGGATAGTAGTTGGATGAATGGGACAAGACTAGTGGTATCATAACCAACATAATTGACCGGTTTTGGAACCATACTGGTCTGGTTTGGTATTTTAGAGTGGTTAAAGTCAGTTCCATATTGAATCAATCATTTCCATACATATCGACCTTAAAGCATTGAATTGACCAGTTCGGTATGACATTGTATAGCATGGCTAAGAACCACCAAATATTTCTTTTTTAAACAAAAAATTACTTAAAGGGAAAGCAAAATACCTAACCCTAGGGCCCTACTAATGATGTTTAAATAGGTCCCCACTGATCCAGGGGGTCATTCGTCATCAAAATAACATCGATCCAAAATCAAGAGAAAATGGTACAATGGCAGTGAAAATGGCAATGCAATGCCTAGGTTTGGTAAACATCAATACTTTACCACATTTAAAAAGAGGGTTAGTGCATTTTTAAAAAGGTGAATGGTTATTAGCTATGAGTCACATAAACTAAAATTAACATATGTTTTTAAACCCATTTCAATGAATATACTAAATATGTGACATGGTGCGATGTTTAATTATGTCACATGGATTTGTTGGTTGCAACATAATGTGATGGGTATAACATTTGGTTCAGCTGTACCGTTGACATGTGGTGGCACCGAGTTTATGGGTTAACATATGTTAAATGTGGCATATTGCATGGCGCAGCCATAGTTCATAACAAAAGGAACGGTTATGTGCACAGTCAAGCGAGAATGTCTGGTGGTTTAATGTTGGGTGCGCAGTCAGTTGGCGGTTATTGCAACGGTGCGACATTTGTGGAGTTTAGTGATAACATTTAGTGGATTGATATAACACTTGGAACAACTCTGTCATATGGAATAGTTGACGGATATAACATTTTAGAGTTGAGCGCGGATTTTGTTAACAGGTTTGGCGTGATATGTGCAAATTGTTATAGCCATAACAATACCATGCGCGAACACTCAGCGAAACACAGAGTTTTAGCCATGAATAGATCCGTTCTGTTATCAAATCGCACAACGATAGATGGAAACGCGCCAAGGTTGGGGGTCAAACTCTTGATCTCAACCTATTTAACTCAGTGTTTTGGCCATGATGAAGAGAGAGTTATTGATACAGAGATTTTCTAGATGCTGACCATTTTATAGTCGACTGTTCTCACTGCGTTTTTGGCTTTCCACGCCATTTTGGAGGCCGATTTGTAACTTTTAAGAGAGAAGGTCTTGAAGACTGTTATACAACAATCTGTTCTACAACAGTGAAGTTGTTTCTACAGAGACAGAGGACAGAGAGAGGGTTTACCTGTGTATTTCCAGATTGTTGTTTGTATGTAAAGTCGACTGCACTCTGTTATGATTTATCTTTCTTTGCCTTTTGAAGGCTGAATTGTAATTTCCAGAAGAGAGGAGTCTTGAGGGCTTTGTACAACATTCTGTTCTGTTGCTGAAGTTGATGTTCAGAGATTCCAGAAACATTTTGTACCATTTTAAATCCATTAATTGGATCGGTACCCATTGGAGAGGGACCCAGAGACGTAGCCCAATGAAGGGGGTGAACTCCGTTAACAACTTCTGCGTTTGTGACTCTCTTGTTGTTCTCATTTTCTGTTTCTCATTCCTGTTTCAGTTTGCTGTTCATTTTTGTTTTTTTTAAGCATTCAATTGATGATTAATGCTATTCTAGGAATTAAGTAAACTGATAAATGAATTCTTTTAAACTTTTAATGCACACAAGTTGAGATCCCATGGATCATATTATGGTATCAGAGCAGGTTAACTGCTTGTGCAAAGTTTGTGAATGCTTACCAGGTCCAAGTCGAAACTTGGTGAAGGAGAACTGGTAGAAGGTGAACCTGAGATTGGCTTGAGGAGGACATTTTCGAGAACAACCATGTCTTCTCCACGAGGGGAAGAAGAAGGACATACAGAACAGGAAAAGCTTGTTGTTTCTGAAACTGATTTTTTGGAGGCTTTTATCAGCATGAAAGCTATGATGGAAATTCTACTCGATGAGCGAGTAGAAAGGAAGAAGAAAGAAGAAGAATCTTCATCCAAAGATGCAGAAATGAAGAAGGAAGAAAAGGGCAAAGAAGTAGGAGGTGATGGTGATCCTCTTGAAACTAATCAGACTTCCTCTTCTTCTAACACTTCTCATTTGAATAATGCAAATGCTAATATGCCATATTTCAAATTGGATGTGAAATTTGAATTACCAATTCATAATTGAGATTTAGATGCTGAAAAGTTAGACAATTGGATCAAGCAGCTTGAAGTCTATTGCAGGGTGCAGGGAATTAATGATGACCCTTCCAGAATTCAATTGGCCACTTTGAGAATGAGTGGGATGGCTCTTACTTGGTGGGAGAATAAGATTCAACAAGATCTTCGAAAGAATGGTAAAATTATTTCAGTTTGGAATGAATTCATTGAAGTATTAAGGAAGCAATTTTATCCTTTGGGTCATATGCAACAATTAACCATGAGTTGGCAAACGTTTAGACAAGCTAAAGGAAAAAATATTCAAGATTATACTTATGAATTCAGAAAAAGGGCTATTGCATTGAATATTTCATTAGATACACATGAAACTCTTCTTAAGTACATTGATGGCATGCATTCTTATTTGAGACATACTTTATTGATGTTTAACCCCAGTAACTTGGATGATGTATGTGTTCAAGCCACACATTTAGAGGCTAGGGGGAAGCATGCTAATGATACTTTTGTGAAGAAATCATCTAAATTTGACATCAAATTGAAAGGTAAAGATAAGGGGAAAAAGAAGATGGCCACTGTTAAAAAAGAGGGTGAAAAGCCTACATGTTCGCATTGTCAGAAGGGGCATGATGTCTCTAAGTGCTGGAAACTTCATCCGGAGTTAAGGCCAAAAACGTACGGAGGAAACAAAGATAAAGGCAAAGCAAAAGCTACTGCAGTAGCTATTCAAGACTTGGGATCCGACTCAGGTGATGAAACAAAGGTTACAGCTGTTGGAATCCAAGGTAAGAATAAAGGTATCTCACTTCCCATTGATGCAAATTCAAGTCCTAATGCAAGTACAAATATGCCATCTACTTCTAAGCAAAATGACAAGAAAAGAAGTGCAATGTTTCATATTCGTGTCATTGCAAATCACACAAAGATTGATACATTGTTTGATAGTGGTTCACAAGTAAATTTGATATCAGAAGAAGTGGTTAAGAAACTGCATCTAGTTACTATGCCTCATGAAAAACCCTATCCTCTTGGTTGGGTTACTAATGATACACAATTGCAAGTTACAAAGAAATGTGTATTAAAGTTTGCAATTACTGATAAGTTCTTTGATGAGGTAGAATTGGATGTAGTATCGCTCAACATTTGTGGAATTGTACTTGAGAGTCCATATTTGTATGACCGGATAGCAGTATTTTATAGAGAGCAGAACAAATATCATCTCTTTAAAGATGATGTGGAATATATTGTACGAGCACATAAGACAAAAACAAATCTAGCAATAGTTTCTGCAGGACAAATGAAGAGGTTGGTAAATGCTAGTAAGAATTTTGTATTAATGATGGTTAAGGTGAAAAGTGATGAGATCTCTAAATCGTTTGAAGGATGTGATCCTAAACATAAATCTGAAATGATTGAACTTACTTCTGAGTATGATGATTTATTTCAAGATCCGAAAGGGTTACCACCAAAGAGAGAGATTCAACATGAGATACAGTTGCAGCAGGATGTGCCACTTCCAAATATAGCCATGTATTGGATGTCAGTAATGCAGAATGAGGAAATCAAGAAGCATGTTCAGGAGCTGATTGAGAAGGGGGTCATCTGGCCAAGCACTTATCCTTGTGGCTCTCCTATAGTCTTGGTTCCAAAGAAGGATGGGTCTTGGAGAATGTGCATCGACTATAGGGCGCTTAACAAAATCACCATTAAAAACATGTATCCTCTTCCTCACATTGATGATTTGCTTGATCAGTTAAAACATGCAATTTATTTTACTAAATTGGATTTGCGTACTGGGTATCATCAAATCCGGGTTGCTGAAAATGATGCTTGGAAAACAACTTTTAAAACGAAATAGGGTTTGTATGAATGGCTTGTAATGCCTTTCGGGCTATGTAACGCACCTGCTACTTTTATGTGGGTCATGAATGATGTCTTTCGACCTTTTATTGATGATTTTGTAATCGTTTACCTGGATGATATCCTTGTCTTTAGCAAGAATTGGAAGGAACACATTGTACATGTGAAGAAAGTTTTAGATGTACCGAGGAAGGAGAAGCTTTTTGTAAAAATGTATAAATGTGAGTTTGCTAAAACTTCTTTAGTATATTTGGGCCATATTATTGGTGGAGGCCACCTGCGAGTGGACCTAGCCAAGGTTGATGTCATTGTAAACTGGCCACGGCCTAATACCGTTATTGAAATCATAAGTTTTCTGGGTGCGGTTCAGTATTGGAGGAAATTCATTTCTAGGTTTTATTCCATTGCTGCCCCATTACATGCGTTGACAAGCATTAAAGAGATTTTCCAGTGGGGAGGCAAGCATCAGAAAGCCTTCGACACTTTGAAGGAAAAGATTAGCACAATGTCGGTTCTGACATTGCCAGATTTGCAGTAGCCATTCGATATCGAAACATATGCCAGCGGGTTTGCCATGGGAGACATTTTGATGCAAGGGAGGAAGCCAGTCTGTTACCATTCAGAAATGTTCTCTATTGCGGTAAGTAACTATTCGACTTATGACAAAGAGTTGTATGCTTTAGTACAGAGTGTGAAGAAGTGGAAACATTATATCATGGGTAAAGAAACAATTATACATACTGATCATCAACCACTTCAGTATTTACAATCTCAAACTAAAGTACAACAAAGTAGACATTTAAGATGGATGGGATTTTTACAGCAGTTTCATCTTGTAATTAAATACAAAAAAAGGAATTCATAATAAGGTAGCAGACATGTTATTGAGGCCGCCTACAAGCACTTCAATCATTCTTCATAACCGTTCATTAACACATGAAAGTTATATTGAACAATATGCGGAAGATAAAGACTTTAAGAAAGTATACGCATCACTAATACATGGTAAACAGGAAGAGAAGTATTATGTGCATAATCAACTCTTGTATCATCTTGGTAAACTTTGTATTCCATAATAAGAGAGAGTACATGTGATTCGAGAAGCACATAGTTCATTGATTGCAGGGCATTTTGGAGTAAGTAAAACGTTGTCAGTATTGCAGAATCATTGTTATTGGCCTCAGATGAAAGAAACTGTAGCTAAATACATACGAGGATGTGTTATGTGTGAAACAAGTATGCCTAGAAATAGGAAATTAGGTTTGTACACACCTCTTCCAGTTTCTTCTCGTCCCTGGGAAAGCATTTCTATGGACTTTGTAGGAGGACTACCTATGTCGAGGAAAGGTCATGATTACCTATATGTTGTTGTGGACAGATTCAACAAAATGTGTATCTTGATGCCATGTAACAAGCAGATCACTGCTGAACAAACAACTCATCTATTCTTTTAGAATGTTTGGGTACATTTTGGGTTACCCATGTCTATTGTATCTGATCGGGATTCTCGTTTCTTGGGGGAATTTTGGTCAACATTATGGGAGCTTATGGATACTAAACTGAAGAAAAGTACAACTTTTCATCCACAGACTGACGGGCAAACAGAGGTAGTGAACAGGACAGTGGTTCAACTGCTCAGAGGATATTGTAGTAAACATCCTAAACTTTGGGACGAGCAGTTGCAGTACATACAACATTCTTACAACCATGTAGTTCATTCTTCCACGAAGAAATCTCCTTTTGAAACTTGTTTTGGTTATCTGCCAAAAACACCTATGGACTTCTCTTTTGGCAAAGATGTAGTGGATGGACATCATGATGCAGATAAAGCTTTAAAGTTCATTCAGAGAATCCAAGTAGTGCAGCAGGCAGTTCAAGAACAGTTGGAGAAGAGCCAGGCAAAGTACAAAGCCAGGCATGACAAGCATCGAGTTGATCATCAATTTCAGGTTGGAGACCGAGTCTGGTTACATATCACCAAAGAACGAATGAAATGTGAAGGTAAAAAGCTTAAGACTATTAGGTATGGTCCTTTTGATATCTTGGAAAAGATTGGTACTAATGCTTTTCGCTTGAATTTACCTCCATACATGCAAATCTATTCAGTTGTCAATGTTGAGAATCTTAAATTGTATGATCCTCCTATGATCATGGATGAGGAAACTAACATGCAGATTCCTTCAGTTGATGATATGGCACCTGAATATATGAATGAGTTGTAGGATGATGTCATTCTTGACAGAAATGTAAGGACTTCACGAAGGGGGAATGTTGAGTACCTTCGAGTGGGGCTTAAAGGTATGCATCCTAGCAAAGCAAGATGGATGGAGATTGGAAAAGTGAGGGAGATGTACCCTCACTTACTTGCAGAATGATTCAGGATTTTGGAGGTCCAAAAGCTCTCCAATGGGGAGGAATGATCCAGGGGGTCATTCGTCATCAAAATAACATCGAACCAAAATCAAGAGAAAATGGTACAATGGCAGTGAAAATGGCAATGCAATGCCCAGGTTTGGTAAACATCAAGACTTTACCACATTTAAAAAGAGGGTTAGTGCATTTTTAAAAAGGTGAATGGTTATTAGCTATGAGTCACATAAACTAAACTTAACATATGTTTTTAAACCCATTTCAATGAATATACTAAATATGTGACATGGTGCGATGTTTAATTATGTCACATGGATTGGTTGGTTGCAACATAATGTGATGGGTATAACATTTGGTTCAACTGTACCGTTGACATGTGGTGGCACCGAGTTTATGGGTTAACATATGTTAAATGTGTCATATTGCATGGCGCAGACATAGTTCATAACAAAAGGAACAATTATGTGCACAGTCAAGCGGGAATGTCTGGCGGTTTAATGTTGGGTGCGCAGTCAGTTGGTGGTTATTGTAACGGTGTGACATTTGTGGAGTTTAGTGATAACATTTAGTGGATTGATATAACACTTGGAACAACTCTGTCATATGGAACAGTTGAGGGATATAACAATTTGGATTTGAGCGCGGATTTTGTTAACAGGTTTGGTGCGATATGTGCAAATTGTTATAGCCATAACAATACCATGCACGAACACTCAGCGAAACACGACGTTTCAGCCATGAATAGATCTGTTCTGTTATCAAATCGCGCAACGATAGATGGAAACACGCCAAGGTCAAGGGTCAAACTCTTGATCTCAGCCTATTTAACTCAGCGTTTTGGCCATGACGAAGAGAGAGTTCTTGATACAAAGATTTTCTAGATGCTGGCCATTTTATAGTCGACTGTTCTCACTGCGTTTTTGGCTTTCCACGCCATTTTGGAGGCCGATTTGTAACTTTTAAGAGAGAAGGTCTTGAAGACTGTTATACAATAATCTGTTCTACAACAATGAAGTTGTTTCTACAGAGATAGAGGACAGAGAGAGGGTTTAGCTATGTATTTCCAGATTGTTGTTTGTATGTAAAGTCGACTGCACTCTGTTATGATTTAGCTTTATTTTCCTTTTGAAGGCTGAATTGTAATTTCCAGAAGAGAGGAGTCTTGAGGGCTTTGTACAACATTCTGTTCTGTTGCTGAAGTTGATGTTCAGAGATTCCAGAAACATTTTGTATCATTTTAAAGCCTTTAATTGGATCGGTACCCATTGGAGAGGGACCCAGAGATGTAGCCCAGTGAAGGGGGTGAACTCCGTTAACAACTTCTGCATTTGTGACTCTCTTGTTGTTCTCATTTTCTGTTTCTCATTCCTGTTTCAGTTTGCTGTTCATTTCTGTTTTTTTTAAGCATCCAATTGATGATTAATGTTATTCCAGGAATTAAGTAAACTAATAAATGCATTCTTTTAAACTTTTAATGCACACAAGTTGAGATCCCACGGATCATATTATGGTATCAGAGCAGGTTAACTGCCTGTGCAAAGTTTGTGAATGCTTACCAGGTCCAAGTCGAAACTTGGTGAAGGAGAACTGGTAGAAGGTGAACCTGAGATTGGCTCGAGGAGGACATTTTCGAGAACAACCATGTCTTCTCCACGAGGGGAAGAAGAAGGACATACAGAACGGGAAAAGCCTGTTGTTTCCGAAACTGAGTTTTTGGAGGATTTTATCAGCATGAAATCTATGATGGAAATTCTACTCGATGAGCGAGCTGAAAGGAAGAAGAAAGAAGAAGAATCTTCATCCAAAGATGCAGAAATGAAGAAGGAAGAAAAGGGAAAAGGAGTAGGAGGTGATGGTGATCCTCCTGAAACTAATCAGACTTCCTCTTCTTCTCACACTTCTCATTCGAATAA
>ML776586.1:1880087-1922804 GCA_009831015.1 Picea engelmannii | reverse complement strand
TAGTACAGAGTGTGAAGAAGTGGAAACATTATATCATGGGTAAAGAAACAATTATACATACTGATCATCAGCCACTTCAGTATTTACAATCTCAAACTAAAGTACAACAAAGTAGACATTTAAGATGGATGGGATTTTTATAGTAGTTTCATCTTGTAATTAAATACAAAAAAGGGATTCATAATAAGGTAGCAGACATGTTATCGAGGCCGCCTACAAGCGCTTCAATCATTCTTCAGAACAGTTCATTAACACATGAAAGTTATATTGAACAGTATGCGGAATATAAAGACTTTAAGAAAGTATACGCATCACTAATACATGGTAAACAAGAAGAGAAGTATTATGTGAATAATCAACTCTTGTATCATCTTGGTAAACTTTGTATTCCAGAAAAAGAGAGAGTACATGTGATCCGAGAAGCACATAGTTCATTGATTGCAGGGCATTTTGGAGTAAGTAAAATGTTGTCAGTATTGCAGAATCATTGTTATTGGCCTCAGATGCAAGAAACTATAGCTAAATACATACGAGGATGTGTTATGTGTGCAACAAGTAAGCCCAACAATAGGAAGTTGGGTTTGTACACACCTCTTCCAGTTTCTTCTCGTCCCTGGGAAAGCATTTCTATGGACTTTGTAGGAGGACTACCTATGTCGAGGAAAGGGCATGATTACCTATATGTTGTTGTGGACAGATTCAACAAAATGTGTATCTTGATGCCATGTAACAAGCAAATCATTGCTGAACAAACAACTCATCTATTCTTTCAGAATGTTTGGGCACATTTTGGGCTACCCATGTCTATTGTATCTGATCGGGATTCCCGGTTCTAATATGGACTAAGAAATTCCTTTGAATAATATGGACTAACTAAAACCAACACCATCCTTATAGCATTTTTTTTATTGTTCGAAACACAACTCTATTATGGTCATCCCATTTGAACTCCTTGTTGTTTCTCAACATGTATAAAATGATTTTGGTAATTTTCGTGAAGTTTGTGATGAATCGTCCAATGAAGTTGATTTTCCCAAAGCAATATTGTACAACTTTCTTGGTCTTAGGGAGGGGAATCTTTTGGATAGCTTCGATTATGGTTGGGCCAATTTTAACACCTTCTTTTGACACAACATGGCCCATTATCTTTCCTTCATCATCTCTAAAAATTGATTTCATAGAATTTAGGGTTATGCTAAATTTCCTACATATGTTAAAAATTTGTCTTGAGTGGCGTATGTGATCCTTTCTATCCTCTAAGAAAATAATTAAGTCATCCTGGTATTCTCTATGATTTTTCCAATCAAGTCCTTGAAGGCATAATCCATTTCCCTTTGAAAAGTAGATCCCACATTCATTAACCTAAATGGCATTCTAATATACTCATATGTTCCCCATGGATTAGTGAATGCAATCTTATTTATGTCTTCTTCCCTTATAAAAATCTAATTATAACCCAAAAATCCATCAAGCACGGTTAACATACCTACTCCTGTAACCCTATACAATAAGTTCTCCATATTTGGTAAAGGGTAGTTATCTTTCAAAGACAACTGGTTGAGATCTCTAAAGTCAACACAAAGCCTAATATGACTAGTCTGCTTTCTCACAACCACCAAGTTAGCTAGCCAAGAGAAATTTCTAGTTGGATCAATGACTTTAGTAGTGATCATCTTTTCTAATTCCTTTTGGACTAAACGAAGAAGCTTAGGATTAATCTTCTTCAACTTTTTCTTGAAAGGCTTTGTATTCTCCTTGAGATGGACGATGTGTTGGATGGTGTCTCCCTCGTAAGATTTTAAATCATCATAAGGACAAACAAACACATCCCCATATTCTCTTATTAAATGTAAAATTTATTTTCTTTCATCCATGAAAGTTCCCTTTCCTACTTTGATCAATTTGGGACAGCCCTAAGAACCAATATTGATTTCTACATAGTCTTCAGGTTTGGTTAGCTTAACTTCATGCTTGTGCTTATCATCTCTTTCAAAGAGTTGTTCCAAAGCCATTAAACCTTGTGGGAGTCTATTGCTTCAATAAGTCTTCAACTTCCAAAATTTCATCAAGGTCACCCCAATCAATCTTATTTCCAACAAATTCTCCTTCATTCATGAAAAAGTGTTCTACTTGTTTATCATCACCAACAAATTGCCAATGATCATAGTTTTCTAGAACAAAACTTCTATAGAGAATATCCATCTTAATCTAATTAGGTGTAGTGATGTCAATTATTTGCTAGAAGAAACGATAATAGCTAAAGAATCGACCAAATAATTGAATTTCCTTGGGATGGAATTGAGTGAGAAAGCTTTGAAATGATCAATGAGATTTAACACAAGTAACTTATATCATTTTACATTTTCTTTTTTGTGGAGTACTTGTTTTCGACTTGGAGGATTATGAGCTCAAAATCTCCAAAAAAATTCAAAGAACTTAATGCACATTTTGTTAACTAATTCAAGGCCAAGAAGCAAGACTTCATATTCGACAACCTTGTTTGTGGCCTCAAACTCCAACCTATAAGAAAAGCTCAAAGTTTCTTGTCTGGGAGAGATGAAAACAATTCTAGCACCTTGATTCGGATTGAGCTCCATCAAAATACATAGTCCAAACTTCATCCTTTATACCCTTATTCTCTTCTTCATCAATTTCATGGGCTAAAGAGTGGAAAAGGATTGCATAACTACCCATGTTGCTATCCACAGTATACACAAATTCATTCATGGGTTCTTTAGGGTCCTATACATGATATCTTCTGAATTTATCCTCATACAAAGTCACAAATGTACCCTCCCAGGTAGGAATAGTGGCATTTGAAATATCCATTTGCAATGAGCCACCTAAATCAACAAATAATTTTCTAGAAAGAAGCATACCCCAAGAATTTGGAATATCGATAACTACGACATCCATTAGGATTGCAATGTCTGAATAAACAACCAAATGAACCACCAGATTCCTAATTATGCCAAAGACCTTTACCTCCTTGGAGTCCATGGAACATACATTCTTGTAAGGTCTAGTGGTTTTAAGATCCAATTGTTACATTACCCTTAGGGGCATAATGTTTGCGGAGGATAATGGGGGCATCTTCAGAGGGTTCCTCTTTTCCTTCACCAAATCCCAAAATTTCCCTGATTTTCTTCATTTGAGATGGTATCTTAACGAATTCCAGGAAAGGGATTGAGATACGAGACTTAGCGAAGTAGGTAGTTAAATCAACGTTGATATCCTCACAAGTGGATTTCGACATGTCCAATGTTGAAACATCACTTGGGACGTTTTTTGGTTGAGTTGGTTGTTTTTCCTTTGAGACCATTTGAGGTTGTGGGTCTTGAATGCTTCCAAGTTGTTGAGAAGGTGATCTTTGAGGTTGTTTAGTTGGAAGAGATTGGGGTTATGTCCGATCTTGCTTGCATCTTCATTGTAGGTGATCCAATCCTTCTCTTGAAATCTTCTTCTACCCTCCACCATCAATTGATTTATGAGATTTGAGATCTATGGTCATTGTTATTTGGTTGTTTCAATCTTGTAGGAAGTTTCTAAATTTTTTCCTCCTGTGAATTTGACTATTAGAAGTGAGGAAAAACACCACTGTGATTTTCCATGGCTACCTAAGCTACTTATAGATTTTTTGGAGTGTTTCTTGGCTGCCTACAACTCATTGAGGGCCAATATACAACCCAAAAAACCTCAAGAATCCATCCCACATTTGGAAAACTCAATTCTTAGTAGCGGTAGGCCATACAACCATTTTCTCATTGGTTGACAATTCGTATATGGTCGTACCATCCATATGTGGTTGTACCAATTGTATTGTAATACCCTTGTTTCCCCTAGCTTGTAATTAATCATTACTTATGATTACCATGCCATGGAATGTGAACAATGTAAATGTATTATTGTTTAGATTGACAATAACTGGCTGTGGGGGTGAAGCCTTGAAGAACTGGCCATGATACCACTAGAGGAAAGAGTGAGACCTGTAGAGAGGGTTCATCATGCAAAGATGACCCAATCCTCTTTGCTGAAATATTTGATCTGGAATAATAAGCCTTATCCGGATCCTAAGGAAAAATTTGTTAATGAGAAGAGGACTGGTGGTTGAACCACCAACTACCCCAATGAATGGAAGCATGGAGGTCCTGGTTGAGAAAACGTAAAAATGTCAGCCCGAAGTACCACAAAGTGTAGTCTTCCTACATGCCTAGATTGACCTGAGTTCCTTCTGGCAGAAGGAATAAGACATGTCCAAAAATTTCCTTGGGGAGGAGAAAAACATCGAGAAGAAGAAGATATAGAGGAATGGGTCTAAGGACCATTCAAAGAAGGAGAAGAGCGCGTGAGGCTCTCAAGTTCAAAAGAAGAACAGAAAAATTAAGTTGCTCTAGTTACAGGAGAGTCTAGACAATGTTTTCTAATCAAGCTGATAAACAGAGTTGCATGATTGAGTGAGCAATCATGAAAATCTCCCTTGCTTGGTGGACAAAAAACTGGACTACTAGCTTTCTGTGGGAAAAGGGAAGTGACCTCTAGGATTTTGTTGAAGACTCAAGGAAAAGAGATAATGCCCTGGTTGTATCATGGCTTGGCACGGGGGTGGCCAGAATGCTAAGAGTGAATGCTTCTGAGCCTACGATTGGGTGGAAAGGCGAACACCCACAATCAGTTTGGTAGCTCTAACTTACAATACATATAAGTATTTCACATATTTGTGTAATTGAATTGAAATGCGTGATTTGGACGTTTATGATTGTGTTAGAGATGTGCATTTCATGATTAATGGTAATAATGCTTTCTTTCATTTGTAAACTCCTGCCTTCGGCTGATTGTGGGATGAAAAGTTTGGTGCATGTTGTGCACAATTGAATATAATTGTCCTGAAATATTTGAAGTAAAGCTTCAATCTTACATTATGTCAAGGATTTTTTGCTTGTTCTTGTCTAGAAAAGGAGAACTATTAGTAATGGGTTTTTAAATGAAGTTGGGGCATAAGGATTTGGCCTCTGTGTTGGTTGGAAAATCCTCAAAGGGATTTCCCAAGGATCAATTTCACAAATATAGAGTCGGGACAAACTCTACGGGATCGTTCAAGTCTCGTCGATCCCTCGAAATTACCTTTTCCCTGCTATAGATTTCGAGCTCTGTAGACGAAAGGTGTTTCCTTCAAACCATTTTATTTTCCAAGTGACCTCAAGCTTGAGTCCACAAACTTAACCAAATTTCAGTTAAATATTTAAGGGTATAGCCCTCGGGGCTTGTCAAATTTCCATATGACTAGACTGTGGGAACCCCGTGCTACACTCAAAAGAATCTAAGATATCCGGGTTTCAGGACTTTGGAGGTTCGAGGCTCCGAGATGTTAGAACTTCACAACACTCTAATCCTACCGAAGGAAACCAACTAACACAATTACCAAAGAGTTTGACCGAAAACTAGAAATTTCTTATTAATTATCCTGGGATTCACCCTATCATTAAACCTTGACCAACTTTTCGATCGCGAAGTAACGCAATTCGTCAATCCAAGAAACATCGAGATCTTTCCTGACTTTTGGATATACGCTATGATCAAATTCAACGTTGACCTACTCCAAGAGTAAAAAGGTGTTAAACAACTAGAATCCCTGGATGCCGAAGTCATGAAGTAACGTGGGCCGTAGATCTAAGGATCCTTTAGGACCCTTCTCAACCGTTAGATCAAGTATAGTGGAAAGATAGAGTAAGTGGTACCATTAATTGACAACAAACAATCATCCCTGCTTTATGACCTCTCCGGTAGGTAACCCTTAGGGGAATTATTAGATTAAGGACTGTAAGGGACGCGAAGCTGCGAAATCCCAGAGTCATGAAATCCTGCCAACCGTTAGGTCGTGGGGAAGAATTCAAGAGCGATATGAGTCGTTGATCTGAGGATCCATTGGGAGCCTTTATCAATCGCCCGATCAATTGGTGGAAGGACAACATAAGTACTTCAAAAAAATCTTACTCCGAGAAACATAAGGCATAAGGGGTGAGAACATCCCGAAGCACCGAAGGCCGAAGTATGTGGAAAGGAAGAGAGAGAATTCAGGAATTTGAGGCTCTAGGAGATTTGACATGCTGGTGCATAGGCCAAAATGCCGAAGCATTGAACGTTGGAGTACGTGGTGGGATTTCCACAACTTCAGAGCTCCGGGACTCCAAGACTTCGAGATATATGAGGATACAAGATGGTGTGTTAAACACCAAAGCTCCCTCATTGTAGTGTCCAAATCTGATTGGGTGGGCCCACTTGCACCATGGTGATGTGACATGCCTGGATAGATCCATGTGATGACGTGGGATTGGTCGTGAGTTAAGTGTGGGACCCTTTCCCTTGTCAAGTCTAAACCTAGTGTTAAGTGCAAACAAATATCAACAGTCGGATCTTGAGGTGGTGTTAGCACTTGGTAAATTTCTTAGAGGTTGAAAGAGAAGAAATCTACAAAGGTAGCCTTATCCAACCGCTTTTAAAGCTGGGATCTAGCCCTTCCAGCTTCAGAGAGGGATCTCTCTATATGATTTAGCTTTGTTTTTAATTTCAGGTATTAGGCTAGGTAAATAAACTATTGGTTTTGTTGTCAAAGAGTTTTTAAATTGGTTGAGACAGTCTACACATCCATTGGGCTACGGGGTCCGTGTTTAATTAGATATGAGATACAACCAGAAACGCCAAAGAAAATCTTCACAGGGCGAGATAATACACTCACTGGATCTTTAGTAATTAAAATGATGGACAGAAGAAAAGATAAGGAAAATAACTTCAACTAACAAGCAGTTAAGAATTTCTTAATTGAAGATATTAGAATATAAACATTGAAATCTTTAGAATCGGAAAYAGGGTATCAAAGATAAATCCTGCAACTTTACACTATTCATAAAGATTAGTTCCAGAAAACAAATTGATCACAGAGAAAGGAAAACATTCAACTTAGAAAATCAACATCACCAGTGAACATACCCAAGAATTCTGTAAAGTGTCTCTTCTTTATTAATGGCAGATCTCTTCAAAAATAGTACAGTTTGATAGCAATAGGGTGTGTGAATCAACAACCCTCAATACTTCGAGAGTTGAAGTATTTATAATTCAGATTACAAACGTTCCTGTCATAACTGATCAGGATGTGCTCATTCTATTTTTAGTATAACTACTTTAACTAATCAAAAACTGTTTGATGACTCAGTACAACTGCATGCGGAAATTTCTGGGGTAGGCCGTTGGCGAGGTGTCTTCGCAACCTCTTCTGACTGGACAGGTGACTGGATAGTGACAGCTCATATGCTAATCTAGTAGATCACAAAGTTCTTCCCATCTGAGATGATTTGGCACTGTGACTTTAAGTAATCTCCGATACACTTCATCCATGTCTATATACTTAGCAAATGTAGGCTTGATGATGAATATGTGTTTAATCTCGTGTTGGATACTAATATCCAATTGCAGGGCATCCATGAATGCTTTGCCTGTGATGCTTCCTTGTATCCCTGCAATCTTAGAACTGTCCTTAGATACTTCAGTCAACCTCTTCTTGTAATCAGGGAGTGTCATTAGTTTGTCATTAATGACCTTCAGACTAGGTAGGCCTTTCTTTTGGAGAACATCTATCTTATTGAAAAACTTCTGTACTCCCTGATCCATGACTTGAACTTTTTCCTCAAGCTGAAGCGTTAGACCTCTCTTGGTTAAAACCCTTTTAACCTCCAGTATAGTTTCTGTTCTGTCCTCAATCTTTAGTTCTTCTAGTTCCTCTCTGGTCTTGGAATTCAGAAACCTGATGATCTCATTTGCTTGTGCTGGCATGTCTCCCAGCTCCACTCTGATTTTCTCAATCGCCTGTTTGCTCCTCTGAAGCAACTCATTTTGTTCAAACATGATTTGAATCATTGGCCAGATTTCATTTATAGACTTGGTAATATCTGTCCATACAATCTCTTTGACCTCAGCCAAAGTCTTCCCTACCATGGTCTGCTTTTGGAGCTGCTGTAACTCCTTCCTGATATGCTCATTTACCTGCTTTTCTTTGGATAGGCTTGTCTGGAAAGAAACCTTGAGCTCTTGGAGGTTCTCCACTTCTTTCTTAAGCCTGCTAATTTCTGTCTCTTGCAGGTTCATCTTCTCCATGGACTTGGCAAGGTCTGTTGTTCCTTCTGGTAGTGACACTGGTGTTGTAGATGGTATCGCTGTCACTGTTGCTGTGCTCAAACCTCCAATTGGGATAACACTCAATGGAATACCTTCCATTGGCTTCGTCTGATCTTTCTCCTTTAGCAGTCTCTCCATCTCAGCCTCCATCTCTTTTAGCTGAGCATTCTGCTCCATAAGTAACTTTAGCATCTCATCCTTTTCACCTTCCTTTACTGCTATCTCCTTTGCTTGTGAGTCCTCTGTGGGCGGGAGCTTCAACTGTTTTCTTAAGGATGCGATGTTAGCATTTTTCTTTTTAATCATCTCTTCAGCAGCCTTGACGTTCGTAGGGTCATAACAGATTTTGAGGACCAGCTCCTCCAACATCTTGATTCTGTTGTCTTTCGCAAAAGATGATATTTTCTCCATCTTGAGTTGTGTCTGAGCATTGCTCAAAGACACCTGAAACTTTGCTGCAGAAGCTGAAGCGTGGGCCAATGTGTGAAAAACCATCTCCCTTGTTTGTTTGTGCAGATCCATCCGATCTGCTGGATGCACGTCCTTCGCCTGGAACTCGAAAGTGGCCCTTTTGTAATCTGAGATCACCTTGGGATCTGACACCTGTTCTTGGAGATAAGACATATGCATCCTACCCTTTTCTGTGTTGAATGCCGAAAGAAGCCTATGCTGATTTGTGGACGACTGTTTCCAAAACTGGGCATATGTACTGCTAGTAAGTGTCTGGTTCTTCTTCTTGATCAATTCATACTTTTCGAAAATGCCCAACTTGGGACCAGTTTTACTTGGTTGAGTACCCAGGGGAGAATCCGTGGATTTTTTCGGTATTGCTATTGTGATTTCCTTATGCTGGCTCGAACCGAAAGGTAGAATGACTGGTTTGACCCCTGTGGTAGCTACTATGGTAGTTACTGTGGTAGTCAGGACTTCTTGTTCTACTATCGCGCCAGGCGTTGAAACTGTCTTTGGCCTCTTGGTGTGCATCTTGAACTCCTCTGATGACACCTCTGTTACAGGAGGAGACGACTCCTGTCGGGGCCTCTTCTCCTTGGGGACCTGAGGTGTGGTAGTGGGTGGCACACTCGTCGAGGGAACCTGATGTTCCACTTCAACTTGCTATTCCACGTCCATCAGAGTGTCGGGCACCCATACTGTCTGATTAGCAAATTTCTCGATCTCTGGCTTAGACTCATGAGCATACGGGACACTCTTATTTTTCTTCCTCATTTTCGAAATGATCCCGCATGGATCATAGTGCCAGGTGAAACTCGTAAAGAATTTCATCTCCTTCAACATTCTATCTGCTTCTTCCCTTGCACCTCGGCTATTGCAGATGAAAGAACTAATTTGCCCCTTGATTCACAATTGCTGCTTCTTCTTCAGGGAAACAAAATGAATGTCATCTGAATTCATTATCTGCCTAATATATTCTAATGCAAAAATTCTTACTGGTACATATTTAGGCAGCTTGTAGGGTGCCAATTCACACCTGAAAACTTTGATCTCAGTGTGATTCTGATACAGGAACCAGTCTCCTATCTTTGCATTGTCAGAGAGGTGTAGAATTCTCTGGACTTCTTCATTTATTCGTGGCTCAGGCTTGCCGCTTAGCATGCTTACCACTGGGTGATAGAAAAGATCAATGAAAACCTTGAAGCTATACTCTATGGAGTTATGCTTCAGGAGAGAAGTCCATGCAGTGACTGGCTGGGGCCTTCCGTCTGCATCCATCTTCTGCATGGAGAAACTGAATCTGTCAGCTTGAAAATAAACAAACATGTACGCCAGTATAGAAGAATATCTGAACATCCCCTCTGTGCCAAAATTCACGAATTGTTCGTGAATATTATCAGCCAAGAAGGTGCTATAGTCGAACTGCGTTGTAGGATTTTCATCGTTTGAGAAAATGGATAGAAAGCCCAGGATGGGCTCATCTACCCATTGGTCAGAATAGTGACCAAGCAGGGCACACAGGGAAGAAATGATTTGATTTCCTTTGGTGGAGAACATGGAAGAAGGGTAAGGGGGGTTGGTGGAAGGGAGTTGAGCAGAAGTGGGGAGAAAAAGCTCAAATATCTGAGCTCTCTGAGGAAAGGTCATTTTATGATATAACTCAGTGAGGATTTCTAAATTGAACGGGGACACAGATTCAGCACGGGGTATTTGCATCATCTGGTCAATATCTTCGGGAGTGATGAAGAAAAGGACATCTCCAGATGAAGAGACGATGGCTTTCTGGTCGAGGACGTAATGGGCTTGGCATTTGAGGGCAAATTCTGGGAAATGATGAATCTGGGGAAAGAGATATAGGGAAAAATTGGACTCCCAGAGTCCAATTTCGTCGCTCTTGTCCAGGAACACCTCCCGGAGCCATGACTGAAGATTCGAAAAGTTGAAGTCGCAAATGGTATCTGCGATCAATCGATCTTTATCGACCAAGGGAATTTTTTCCAAGTCAACAGGGGGAGGAAGAAAAGGATTCTCTTCTCCTTCCACTTGTCTTGGCTTTGACACCATTTCAACAACTGTACCTGCAATAAAACGATGTTAGTGGGGTATACTGACTATAGATGAAGGTGGTGGAAAAAAAATGGAGGTGTAATAGTAAAAATTTCTGGTGCGATGGATGAATAGTGCATGAAGAGGGAAAACAATAGTTTTATTTAAAACTGGGTCGGTTGGATGTAGGAAAATGGTCAGCATGACAACGGGTATATTATCCAGTTATTAATGGACAACGGGCCACTTGGGCGTGATATGGCAGGTGACGATGGCCTAAATATACGGATGATTGACGTGGCTGCTTGGGATTGGAGGTGATGGGAAGTGAAAGTCGCTATAAGGGGCTGATCATGAGTGGAAAGGGTAAAGGACTGACAACAGTTATGGGATGGGACACGACCCCGGGAATAAGTAGAACAAGTGGACTCAATGGAGGATGACGTCCATGAGTGACGGGGTTGTCAGAAAGCATGTGTGGGATGGGACTTGAGGACCAATAGGCTGACGCCACGCATGACCAGGGGCCTGCTGAAGGGAAATATCCATTCCGGACCCCCCCCCTCGGTTAAAAGTAGGACACCAGGGGGGGTCCGAAATCCATTGTGATCCATTGATCTGCGCGCTTGTTTCCTGGCCGCAGATCTGAGCGCGCTCTTTAATATCCATTCCAGACCTCCCCCTCCATTAAAGGTAGAACAGACGGGGGGGGGGTCCGGAATCAAATGTGGACCGTAGATTTAAGCGCTCCATTTTGGGCCGTCTAGATTTGTGCCCATGTTATTTCCAATTCCGGACCCCCCCCCGGTTAAAGGCATAATGGTCGGGGGGGTCCGGAATGCACTGTGAGCCGTAGATCTTAGCGTCGTGATCGAGACCGTTGATAAGTGCAAGAAACATAGATCAGGAGCGGATGTCGTATGCACTTGGGGAGAACTTAGGATAAATCCATTTTATGGGTTTTTCTTCAATTTTACAAGGAACACCACCATGGGACTTTGAACGACTTATTTTTAAGCATTTGGAACATGGTGTAATCTTGATTTCAAGCTGGTTTTAATGGACTTGAACAATAAAGTAGCTGACCTACATGCTAACCTATCTTCCTAGGACAATTAACCCAGATTAAACTGCTGGGTTAAGAAATTACTCTAACCTAAGGGCTATCTGACCAGGATTAAACAGTCTGGTCAGATTTATTCACTAATCTAACCTAGGGGTTATCTGACCAGGATTAGACAGTCTGGTCAGATTTATTCACTAACCTAGCAACATTAAATTTAAAAGAACTTGGCCATGCTTGAAAGGTATGGCCAAGTTATTATTATTGCAATGGGGCTTTTCTTTCAATTCTTTTATGCCCTCTTTTCTTTTATTTTTCTTTTCCTTTTTTTTTTTCAAATTATTTGCAAAATGAAAAATCAATTGCCAATAAAAGCACTAAATACAGATAATATCCATAATATCCAAGTCATCAGTTGATTCCCATAATTTATGGGGTGATAACAGGTGGATCGATCCCCACCACATATTTTGGAGTGAAAGGAGACTTTGGGACTTCGACTCTCCGAAGATGTTGTAGACCTGTACAAGAACGATAAAGGGCCGAAGGCCCGGTATTTGCGAAGACCGAGAAATATCCCCCACAACCGCCCCTCCAGTGGCTATGTCATCGCTAGAGGATGACGATCGAGATCTTGTCAATGCCATGTAGGATGGTATGAGTGAGGTGGAGCCACATGAGTGCCACATGACCTTTGACCAATGTTACCCCAAGAAGTTCAGGGGGCCATAAATTTCGACTTAGATCTTGGTTTTGGATGAGTTTATAGTCCTTGGAAAGCTCTCAGAGAGCAAAAGGAAATGGTGCCCTTATTCGAGGAACTTAGAGAAGTTTTAGGAAGGTGAAAAATTTATACCCCATTCATTAAAAGGATACTTAAGGGTTAAGTGTGTGACATATATGCTAGAGTGGATCGACATCTCACACTTTCGTTTGGAATTTCATGCCTTATCTTTGTTAATAGGTGTCTAAAGGAATAAAAAAATCATTTCCCTAGTACTCCTTTTAAAATATCTATCTTATTCCTTTTCCTATCATCAATTTTGATGTGTTTTCAACATTTTGACTTCATCTTATGTATGTTAGAGAGTGGTGGTTGGAATAAATTTGAATCTGGTGATGAACAAAGAGGAATTAGAAGTAGAAACATCTATTTGCCAATAAGTGGCCATCAAGTTGAGTTACACTAGCATTCAATCCTTGCAATGGAGAACCATCTGAGAACGGACAACCAAAGGTAGTTTATGATGGCATATTGCATTTCAGTGTTGAAATTTATGTGCAAGAACTACCATATATAGTACACTGTCTTTGGGATCCATGTTGGTGAAACAGACACGTTATAAGACTACCACTTATGGATCATATGGTATCAGAGAAAAAGTTCAAAAATACTTGGTGAGACCCATATGGAAAGTATCTGCAATGACTACATAAGAAGTGGACAAGAATTGTTTCCACGGATATAGAGAAGTAGAGCACCAACAATGATAGGGGGACATCATGAAGAAGAAGATCCTAGGGTCAAGTTGGATAAGCTGGAGTGAAGTATTTCCACACTGACGTCAATGGTAACCCATTTGTTGGTAGCGAAGGTTATGGAAACACCCTCAACAATTACTTATCATGAATATTTCAAGAAAGAGGAAAATAAACTTGAGATAGAGTGTAAGATTGAGAGAGAGAGAGATGGAAGATTGAAACTATGGAAAAATGCATATACCTTTCCATGTAGAGGCAAAGATGGACATCAAGCCATATGTTTGGGAAGTTGATTCCATGAATATAAACCAATGGCTCCAACATATGGAGGAGTAATTCAACATACATAACATCATTGGTAAGCAAAGGATTGTATTTGCATGATTGAAGCTTAAAGGCCATGCTTTGGCATGGTGGGAGAGTGATACAACAAGTAGAGCACTAGAAAATGAGCCGCCAATGACCAATTGGGAGGTGTTCAAGGACATGATCAAAGATCAATTCTACCAAATTAGATATGAAGAGCACTAACATATTGCATGACATAACTTCAGGTAGAGGCAAGGGAAATCGATGCAGTAGTTCGCCACAGATTCCAAGAAGATATTTATCCAGTTAGGATTCTCTTTCAAAATCCCATATATGATAATCAAGTACTTGGGAGTATTGCTACCTTAGATTTGGCATCAGTTGATGTTGTTCAAACCTAACACTATCGATGAAGCTAGTGTACAAGCATAATACCTCGAAGGAGACAAGCGAAAGCAATGATTAGGCATGTACAAGAAGCAAATAGAACTACAAGAACAACAAGGAAAAGGAAAAACAAGAAGAAAATGAATGAAAAAAAGATTATGGCTATGACAAAAGAAGAAACACCTTCCATCAAGTAATGCAAGGGTTGCAATCGAAAGGGACACACTGAGGAGGACTATTGGAAATTGCACCTTAAGAAGAACCCCAATCATTTCCAAAAGAAGAAGAAGAAGGCATTGATAATAGTGGATGTTGAGGAAAGGGTGGAAAACACCTTAGCACTGGAAGGGAAGATCAATTGTGCTAATGTTTAGAAGGAAGTGGCACTAGTTGGTTGCAGTCATAAAGAGGAGAAGGAGATGACTGAGTTTTTTTTCATCAAATCCACATGAAATAGAGCAAGTTATGTTGTTATTTTTATCCCAGTGCACAATCCAATTTGATCTCTATATAGTTGGTTGAGAAGCTTGGTCTAGAGACATGGGGCCATTTGCATCCACCCCCCTTGGGATAGGTAAGGCAAGATGTAGAATTGAGAGTGAACAAGTAATGGAAATTCAAGTTTTCTATCAACTAGAACTTTATGGACGAAGTGATTCCATTAGACGTACACAGAGTCATCTTAGGAAGTTCATACTTGTACATGAGAGATGTCATCTTCAAAAGGAGAGAAATCTAGTATAGGCTAGTCAAGGATGGAAAGGAATATGCCATAAATGCACATAAGGAAAAATTCATACTCTCTTTGATTTGTGCTCATTAGGCCAGAAGAATCATTGGAAACACAAATAAGTTTTACTTGCTATTTTTGAAAGAAGGAAATCAACAAGGAGAAGGAAATAAGTTGGAGATGAAGGCATCCTTGAAAGGACATAGTGGCATGTAAAACCAACAACTACAACAATTGATTGAAGCATACAAGGAAGTGTTTCAAGAGTCTTATAAGTTGCCACCCAAACAAGAGGTTGTGCACAAGATTTAGTTGTTTCCAAAGTCACCATTGTCAAACATTGGGTTGTATAGGAAATTCATCATCGAAGCAAATGAAGAGAAGAAACAACTGCAACAATTGTTGGAGCAAGGAGTCATCAGGGCTAGCATGTCACCATGTGGTTCACCCATCATCATGGTGCCAAAGAAGGATGGAAGCTATGGAATGTAAATTGACTATCGTTCCCTAAACAAAATCACAACCAAGAATATATATCCCCTACCGAGGATTGATGACTTGTTGGATCAACTGCAACAAGCCATTTTCTTCACCAAGTTGGAACTTATAACAAAGTTACCATCAAGTGATACTTAAATTATAAGACATGTGGAAGAAAACATTCAATACAATACAAGGTTTGTACGAGTGGTTACTGATGCCTTTTGGTTTATGTAATGTACCTACGACTTTCATGACACTGATGAATGATGTGCTATGCCATTTTATTGACTCATTTATATTAATGTATATGGATGACATACTAATCTTTAGTAATATGTGTCAAGATCACGTCTCACATATGACGCAAGAACTAGAGACCTTAAGGAAGAATCAACTGATTGTAAATTTGTAGAAATGTGAGTTTGAAAAGACTTCCTTGATATATCTTGGACACATGATCGATGGAGGAGATATGAGGGTGGATCCGTAAAATATTATAGCCATCATCCAATAGCATATTCCCACAATATTGATAGAGGTTGAGAGTTTCATGGGAGAAGCACAATATTTGAGCAAGTTCATTGCAAACTTCTCCATAGTAGAAATGGCATTGCATGCCATGACCACCAAAGGAAAGAGTTTCCATTGTGGTAAATCAAAACAATGAGCATTTGAAGAACTTTATCTAGTCCTATCCATTCCCAATTTGTAGTGACCATTTGAGTTAGAGACATATTCCAGTGGGTATGCATAAGGGGCAATGCTCATGAAAGGAGGAAGATTGTTGTGTTACCATTCTAAGTTGTTTCATGGAGTAATACTTGAGTACCCCACTCATGATAAGGATATATTTACAATTGTGCAAGAGATGAAGAAGTGAAAGAACTATATCTTGGGAAAAGAGACCATCATACATGTGGATCCTCAACCCATTCAGTACTTGCAAAGCCAAAGCAAGATGAAACATGTGAGGAATTCTAATGGTTGGGATTCTTGCAACAATTTCAACTATTGATCAAGTACAAGAAAGGAGCAATGAACAAGATAGTAGGGATTCTCGTTATGCCACCATCAAAGAATACTATAAAACTTGGGGTGCTAATGTAGCTTAATCCCTTCACTCATGATCATCTAAGGGAAGACTTTGACTTTGAGGGAGAAGAATATTTTAGAGGAGTATACAAGTAGCTGAAGGAGAGATCAATCACTGCCATGAAAGGAAATTAATATCAACTCTAAGATAGGCAACTATATAAGTTGGAAAAGTTGTGCATGCCACAGGACAGAAGGAATTAGTTGATGAGAGAATCTCATACTTCTAGAGTGATTGGACATTTTGGCATGATAATGATAGTGGAAAATTTGCAGCGGTATGTGTACTAGCCAAAGATGTAGGAGAAGGTGGAAAAATTGTTAGAGTTTATGTTCTTTGCAACATTGCCAAGCCAATAAATTGAATCTTGGGCTATACATGCCATTTCCAGTGCCAAGTAGACTTTGGGAGAGCATCTCCATGGACTTTGTTGGAGATTTTCATATGTCTCATAGAGGTCATGACTACTTTTTTTTTGTGGTAAACTGATTCATCAAGATGTGTGTGATGATTCCATTTAATAAGATGATCTTTGGATGAGAGGTAGTTGAATTATTCTTCAACCATGTTTGGGTACATTTTGGATTGCTAAGCTCCATGATATCTGATCGAGATAACAATATCTTGGGTATATTTCAGACAATGCTTTAGGAGAGAATGGATACCAAATTGAGGTATTCCACTACATTCCATCCCTAGATTGATAGACAAACATAGGTTTTCAACCATACATTGGTACCATTGTTGATAGGTTGCAATAAAAAACATCCAAAGACATGGGACGAACAATTGGTTTACATTCGACACTCCTACAAGAAATCACTCCATTCTTCCACCAATAAATATCCTTTCAAACCTACTTTGGTTACTTACCTCCTTCACTATTTGATATTGTGTATGTACAACATAAGGATGAAGCAAATCTACAAGGAGATGAAAAGAAGGAGACCACATTCAAGGAAAATATCAAATAGATACATCGTAGGGTACAAGAGTAGTTTAAGAAGAGTTAGCAATAGTATAAATCTAGACATGACCAACATAGGGAGGGTCGTAAATTCTATGTTGGAAAATTTTTATTGCTTTACCTCCACAAGGAGTTATTGCAAGGAGCAATGGAGAAACTCAATACCCTTATATAAAAACCATTTGACATCATTGAGAAGGTAAATGAGAATGCCTTTAGGTTGGGACATACTCCTTATATGCAAATAAATTCAATGGTGAATGTGGAGTACTTGAAGTTGTATGAACCTTCCATGCTAGATGAATAAGAGGACCATCAGGTTCTCCCTATTGTTGAATACTTTGCACCACACACTCTACAAGAATTGAAGAAGATATGTATGTGTAGCATAATGAATGGGTGACTCACATAGGAAAATAAGAGATCTGGAAGAATGGTCTCAATGGACAGGCTCCAAGGAAGGAGAAATGGTACGATTGGAACCAAATTGCAAGCAAGTTCTCTCATCGATCCTTGAAACATTTTGGGGACCAAAATAATCCCAATGGGGAGGTGTGATCCAAATTGGATCCACAAAAATAAAATGGTTATCCACACAAGCTCTAAGATGATCGCCACCAAAGGGTCGAGGCTATAGATGAGGAAGGAGACTAGGTTGTTGGTGTGAAGGGCCCCATGCCATTACAATCCATGTCCACCCTTTCATCAATATAAAATCATAAGAAAAGAATATGAAATGTAAATTTGTAAGGTAAAGTATTTTAAAAAATCATGTATTAAAAAAAAAAACATGAGACCTCTTCTTTAATGTAATAAAATAAAAGACAAGGGAGGAGAAATGAGTTTGGGGACTCTAAATGGTCGGGGATGCTTGACCTTCCAACTATCCCCTAGTTGATCCATACTCCTTTATACCATTTCCCCATAAAGTAAGAGAGGTTCTTTGGCTAAGAGTGAATGAAATGTTTCCCAAACTTCCACGAGGAGCATGAAGATGAATTAGAGAGCCTGCAACTTTCTTATTGTTGAATAATAAAGAGCCTGACCAAAGACAATTGAATGTTGGTTTTCCCACATATGTTTCCAGGGTAAATAATGTCTCCATGTTCATTGATTTATCTATGTGTGTTGTGTATTCTATTGTGTTAAATTGCATTTGTATTCTAAGGAAGCTATTTTGTGTGTTTTAATGGTTACTTTGAAGATTTTTGGTTGGTGTGTGAGTTATTGAGATGCTAATTCATTTATCTCTATAGTGTTAGAGTTTTCCTTCATATTGCAATAGTTTAATAGAAAAAATATATCCCAACAATTATCTATCCCAATTCTCTATCCTCTATCTTTGCTTGATTTATGAGATTGGAGATCTGTGGTCACTACCATTTGGTTGTTGAAATCTCATAGAAGTTTAGAAATTGGTTCCTCTTGTGAATTTGACTATTAGAAGTGAGGAAAAATGACACTATGATTTTCCATGGTTTCCATGAGCTACCTCTAGAGTTTTTGAGCATTTCATAGCTTCTTGTAGCTAACTGAGGGCCAATATACAACCCAACAAACCTCATAAATCCACCTCGCAACTAGCAAACTCAATTCTCAACAATTGTAGGTTGTATGACTATTTTTCTCATTAGTTGGTAGGTCATATACAATTGTAACAACCGTACACAACTATAACAGTGGTACGCAACTGTAACAACCATACGTTGGAGAGGCTTGGCATCTCACACTTTGGTTTGACATTTCATGCCTTGTATTGGTCAATTGGTGTCTAAATGAATAAAATAATAATTTCCCTAACACTTCTTTTGAAACATTTGTCTTGTTCCTTTTCCTCTTGTCAATTTCAATGTGTTTTCAACATTTTGACCTCATCTTGTGTATGTTAGCGAATGACAGCTGGAATAAATTCAAATTTTGTGTATGCTTGGCATTTCATGCCTTGTCTTGGTCAATTGGTGTCTAAAGGAATACAAAAATAATTTCCCCAACACTTGTTTTAAAATATTTGTCTTATTCCTTTTCCTCTCATCAATTTGGATGTGTTTTCAACATTTTGACTTCATCTTGTGTATGCTATCAAATGGTAGCTAGAATAAATTCAAATCTAGTCATGAACATAGAGGGCCTAAAGTGGAAACATCTTTGCACCAATAAGTGGCCATTTGTAACGTCCCCCAACTTACTCGAGGAACATTACTAGCAGAAAATACACATAATTAATTTTTTTTTTATTCTAATTAACTTTATGTATCTTATCAACTATGAATTATACATAGTTTTAACCATTTCAGATAACGTTATTTAAATGCAACTTCATCATGCTGACCAACACAAATGTTGCATCCTCACTGAGAAAACCATGCGCACAATAATCTTTGTACTACGTGTGACAACTATTCACAACACACACACACACAATAGGCTTATTACCACACACATAAACTATTCCCAACGCTTGCGACGATTCAAGCAACACGTTGGAATCCCACTGTCGTTACTACTAAATTTGACTCACAAATGCAATTAAGTACATAATTATGAACAACACGACATTCAATCTCATGCAATTTTCCATACTAGTCAAATAGGTAAATGCAACTAATAAATTTCATCACAACAACATAAAATTCATTCTCATGCACATAGTGAAACACACAATAGTTAAACTCATAAATTAACATAGGAAAACAAATAAACACTTATCTTTTTAAAATGGTTGTGCAACCAACTGCTTGGGAAGGACGTTCCACCCAACCATAGACTTGTTGTTCCAAATCTCAACAACAAGTCACTCTCGAGCCAATGCTAGGAATCCACAAGAAAAGGGTGTCTCGCAAAGTCCACTCACAACTCAATATTCCACAACCCACTGGTATTCTCCCACGACTATCTCAAATCTCCTCCAGCTCTCTTCCTCTTGACCTTCCAAACCCAAGGAATTTACCCATTCACAACTCTCAATCCATCGAGTGTCACATTCATTTATCAGGGTCTCTATGGCACATGTAACTTGGAATCTCTCTATTGGGAACTCACTACTAGGAAAACTACCAAAAACAACAACAACCACTTTTAGTTACAATGAAACTCACCCAAGAGTTCACTCTTCAGGCCTAAAAACTTGGATATTTAATCTTCAGTTCCAAAGCGCTTCAAAATGCTCCAACATGCTCCAAAATCTGCCCAACCTTCTAGCTCTATCTCCCATGCTCTTTTTTCTTCTTGTTAATGTAAAACTTAATGTGAAAAAAAATTGCGAGTAACTACCCATACAAATTTCCTCTATTTTGACTTACTTGCTTTACTTAACACTCTTTACCAAACTGATTGTACTTAGCTCCATGTTCTCCAATAACTATAGGACTTGACTCTCACAGCCACCCTCTTACATGAGTTTAATGATTGGGCTCACATACACTCAAACAAAAATTAGAAATTATCCCCAATGGTAATAACATTCAAGAAAATGGGTTGAATTAATACCCATAATTAATTTCCCCTTTGGACCCCTCTTAGACACTCTCTTCTCTTGTGGAAAACTCATCCCCCATCTCTATCCATATTCCCCAATAACTAGTATCGTGTTTTATTTATTTAAAAACATAAATTACATTCACATATTACATTGCTTGGCCATAGCCACATTCATATCTACATTATGCATAAATTAAACTGGGGATTATAGCAGGGATGTTACATTCCCCATCCCCTACAATTGTGCACCGTCCTTAGTGCACAACACCATGCCAAATACATATACAAATTTACATTACATCACAATATTCATATATATATATATATATATATATATATATATATATATATATATATATATATATATATATATATATATTACCCTCCAACAATAGTTCCAACCAAAATCTCATATTTCTCTCAACCTCTTGACCCAAGGAATGTGCCCCCTTCACTGCTCTCATTCCATCAGGTTGCACAATTATTTTATCAAGGATGCTAGCACAGGTGACAAAAAATCTGAGATGTGTTTCCAGAACTCTAGCTACCCAAAAATGGGGTCTTGCATTTTCAATTTCAGTTTTCTTCAAAATTGACAAAAAATTGTGGGTATTCTCCCGCATAGTTTCTTCATGTTCCCATGTTGCATCTTTAGGATCGTTATAGGTCCATTGAACCTTTACCAACCCTATGAATTTGTTCTTAAACACTTTGAATTTATGTTCCAGGATGAGCACTGGTTCCACCTGAAAATCGCCTTCGTTTTCCACCTAGATCACAGTCCAATTAATTATGTGGTTAGATTCAAGAACATATTTCTTTAATAATGACACATTAAATACCTTATGCACTCTCATGGATGTAGGCAATGCTAGCATGTATGCAATTGGCCCTATCTTCTCTACGATTTCAAAAGGCCCACAATATATTGTTGCCAACTTTGGTAAACAACCCAATCTTAGAGAACTTCTTTTCGCTTTCACTTTTAGAAAAACATGTTTTCCCACTTTAAAATCTCTAAAAACTTTGTTCTTGTCTGCATAATTTTTCTTCCTATCATGGGCAACCTTTAAATTCTACTTGATCTTTGTCATCTTCTCTTCCATTTCCCTCAACAAATCTGGCCAAATGATAACTCTGTCTTCCGGGTTATCCACACTCACTGGTGTATTACAATTTCTGCCATACAATGCTTCAAATGGGCTCATTTTTAATGAGGCTCTATACCCATTATTGCAAGCAAACTCTACTAAGTGGATGTAGTATTCCCACTTTTATGGCTGGTCCATCACATACATTCTGAGCATGTCTTCAATGATTTTGTTAGTCCTCTCTGTCTGCCCATCTAACTCTAGGTGATACGCTATACTGAGATTTAAGTTTGTCCCAAAAATTTTGAGCAAACCTTTCCAAAAATTAGATGTGAATTTTGAATCTCTCTCTAAAACAATTGCCTTAGGTACCCCATGTAGCCTAACAACCTCTTTCATGTAAATCTCCACAATATTTACTGCCTTGTGTGTTGTCTTCACAATAATAAAATGTGTTTCCTTAGTTAATTTATCCTCCACCACCATAATGGAATCACGTTGCTTCACTTTTCTGGGTAGCTTTGTAATAAAATCAGTTGTAACCACTTCCCATTTTCACTCAGGAATGGGCAATGCCTGTAGCAGCCCTGGTGGATGTCTATGTTTTGTTTTCACCTTTTTGGCATTCTAGACACCTAACAATATAATTAGCCACTTCTTTCTTCATTCATGGCCAAAAGTATTAGCTTCTTACAACTGCAATCATCTTTTGATATCCTGGGTGCCCAACATATGACACATTATGCATTTCCCTCGTCACTATATTTTTCAGCTCTCCAGAATTTGACACATATATTTTCCCTTTGCACATGATGATTCCATCCTCTTTCAACTAATAATAATTAATTTTATGCTTTAAATTGCCTTGTTGTAATGTCTCTTTTATTTTTATATATTGTTGATTTGAATTTGCAACCTCTAAAATCCTTTCGTTTAAATATGTGTTGAACTTGCTAATGGCTAAAGCATGCACTTCATGAGCTCTTCTACTAGGTGCATCGACCACCTGATTTTCCTTTCCTTTGATATGCTTAATTTTGAAGTCATATTCACTCAGAAATTCCAGCCATCTAGTTTGTCTAGCATTTAATGTTGGCTATCCAAATAAATGCTTCAGACCACAATGGTCTATTCTTAATTCAAATCTTTGACCCATAAGGTAATGCCTCCACATTTTTAATGCATGAATAATGGTTTCCAATTCCAAGTCATGTGTAGCATAATTATTTTCATGTTCTTTTAGTTTTCTATACTCATAACACACCACATGATCTTTTTGACTGAGGACTCCCATGAGCCCGTCCTTGCATGCATTCGTGTACACTACAAAATCTTCATCTGGATCCACAATATTTAACAATGGTGCTCTTGTCAAAATATCTTTCAATTGCTGGAAACTTTATTCACATTTTGTAGTCCATTCAAATTTCACTCCCTTCTTTTGTAAAGAAGTGATTGGGCTCACGATCTTTGAAAATCCTTTCCTGAACCTTCGATAATAAATCAAAAGACCCATGAATGATCTGACCTTTATCACTTTTCTTGGCACTGGACATCCTCCAATGGCCTCTATCTTCTCGGGATCAACTGCTATCCCATCTGCTGACATAATATACCCCAGGTAGTGAATCATCTTTTGATAAAAGATGCATTTACTTAGCTTGGCATACAACTTGTGCTCTCTCAAAACTTGTAACACCATTCTTAAATGTTGCTCATGCTCTTCTTTTGTCTTTGAATAGATGAGAATATCATCAAAGAAAACAATCACAAACTTGTCCAGGTACTACCTGAACACTCAATGCATCAGGCACATGAAAACAACTAGGGCATTTGATAGTCCAAAAGGCACTACCATAAATTCATAATGCCCATATATTGTTCTGAACATTGTCTTGCTGACATCCCCTTCCTTTATCCTCACTTGAAGATAATCAGATCTCAGGTCAATCTTGGAAAATATTCTTGCACCTTTTAGCTTATCAAAACTATCATCAATCCTTGGTAAATGATATCTGTTCTTTATTATAACTTTATTCAGATGTCTGAAATCAATACAAAACATTAAGGTTCCATCTTTATTCTTTAAAAAAATAACGACGGCTCCCTGAGGTGACAGACTTGGGCATATATACCCCTTCTTCAAAAGTTCTTCAAGTTGCATTTGCAACTCTTTCATTTCTGGTGTGCCCATTTTGTAATGTGTCTTGGACACTGGGACAACTCCGAGCACTAAATCAATAGAGAATCCGATGTTTCTCTTTGGTGGAATACCTAGGATTTCCCCGAAACCATCTTCAAAATATTTCAATACCGGATGGTCTTCAATACTTGCCACTTTGTCTCCAACTGATTCTTATGGGCTGCAAAAATTTGACATCCCTTCTTGAAACTTTTTTTCAGCTACATGGATGAAATTTATTTAACAAATAAAACTCTCAGAATGCCTTGAATCTTGCCTTGCTTCCCTCCCTCATCAAAACAAGTTATTATCTTGTTGTAATAGTCTATGATAACATGGTTTTTTTCTAACCAATCCATTCCAATTAGACAATCATATGAACCCAATGGTATGATGTTCACATCTACCTTTGTCTGGAGTCCATTCATGTCTATTGGACAATCTTTAACCAACTCATTGATCTTTCTCTTAGCCACTATGGCTAACTGAACTAACCAATATTTCTTATGCTTACTTCTTTGCAAGCTCCATAATCAATCAAAATTTCTATGGTTTGGTTATCAATCTTACCTTCCACTTCAATCATGGGAGATTGATACTCTACTTGCTTGTTATCCAAGGCTAGATAAATCCTTGGCATGTTTTCTCCCATGCCTTCAACTGTTTCAGCCTCTTGAATGTTGTGGATAGTCCTCATTATTTCTCCTTTGTGAGGGAAGTCCCTATACACGTGATTTCCATCACATGCCCAACATTGTACAAGATGTTGCCTTGGACTTTTCCTAAACAAATCTACTGCCATGTGCTCATTTTGGGTTGATTGTCCTTGCTGATTTTATTAAGATTTGTTCTTGAAAAAGGGTGACTTAAAACCTTTCTACCTTTTCCCTTTGCTCTTTCTTACCCTTCATCTTGTCATTCCAAGTCTTTTTAAAAGCTAGCCTTCCTTTGCTATGCTCATAGATATGTTTTTCTCTTCTTATGGTCTCCTTCAAAGTTTTGGGGTTATCATATTGTATCTTGCCACTGTAGAAGGAGGGTAACCCACTAAGAAACCTTTGTATTTTGACCTTCTCATCCTTTATGAACTTCACATACTTCAAAAACTCAAATAACCCCTTCTCATACTAATCCATTGTCATGCTTCCCAGCTTGAGTTCAAAGAACTCTTTCATCTTCCTTTCATAGTAATTCCCAGAACAATATTTCTCTTGGAAATATCCTTTGAATTGCCTCCATGAGACCTTCCTCTCATCAAGTTGTTTTTCTTTCTTAAGTTGATCCCACCACATGGTTTCCTTTCCTTGCAAGTGGTAGGTTGCAATTCATGTTTTTACCCTGAAGGATAATCATGAAGCTGTAAATATTTCTTCAATTCCAATAGCCAGGCCTCAACCTCTTCTCCCTTCTTATGCTCACCATTGCAGGTTGGTAGCTTGATCTTCTTGATTTCTCCTCGAAATATGTCTCCTTCAGGCCTTCTCCTCTGTCCTAACAAGAGACACACTTGGGCTACTCCCTAGACCTGAACTTGCATGGGCTCTCCTAGTGGATTTATCTAGGGAATGATGGCACCTAATTATACTTCTTGACTTCCTATCATTCTGTTTATTTATTCTCTCTTTCTTTCTACTTATTGGGCTGACCCAAGTTCATATCTGAATAGGTTTCCAACAAACCCCTCTAAAACTATCGACCCTCCTGGTAAACCAGAAGGCAACACAACACATAGAATGTATTGCACAGTCTCACCCGATAGTTATATGGGTGACTACAAAGATCAAGTGCTTGCAGTCTGGGAAAGAGTGGGGTATTTGGGCGTATACTTGATCTTCTTCAGACCTTACACTGATTAATCAATCTATTATTCTAATATCCATTCATCTGTTAAGCCCATGCATCCATTCTAACAGATCTAGCTAACCACATATGTATGAATCAATCATTAACAATAATTAAAGATGATCAACCATTAACAGAAACTAAACATACATTCAATCATTACACAATACAAAGGTTTTACTGTTGTTCACCCCCTCCTGGGCTACGTCCACAAAGATCTGGCTTCTTATGCTCTTTATTATGTTTGCTGCAATAAATGGTGTTGCATACACTACAATTTCAATCACACAATCATGAGAAAAGGTTCCACGACCTTTGTGAGGCAGACTAGATCACACCAGGCTCCTCAGCCTATGACCTGAACCTCAAAACAATAACCTAATTGGCTCTCTACAACTCAACAACTTACAAAACAAAATATCTTTCGACACTTCGAACCACAACTAACAATCAACCACACTATGAACCTCGACCTAGACCTCCTAGGTTCTTATTTATACAATTTTACAATAGTATTAGTCATTACATTCCAAAACCCTAACCATAATATGGTTAGGTCTTAATACCTCCGTGCCTTGCATGCTTTCCTCCTTTGCATGCAAATTTTTCTTACACGTGTTGTTTTTCCTTCCAACTGTCTTTTTCCAAATTAAGATTTACTTTCCAAAACCGAACTTTTCCTTAAAATTGGCATGTGACCAACAGGCCCCCAACACTAACATGTGTCTCATCCTGAGCCACCTAGGCAGTGCACGCTCCCTTAACAACCTTTGCTAGGCTATGGATCTTGTCTACAAGTTCCCTTCCTCTTGCCTGGACCTGTACGACCTTTTCTGTGAGCGCTTCTAATGCTTGCGTTGTGATATCCTCCCAGATCATTGTTTCGCACTCTGTCTATCCTTGAGCCATGTTTCTCTTCTCCTCCTCCAACTGCATGATCACAAGCATTTCTTTCTCTTTAAGGGGTTCCATCTGCGCTTGTCTTTCCTGCTTATGCGTCTGCGCTGCTTTTAACTCTGCCTGTAGCTTCTTCATATCTTACGTTCCTTTTAGAAACTTTATGATACTCATTGTCTTCTCCCTCTGCTTGAGGTCCTGGATAACTTCTATTACTCTTTCTTATTACTCATCCCACTGTTGGACCTTCTCGTCTTCCTCTAGCGTTGTCTAAAGCTACACTGCTCTGTCAAACAATCCTGCTGCTGCACTGACTTTTTTTTCCATCTCATCCATTTGACTTGCAGCTTCTTGCTTCCCTTGCTCCTTCACTTTTGGGGGAGTCGTGGGTTTGAGATTTTCTTTTAATTCCCCGATCTCTTACCGGTACTAATCGATTGTCTGTGCAATCTTCTCCTCTGCACTTTGCTCTGCTACTTACGCGTTGTTTGGGATTCGGTTATATGCCGTTGTCAATCCCTGCTCTAGCCCATCTGTGCGTTCTTTCTGCTCTTACTTTTCCGCAGTCAATTGGTCACATGTGATCTGGAGCATCTCTGTGACCCCTCTGCCCACCTCTATATTTGTGGTATTTGGGCAAGCCCTATACTATACTTCCTGCATGACACTGGCTTGTAGTTCGTATAAATCCTTCATTGGTATGTGCACCACCACCATCTCAAGTTATTCTACTTCCTCCAGGGGTTTATGCGCCATCTCCTAATCGATCCTGATCATTTGGCACATTATCGTGAATGTTTCCCTATCTTGTACGACAAACTTCACAGTCTCTTTGCCCTCTTTCTGCGCAGGTGGCCTCTGTGGCTTCTCCTATTGTTTCGCGGTGGCTTGTGATTCTACCCAGCCCCATAGATGTTGTATGTTTTCATGGACCTCTATGAGTTTGTCCATAATTTGTTCCTGCTACACCTCTACAGTTCTGATGAATTCTTCACTCCTGTCTTGGACCTTGTCTGCGATGAGCTCTACATAATCCCAAGTCAAGGTGATGTCTGGGTCCTCTTTTGATACTTTCTCTTTTTGCATGCATCTTTTCCTTGCACGAGATTCCTTACTATTTGTGAGGGTTGCACCTCTCTCATTGTTCCTTGTCTTCTTTCCTCTTGAGCCTGTACCATCTCCTTTTGCCTTGTCATTGGTTGACTTCCTATTCTTACTGCTATGGGAATTCTCCTTGACCTTTTTGGTATTGCATTGCTCCCACTTGGTAGGGTTCGCATTGTTGTTGTTTGAGTATTATCCGTTCGGATACCTATTCTTGCTGACGAGCTTGATTCAACCTTGTCCTTAAGCTTCAAGGACTGTGTTGTGCCTATTCTTATGGATGGTTTTACTGCTGGTGACTACCACTATGCAGACCAATCTTTGATAATCCAATCCACTTGCTCCCTCATGACGCAATACTTCATCTTTAGCCACTCCTTTTTGGGATCCCTTTAGGATTTTATCCATACATGATGTCAGGATGCCTTGAATTTGTCTATCCCCTTTGTCTCCTGCACTACCTCCATAGGTATGAGCCATACATTTGTTGTGCGCTGCTGAATTTATTCTAATAGCATGGAAAACACAATGTTGTTTGTTTGTTGTGTCTTGTTATCTTTTGCTTGCAAAAGAGACTCGTACCTAATTGCATAACACTTTCCTACCATGTCCAGGAATGTTGAGAACTTGGGCTCTTACCACCCTGCCAAAGCTATCAATATTATCAACCAGGAGTAATGGAATTCGGTTCCATTGTCCTGTGCATTGCGACAGTCAAGTAGGACTTGATTCAATAAGTATGGTGCCCAACTGAACATCATCTTCTTTGCGCACTGCGCTGCCACTACGATAACTCTTGCTGGCGCTTCTTCTCTGTGACATTTTCTTAGCAGCTTGTACGCCATTAGTTTACTTACGAATCTTGTGGAATTTTCATAGATCTCTTTGATGATGACACCTCTATTTCCCCTGGTCATGCCAAACTACGCTTTAACTTGTTCCACTAGTTCTTTCTCGCGCGCTTTGTTTTCTAGGAATTCTTCGGGCTGTGCCCCGACTGTGGGAAGTCCTGTGATATAGGCAATCAATTCCATGTCGATCTACACTTGTATTTCCATCCAAAGGATGCCTCCATGGACCTGGGTGACCCACTGTTTGACACACATAATGACATTCTTGCCGTGCCCAAAATGAGGTATGACCAAGAGATTCATAATCCCTGAGTTATACAGCCTCGTAATCCATTGCGTAGGATCTAGCACAGGTATTCCTAGGGGTCCAATCTCCCCCGTGTTGATCAAATAGTTTTCCTCGACCAATTATTGAAATTTGGTAGTGTCGTGCATGTCATGATCCACATATCTCAACTTTGGTACCTTCCCCAACATGCCATCGACATTGGGGACTGGGTCTGGAAGAAATGGGAGGGTAATTTCCATATTATCAGGGGTCTTTCTTTTCTGCCCCGTACAAATGTGCCTGCCTCTGTTGCTTCTGCACCCTCTTCTTCACCTATTGACTCTTGCTGTTCGGTTATGTCCTCGACCAATACTTAGTCTTGTGTCTGGGACTACCGTGGTCCCACTGTGTCATCCGGTCTTGCAGGTGCCTCAGGATTGGGGTTTGAAACCCTATTTCTGGCCCCGAAGCTCTACCCTATCTCTCCTTGTTGCACTGTAGGGAGATCTTCCTTGACCTGCGTCGGGCTAATCGATTATGGGTTCGAGGTGGTCACATCCTCAACATCGACTATATTCTTCGACTGATGCATCCTCTCTTTGCTCCTTTGGACCTATCGAGTGACCCGGACAAACTGTGCCAACAACCCAAACTTTGGTGGAGTCATCATTTTCAACTATCACAACTTGGCTTGCTACTTTGTCACTTGGTAACTAGAGCACAAGCTCTTTTTCTCGCTCTAAGCATGAAATTCGCTAAGTGTTGAATAATTATATGATTTTCACCTTTTATAGACTGAGTCAGGTTCACCTATTACTTTTTGTGTGCATTTGTGTCGACTTCAATTTTTACTGCATACGATCTTCTGATATCTATCGCGGTAATTTCTACGTGTGACTTTTTCCAGTGTTTTTGTATTTTTCATTTTTTTCTACTTCTGTATTTATTTTTCTTTGTTTTTCTCCTTTTTATTTGTTTTTGTCATTTTTTGTCCTAGCTTCTACTAGATTACACTATGTACATGCATGTCCCACTGCACTGGAACTTTCAAGCTTCAGAAGGTCGACTGTCCCTGTACAGTTTCAGTCGACTACCATTGATCATTCTCTTGAGTTCTATTCCTAATACATCCTTTAGATGTACAGATCCCCCATCTGTGACAATCTTTACTTCATAGGGCCCTAGCCAATGCATTCTAAACTTACCAGGATGTTGGAAAAATTTGATGTCATAGAGAAAGACTAGGTCTCCTTCTTGAAACTATTCCTCTTGATATGTCTATCATGCCAGGCTTTGTCTCTGGCTTTCTGTACTTCTTGGTGAAATACTGCCAAAATCCTATCTTTGCATGAGTTGATTTAACCTTTCCTTTACTGTGCCTCTTTCTGTCATATTGGTAATTGGTGCTACGCGAAGATTGGGTACCGAAAATTCTAATGGTACTATTGCTTCTTTCCTATACACCAATTTGAATGGTGTCTGTCCTATCAACTTCTTGCATGTAGTTCTTTATGCCCATAATACTCCTGGTATTTCCAAGTCCCAATCATCCCTGTTGACATTGCAAATCTTTGTCAGAGCATTCTCCAAGATCTTATTGAAGGCTTCTACTATTCCATTTGCTTGAGGATGGTATGGTGTACTCTTCTGGTGATAGACTTCAAACTCCTTATTCTAGCCCTGATAGTGTTGTTGATAAAGTGAGTACCTTGGTCACTCATCAAGATTCTTGGACATCCAAATCTGGTGATCACTTGCTCAAACAAGAAGTGTATTTCTTTCTCTACGCTGCAATCTTTGATTGGTGTTGCTTCTACCCATCTTGTTAAGTATTTTGTCACAGTAATGATATATCTTTCTCCTGACCTTTTTGCTGGTGGATGGATTGGCCCAACAAAGTCTATTTTCCATTTTTCAAATACTTGAAAAATTACTTGTGGTCTCATGAGCATCTCATCCCTTCTGATAGGTTTTCCCACCCTCTGACAGACATCACATTTTCGACAATATTCCTTAGCATCTCTGTGAAGTGTTGGCCACCATATTCCTACGCACATTACCTTTTGTATGGTAGTGTTTCCTGCATAATGTCCTCTATCTATTCTCTCATGATCTTTTGCCAAAATTCTAGGCCTTTCATGCTCTAATACACACCTTTTCAAAATGCTATCTATGCCCATTTTATATAAGTGTCCTGCAATCATTTGATTGTCTACAACTCTGACTACTAAATTCTTCTTCTGCACATTGCTAAATTCTTGTGGCACAATCCCTCTGCACAAGTATTCAATGATATCAACAAAATAGTCATTAACTATTTGTACTGAAAACAACTGTGCATCAGGGAAGTTGTCTTCCAAGTTGGTTGGTTCTTCTCCATCAGTGACCCTTGACAGATGATCAGGTCCCGCATTCAACTTCCCTGGTTTGACTATTACTTCAAAATCAAATTCTTGAAATAACAACAACCATCTACAAATCCTAGCCCCCAACATTGGCTTGTTGACTAAATATTTTAGGGCAGAACGATCTGTGAACATCTTAAAGTGTTTTCCCAACAAATAGTGCTTGAACTTCTAAAGTGCATATACCATGACTAGGCCTTCTCTTTTTGTGGTGTTGTAATTCCACTCTAATTTTGAAAATTTTATGCTTGCAAAGGATATAGGATGGTCTAAATCCCCTGCTCCTGGATGCGCCAGAAATTCTCCAAGTTCTATGGTTGATGCATCTACATGCACATGAAATGTCTTTTCCCAGTCTGGGAATACTAGGATAGGTGTTGTGACCATCTTTTCTTTTAAGGTGTCCAACCCTTGTTGACAGTCTTCATTCCACTGAAATATGGTATCCTTCTTCAATAATTTTTCCATTGGTGCAGTAACCTGTGCATAACCCTTTATGAATTTCCTGTAACAACCTATATGTCCCAGTGTTTCTCTCAACTGGTGCACTAATTTTGGTGATGGTAAGTTGACAATGACCACAATCTTAGTAGGATCCACCAGTAACCCTTGTTTATAGGCTATACGTCCCAACAATATCCCAAAAGCTGTGCCAAAAATGCATTTCTTTATATTCAATGATATCTGACACTGCTTGCATCTTTCCAACATTAGCCTTAAGAATTCTACATGGTCCTTTAACAGACTATATACAGTCCAGTCATCCAGATACACTTCTAAGAATTGATGTGTAAATTCCTTAAAAGAAGCTATGACTACTCTTGAAAATATGGCTGGTGCATTCTTCATCCCAAATGGCATGACTGTTTACTGGTAGGATCCCCATTCAGTGGAAAAAGTAGTCTTGTACCTGTCTTTTGGAGATATCTTGATCTAATGGTAACCCGAGAATCCATCTATAAATGAGTATGCTTCCTGGCCTCCCACATTCTCTAATACCTCATTTGTGAAAGGGGTGGGAAAAGGGTCGTGTAAGGAAGCATCATTCAATTTTATCAAATCTACACAGTTCCTTATCCCCCCTTGTTTCTTCTCCTACACTATCATAGGACTTATCCATTCAGACTCCTCTATTGGTTCTATGATACAAACTTCTAACATTTTGTCAATTTTAGCCTTCACTTTTTGCTTGTATACGAGATTCATTCTATAAGGTCTCTGCCTGACAAGTCTTGCCTCAGGTTTGAAAGGTATTTCATCTCTGCTAGGTCTTATGCTATGCCTTTCATCTCTGTGAAGGTTGTTGGGAACATGTCACTGTACTCGTGCAACAACTCAGTTATTCTTTCTACTATTTGTTTATCCCAATAGTCTCCAATACTTGCCATTTTAGGATTATTCGTTGTCTCAATGTTGACTTTCTTCGCTTTTATAGGTGAAAAAAATACTTCTAATTCCAAAGATGGAACTTCCACCTCTCTTTCTCATTCAATTTCTGTAATCTGAATATTGTGTGGATCATCTTCATCTGGTGCTTCTTCTTCCACATGATAGCATGACAATAGTTCTTTGACTGTTTGTCTATTTTGCTGTTGATAGTCTGTCATGAGTTCAACCTCTGTTTCATCAATAAATATCACCCCTCTTATTTGTTTGAGCGTTGAATCAATGTTGGGGTTCTCATGTTCAAATGATAATGTTACTATAAAATTCTGCTGCAATGTTGTCCATTCTGTAGTGCCTCTGCACAGTTCTTGGTCTACATACCATTTTTCTGGATTTCCTTCCAATGTACGGATGAAGTGATGAGGTCATTACTCTGGTGGTGTCATCCTCCATTGTGTCTTGCACTTCTCCAAATGTTCTGTTGGTGTCCGATGTCCATCATATCTCTACATTTTATTGCTGCCCTATTCTGCGCCAAAACTAATGTGCAGTAATCATTTACATTGGTACTAGTCCTGGATTGTTTCTTTAGGCGCACCCCACCATGTTTCATGTGTATCCTTGAGTAAAATATCTAGGGCCAAGGGCCTATGATTTTCTCCTATTTCCTCTTCATATTGTATACTAAATTCCTCTAAATCATTATTCCATGAAAACTGGGAGGTTCTCTTATCTTAGCACCAACCCATCTTATTGTGCGGTCTATTCTTGTGCACCTTCTTGTAGACACTTCATGTAATCTCTGCTGCCAATTCTACAGACCTGTATCTGAGTTAGAAGCACATGATGTGATGCTTCTCTAGCTGAGTACCCCATCTGCAGTTGGGTTGACATAATCTTCTTCTCACGCGGTGGTTCTGAACAATTGGTTTAATTCCTTCAAGTTCATAAAAGTTGGTTCTACAAACCTTTCTCCTTCTGAAGGGTCTAATGGCGCAATGACTCTGTATTCTCTTGATTCAAATGTCATATTCCTTGTCTTCAAGTTGATTATGGCTTGGTTATCAAATTCCCAATCCAAGCCAAGCAATGTTGGATAAGGTGTGGTGCCATCCACTATTTCTATGACTTCAAAGTCTGCCTTAGTGCGCACTCCATCCAAATCTACTATCACACCCTTAAGCCTTCCATTTCGTAGAAATCTATGCTAGTTTTTGAACTTTAGTTGGACAGGTGAACATCCTAGTGCGTGCTTTCCCATACACTGCCATGTCTTCTTGGGTAAGACATTTAATTCAGATCCTAAATCCAGTATAATATCCCCTATATTGAAATCTCCAATGTTGGTATCCAGTCTTAATTCTTTTCTTGTCCTCCTTATTGTATGGAGGTGATTGACTGTTCTCTGCTCTAACTTCCCCTCTACCTCTATGTTACATATTTTGCAAAACTTTAACAAATGATGGATCATTCAGTAGTTTAACACAGGATTGCAGAAAAGTCTTTATGGTTCTTACTTTCCCTAAAGGCTGTGCTTCACTGGTGTGGTGCATTGATGAAGGCATCTCGTACATTGGTACATTCTAAGTATGTTGCACAACTTATGTAGGCACAAAATCTTGTTTGAATAACTCTTGTCTTGTGTCCTTGAATGTTTCTTTTTCTTTCCGTGCATCAAACTATTTTTGTGGTTCAATATTCTTCTTCACCCATTGGTGTGGTGTTGGATCTTATATCACTACATCAATTCCTGTCTTAGCACCTCCTCATGTGACTATGTTGATATTTCTTCCATCATCCCTGGCTTTTTCAGAGATCCACTGAACATTCTGATTATTTTGGTTCCTCTTTTCTAAAAGTGTTGGGCATTCCTCTATATCATGGTTTGCTGCATGACAGTAAATACAAGTCGTAGGTGGAAGTGGACATTCCCTTGCATAATGTACTGATTGTTGGCAGTTATGGCACACTACTGGAACTTTTCCTCTTTCAAATACTCCTCTACCTCATCCTCCACCTCTTTATCCAGATCTATATCCTCATGGTGCGTTGTACTAAGGCACCTGATTATATTGCGCGGGGTTATACTGTGGTTGCGCGTTATTATATTGTGGTTGCGCATTATTATACTATTGCTGTGCAGTGTTGTATGGAGGTGGTACCTGGTTAAAATAAGGTGCATCTTGCTCTGCCATCATTTCTACCTGCACCCTATAGGTGTCTGATGTTCTTTCCCTCATCAACTCCATCGTCCTACAATATTTATCATCATGGCCCATTGACTTGCAAAAATTGTAGTATGATATCTTGGGTACTGTCTGGTACTTATACATCATTGGACGTGATATGGATCATGTCCATGTGTCTTATAGATATCGCACCATGTTCCTCTTGTTGGTAAAGGGTTTGGTACTCCTGTTTCCATGTACTACGCGAATGCTGGACATTAATTCTTATGGTGTCCTTCTGTCCTGCATGTGGTAGACCAAACAACTTCTCTTTTCCCTTTTCCTTTATTCTGGTTCAGTTGAAATGTAAGGTTCTTTAGGTCCTCCTTCAACTCCTCTATTGCTGGATCCATCTTTTGATACTGGTTCTCCTCCAGTTGTAAGGCTTCCTACATAGCCTCTGCCTGAGTTTTGAACTTCTATTGTCTCAAGGGGTATTTCAAATGTTGTAATAGTGAGTTCACAAAGAGATGTTTGTGTTGCATGTTAGTCATGAAATACTTCAACTTAACCTTCAACCATTTGAACCTCTGATCAATCTCCCAAATAGACTCACTTGGTTTCTTTCTGATTTCAATCATCTCATTCATGTACTGATCTTTTGAACTAGGCTTCTGAAATTCATTGACATCTGCAATCGTACTTGTTGTTCCTGGTGGATTTTTTACAACTAAGCTCATGTACCAGTCAAGTGCACGGTCTCTTAGCGTGATAACTAACTGCGCAAGTTTTGTATCCTCATATGTGATTTGTTTTTCTTCCCAGATTTTCTCGCAGATGAACAAATGTTTTTCAGAGTCCTCACATGCCTCTCCCCAAAATTTTGGTAACCTAATGGTGGGATCATGTCCTGCCATCTTGAACTGTGATGAACTACTACCCCCGCGCTGGGTAGATATTTGACTACTAATTCCTGAAGTGGCTCCTCCAATTGCTTCTCCTTGCTTGGATGTACTTCCTGCTGTCTTTCTTCCAGTAAATTCAGTTGTCTAAATGGTGGTGTTTTTTCTTGTGTATTAATCACACATGGGGTTATGGGTTGCACATTGACACTGACATGGATGGGAGTTCTGCCTTATGTTCCTACCCTTGGACCCACTGTATTCCTTTCATATGTTGCGTGAAGGATTTCCTCAATCTTCTCCATAGCCCAGAGATCCTCTACCTCTTCTTCATCACTTTCTAATCCCTCTGTATCTACTATGGCTCTCTTCTTATTATTCATCTTATATTGGTAGGGTACTCCACTACGCATCTTTAGAGCTGTTGTTGTTATATGATTTATCTGATATTCCTCCATCATGATTGGTTCCATGGCCTCCTTATTCTTTCCCTTATCCATCTCTTCCCCCATTTCTCCAACTCTTGTCAGTGCTTCCCCCCTTCCCCCATACATGCAAGGAAGTTTAGATGTCTGATTCCATAGTCATCATATCGTTCTTATACAGTAAAATCTTGATTGAAGTATACAACGATCTAATATAACTACCTCTAGGTCCTCTTAGAAACTCCTTCTCTACTGCGCTATAAGACTTTGCGGTATCTACTGCAAATTCTGTGATAAACCCTACAACAATACTGTCTAACCAGAAATCTAATGCACACGTGAATTTGTTGTTAGCTTGTTGTAACTACACGATCTCCATAAGATTCCACTCGAGTTATCTAATTATATCTCCACTCCTGCAACACATGTGGGAAATCATAGAAAAATACCTGATGTAAGTCGCTAAACACGTACTTGTCCAGATATTTGCACGGTGTTAACTTAGGGTTTCTGTTATCTTTCTACGCAAACTCAAGCTCCTTTGTTTTCAACCATCTTTCGATCTCCACCTTCAATGGATTCCACGGTTTGAAAATTCCCTTTTTATTCCTTCATTCTCCACATGCTTCTTCTATGGATCCCATTCACTCAATCCCATGCAGTTCTAGCCAGAAATTGAACCATTTGTTGGTTTATTCTCTCTCTCTCTCTACTTCTTGGGCTAACCCATTTTCAAATCTGAACAGGTTTCCAACAAAATCCTCTAAAACTATCGACCCTCCTGGTAAACCAAAAGGTAACACATCACACATAATGTACTGCGCAGTCTCACCCGAGATATTTCTATGGGTGACTGCAAAGCTCAAGTTCTTGCAGTCTAAGAAAGAGTGGGGATCTGGGTGTATACTTGATCTTCTTCATACCTTACACTAAATAATAAATCTATTATTATAAGATCCATTCATTTGTTAAGCCTATGCATTCATTCTAACAGATCTAGCTAACCACATATGTATGAATCAATCAATAACATGAATTAAAGATGATCAACCATTAACAGAAAGTAAACAGACATTCAATCATTACACAGTACACAAGTTTTACTTTGGTTCACCCCCTCTTGGGCTACGTCCATAAAGATCTGGATTCTTAGGCTCTTTATTATGTTTGCTGTAATAACTGGCGCTGTGCGCACTATAATTCAAATCATAAAATCATGAGAAAAGGTTCCACAACCTTTATGAAGTAGACTAGATCACACCAGGCTCATTAACCTATGACTTGACCCTTAAAACAATAACATACTCAACTGTCTACAACTCAACAACTTACAAAACATAATAGATCTCGAAACTTCAAACCACAACTAACAATCAACTACACTCTAACCCTCGACCTAGATCTCCTAGGTTCTTATTTATACTATTTTACAGTTGTATTAGCCATTACATTCCAAAACCCTAACCCTAACATGGTTAGGTCTTACTGCCTCTGCGCCTTGCATGCTTTCCCCTTTTGTATGCAAATTTTTCTTACACGTGCTGCTTTTCCTTCCAGCTGTCATTTTCCAAATTAAGCTTTACTTTCCAAAAATGGACTTTTTGTCAAAATCGACCTCCATCCAACACATTCCCATGCTCATCTCTTCTACTATGCGATTTGGATGCTGTCACTTGTTTAGAACTAGTTGATGGCTTTATGCCAGAGTCTTTCTTGGCTTGCTTCTGCAACATGTTCAAGATCTGTAGTATCTCCTCTCAAGCCTTCATAATCTTCTCATTATCATCCTTATAGTTGTATATTTCTCTCTGCAAGTTTCTCATAGTTACAAGATCTTTCCCGCCTCTTCTTCCATTAGACTCTGTCTCAACATTTCCCATGTTGACATGTAGGCATCTGAATTCCTCTTCATGACCGTAAGACCCTTTGGCATATTCTATGGCTGAATTTATCATATAGGAACCAAACTAACTTCCCGTACCTATAAATTATGCAAGGAAATATGCAAGCAAACAATTTTGTGTTAGACAAAATATATACAAATTTTTGGAAAGAATGGATAAATTTTTATGCTTTCTAATGCCACCAATCATCCTCTTTTATGTTGGCTGTAACTTAAATTGCCCCGATCAATTTTTATGGGTTTATATATGGATCCTCCTCTTCATGATATTTCCAATGACTGATTTCTTGCTCAATTATGAGCTCTAAGCAAAAAGTTACAATCATCTGAATATTGCTAATTCACCCCTTTTGCGCACTTTTCATTCTGGTGCAATTAATCCTAGACACCAAATTATGTTACTTGTAGAAGTAAACTTTTCAAGAAATAAAGAAACTTTTGTATGATATATAGATAATAATAATGATAGGGAATTCATAACAACTCTCATATTGTCAATATGAATCTCCAGTAAAAAACGATAGCAATTTGGAAACGACAACTTTCTCCTTTTTCATCCATTTTTCTAGACTTGGAATTTTTACCCAAACTGGCTATCTCCCAAAATGCGCACTTCTGGGAAACCTTCACTATACCAAATTTTTTTTGGCTTGATGAGTATACAAAATGCCGAGTAAATCTTTTTTTTCCATATTTGTCATCTAGGGACCCTTTTCCTCCTCAAAAAATCCCAAAAATCCCCAAAAAGTGGCTTAGAATAGTGGATTTTCTCGTTTTTCAGCATCCCCATTCCAAACCCCTTAGAATCCAACCAATTCCTTCACAAATTGTTTTCATGTATGCATTTATGACACTTTGTACAAGTTTTAACAATAACTTTTCTCCTGACATTGAGTTTGACCCTCATCTTCAAAAACATGTAATTTGCATTTCTTGAAAAATCGAACATAGTTGGCCATTGGCCTTCTTTGGAACTTCTATAGCACTTAACACTGCGGAAAAAATCTATAATTTTCATCTCAATCCAACTTAATCTTCTCCAGTTATTTCCAAAATATGTTTTTCGCTCCAGACTTTTTTTTTTTGAGACTATAGGACAATTTTTCTTGTGTAGTATACTCCTTCTCTTCTTCCTTTTTGAAGCTCACACACACATCAATTATGAACTATGAAAAAATATTCAACATGCACCAGATCCACTATGCACATCGCCAATATTTAGTGCACGCCTCGTGCGCCAATATTCAGTGCACACGACTTGTTATATCATGCAACAACATTCAGTGCCTACAATTTTTTATATCGCGCACCATGCACCAATATTCAACGTGCGTGAATTTCTATAGCGCACACCAATATCCAGTGTGTGTGACTTTATATATCGCGCACCAATATTTAATGCACATGACTTTTTATACCACACACCAATATCTAGTGCACACACATTTTTATATCGTGCACCAATATTCAATGCACACAACTTTTGTGTTGTGTGCCAATATTTAGTGCACAAAACTTTTTATAGCGCACCAATATTCTATGTGCATCACAAGCTTCATGAGATGCAACATCAAATTTCAATGTGTTCACTCTGTGCACTAATACTCTTTGCGCACCACCAATTCTAATTCCGCGTGGCGTGAATATTTAACGTGCACGTACTGCACACCAACATTACACGCCCACCACAAGCTCTACACCACGTGACACCAAATTTTAGTGCACATACCCCCCACACCAATATTTTATGTGCATCACCAACTTTGCACCGGGAAACACCAAAATTTAGTGCACACACTCGCGCACCAATATTTTATGTGTATCACCACTACTTAGTGCACACAAATCTTTTCTTCACTTGGTTGATTTTTCCATAATTCCGACTCGGGAGCATCATGAACCTCATGAATACACCCGACTTTCCACTTCATGTTTATCTCTAGCCCATACAAATCTGGTGTTGAACCATAGGCTCTGATACCATTCTGTAACGTCCCCCAACTCACCCGAGGAATATTACTAGCAGAAAATACACATATATTCAATTTTTTTTTTCTAATTAACTTTCTGTAGCTTATCAACTACGAATTATAGATAGATTTAACCATTTCATATAACATTAATTAAATGAGACTTCATCATGCCAACCAACATGAATGTCGCATCCTCGTTGAGACAACCATGCGCACAACAACCTTTGTACTATGTGCAACAACTATTTGCAGCGCACACGCAACATGGTTATTATCGTGCATGACAACTATTCCCAGTGCACGCAACGATTCGAGCACCTCACCAGAATCTTGCTATCATTACTACTAAATTTGAATCACAGATGCAATTAAGTACAAAATTATGAATAACACGACATTCAAGCTCATGCAATTGTCCATACTAGTCAAACAGGTAAATGCAATGAATAAATTTTACCACAACAACATAAAATTTATTCTCATGCACAGAGTGAAACACACAACAATTAAACTCATAAATTAACACATGCAAAAATATAAACATTTATTTTTTTAAAATGGTTGTGCAACCAACTTCTTGGGGAGGACGTTTCAGCCAAACATGGACTTGTCGTTCCAAATCTCAACAGTAAGTCATCGCCGAGCTGGGGATAGGAATACATAAGAAAAGGGTGTCTCGCACAATCCACTCACACCTCAATGTCCTACAACCCACTGGTATTCTCCCATAGCTATCCCAAATCTCCTCCAACTCTCTTCCTCTTGACCTGCCCAACCCAAGGAATGTACCTCTTCACTACTCTCTGTCTATCAGGTGTCCCATTCATTTATCGGAGTCTCTCTAGCACATGTAACTAGGAACATATCTACTGGGATCTCAAGGGAACTCACTGCAAGGAAAACTACCAACAATAACAAAAACCACTTGTTGTTATAGTGCAATTCACACAAGAGTTCACTCTTCAGGCCTGACAACCCGACTCTTCAATCTCCAGCTCCAAAATGCTTCAGCATGGTCCAAAATTTGCCCAGCCTTCTTGCTCTATCTCCCATGCTATTTTTCCTTCTCTTTGCTTGTTGTTCATGTAAAAACCAATGTGAAAAAATATTGCCTGTAACCGTCCATATAAATTTCCTCTATTTTGACTTACTTTATTGACTTAAACTCAAATAAAAATTATAAGTTATCCACAATGGTAATAAAATTCAGGAAAATGGGTTGAATTAATACACATAATTAATTTCCCCTTTGGACCCCTCTTAGACACTCTATTTTGTTGTGGAAAACTCAACCCCCATCTATGTCCATATTCCGTAGCAATTAGTATCACATTTTGTTTATTTAAAAACATAAAATACATTCTCATATTACATCATTTGGCCATAGTCACATTCATATCGACATTATGCATAAATTAAATTGAGGATTATAGTGGGGATGTTATAAAAAGAAAGGTAATATGGAGCAGAGAAAGAAAGGGAACAAGCCACCATTATTCATAAATAGTTCTCAGGGACAACCATCTCAAAATGAACCCAAAATGATAGAGACATTGGGAAACAAGCCAAGACAACAACCTATTAAATGTTGGGGTTGTGAGGTGTTGATATTATGGTAGCTACGAGAGGTATTTACCTCCACGTGTAAACCTAACGAGAATAGAATACTCCGGAAAGCAAGAAGAAACCCCAATGATTTGGCTAATAACCCTAGAAGACATGTCGGCTCAAGAGGATAATTTATATTAGGTTATTAGCCTCCAAGAGAAGAAGTCGACAAGAAGAATTAATATATACTGAACAGATAGATACCCAGAATGAGAAGTCGACCTAGGCAGTTAGCTAGAATTAGTATAAATATAGGAGGCCAATTCTCATTCTAGCAGGCAGTCTCAAAATTACAGAGCAACAACTTGTGTGCACTGCAGTGCCCAGTCTTGTGCGCAGGTTTGAGGAGAGCTGCCATTGCAGCTACTGCAGCTAGCAGATCACGTTTGGCTTGGATTATCTCTTGGTTAGGGTTTGAACTATCTGATCAGCGCTTGTTGATGCGATATCCTTGGGGAAAGGTGTGTTAACCTTTGTTTGGCTATCTAGCCTAGGGTTTGCTTCCGAAATGATTCTCTGTCAATGTTAAGGTGCTTGGAGGGTGGCTTCGACCTATGGTTGGGTGATAGTATTGTCAATGGTAAAATGAGCAGATCCATTATATTCTAATATGTTATGGGCCCACAACTCCTTCATTCAGTCTAACCGTTGGAAGGAAACATATCCGTAAGGATATTAAGCCCATTGAAGAAATGCTGCTAGGGTTTCTAGAAGGAGAAGCCACCATAGCACTGCTGCTAGGGTTACTAGTAGGTGCATTTGCAAAAACCCTAATACTCTTGTTGAGGCACCTTAAATGAAGGGATTTACCTAATCTCTAGATAGATCAATGTGCCCTAGCCTAGTGCATCTCCTGGTACTCTCAGAAAGCCAAGATGTGAAGTTTGAGATTTTGGTCAAATATAGGGTTGAACAAGTCAAAGCAGCCATGACTTACTCTATGAAGTCAAAGAACAAGTTAGATGGAGCTTCTAACTTCAGAGCATGGAAGACAAGGATTGATCTCATCCTTGCCAAGAATAAAGTGTTGGATATCGTGAAAGGAAAGATCGTGAA
>ML776586.1:1860569-1880037 GCA_009831015.1 Picea engelmannii | reverse complement strand
AGGAAGGAGTATCCTACATTTGAAGAACTTTGGACTTGTTGTGCTCAAGAAGAATCTAGGATCAGTGCAAAAGAGAAACCCCAAAAGAAGTACGATGATCAAGCCTTCACAACAATATTCAAGAATTTCAGGAACAAAAGGAAGTTTGGTTCAATGAGGAAGCCAAATAAAGAGAAAGACATTTCAAAAGTACAATGCTTCAACTGTCAAAAGTATGGTCACTACAAGAATCATTGTCCTGAACTAAAGAAAAGGAAGGAGACACATGAAGCATCAGTTGTCGAAGAAAATAAACCTACAAAGAAGACTAAGAAGGATGAAAGAGACTTCTTCTTCTGAAGGTAAAAACACTCTTCTTAGTTCTTGTACATATCTTGTTTGCATAGTGTTTACACATATATTACCAGTCATTATATTGAGAATCACAAGATTACTAGCCTGATATGAACTCACCAAAAGAAATCAAGCAGAGGAATTGAAAGTCGTGATGAAGAACAATGTATGGAAGACTTATGAATAAAAGCTTTGCAAGATCTAGAACTAAAGGTTCTCCCAGATGGAGGGAGAAAACAAGATGACCACTTGTTCTAGTAGACCAAACATACCTCTACATGAGTCACTATATCATCCACAACATCCATGAGTTGGAGTTCTACATCAAGATGAATGCAAAGACTGTTCTCCAAAGCAATTGAACAGAGAGCGTATGAAGAGCAAACTCAAGACTTTGAAGCATACCAGAAAGAGACCCTTGTATGCAGATGGAAGAAGATAACTTGGTGGAGAACCTCCAGTGCACAGAAGAAGCATTGTGTAGATTTTCTATAACAAATATATTGTATCAAGGATTTACTCAATAGATCAGATCTCATGATGACAAAAGAAGTGCCACATGGATATGTTCCAGTGTTCCAAACAATGATATACTTTATTGATCAGAGCTACATGAAGCCTTTAGAGAAAAACCAGTGTTCCAAACCAAAGTACATTTGAAATCAAGCATCACATTATTCGTGATGAAGTCCAGAAAGGAGAAAGTGTTTCTCTAATACATATCTCCACAGATAAGTAGACATTTTGGTAAAGCTTCTATCCAAGATGAAAGAGTTTGCATACTCAAGATGGAGCTTGTGGAGATGAATTCCTTATTGAAAAAGGAAGAGATGAATCCCAGGTTGGGAGGGAGCACTGATATGTATTGATTTATGGACAATCATTTTTTAGTTCGCAAAATGGTCTAGGATGAGCAGTTTCCTTCCCATTTCGAAAAGTGGACTGAGATTTCTGATGGACAGACATTTTCCAGTTTGGAAAATGGTCTGAATTGCTGATGTACCATAGACAGTGACTTCCCATTGTGGTTAACATGGGGAGTGTTCTAGGGCAGTCTCTCTTCTTGAGGGTTACTCAAGAAGACTAGCCTGCCTCACCATATAATGATTTCTCATTGTGGTTAACATGAAGAATGGTCCGTTTTGGATGTTGGTACAGGACAATCTTTTCCTCTTGTGGTTAACAGGGGAAATGGTCCAGATAGTCATTCCTTAGGGTGTATTCGTTCTCTCCAGGTTGTACTTTGTTTAATGCCGGAGGAATGGCCCAGGGTGGGGAATGGTCAAGGCTCAACAATCAAGGACATGTATTCCTTAGGGCAGATTCATTCTCTCCAGGTTACACTTTGTTTAGTGTCGGAGGAATGGCCCAGGGTGGGGAATGGTCTAGGCTCATAAATCAGGACAATTATTCTTCCTTTCTTGAGAATAATAGTCCTAATAGCTCATCATTGATGTCTTACCTTTTGAGGGAAGATGCTCTTCTGAGGTCTCACAGATGTGAGTGGAAGAATGGCCCATATGATTTAGTTTATATCATAACATTGTTTCTATGCAGGTTGATATCATATGATTGTTATGAAGATTGTATGACAGTAGATATATACTACCGTGACGGATGTGTTTCACTGTTTGATCAAGTACTTGTGTGTTACTTGGTGGGGTAGTGTACCACTGGATTGTAGTTATGGATAGACACAATTGTGTTTTATTTTATTCCGATTGCCTTGAAGACTATCAATAGTGTTGGAAATGATTATCAGCTAGATGGATGATCAAAGAATAGAGATTTCCCAGACGGAAAATGGTTCAGAACATTTAATATTCTACGACATATGTCTAGATTAGAAGAATGGATCTTGTATCACTCTGTGGTGTGAGTGACTTATCCAACATCATGTCTAATTACTTGGATGAAGTATTGTTTCGATGATGCGACTGATGATACTGATGGTGATGATGGTGCTCATGATATACTCATGAGATAGTCTATGTTGATGCTACCGGGTGAATGGTATGTTCATGCTCAAGACCATTACCTGTAATACCTCCCTAGCTAGGAGGGAGTGTTGATATTATGGTAGCTGCATGAGGTATTTACCTCCACATGTAAACTTGATGAGAATAGAATACTCCAGAAAGAAATAAGAAACCCTAATGAGTTGGCTAATAAACCTAGAAGACATGTCGACTTAAGAGGATAATTTATATTAGGTTATTAGCCTCCAAGAGAAGAAGTCGTCCAGAAGAATTAATATATACTGAACAAATAGATACCCAGAATGAGAAGTCGGCCCAGACAGTTAGCTAGAATTAGTATAAATACAGGAGGCCAATTCTCATTCTGGCAGGCAGTCTCAGAATTGTAGAGCAATGACTTATGCGCACTGCAGTGCCCAGTCTTGTGTGCAGGTTTGAGGAGAGCTTCCATTGTAGCTGCTGTAGCTAGCAGATCACGTTTTGCTTGGACTATCTCTTGGTTAGGGTTTGGACTATCTGATCAACTCTTGTTGATGTGCTATCCTTGGGGAAATGTGCGCTACCCTTTGTTTGGCTATCTAGCCTAGGGTTTGCTTCTGGAGTGATTCTCTATCAAGGTTAAGGTGCTCGGAGGGTGGCTTCGGCCTATGGTTGGGTGACAATAGTATTGTCAATGGTAAAACGAGCACATCCATTATATTCTAACATGAGGGAGATCACATGTATAGATATTTCCCTAACAAAGGCGAAAGAGTGAATACTATTCACAATGTACAACATGCTGATACAGTTGAAGACATGGGGAGAAGCATGCCAAGTATCTATGCAGTCTTGGACAACAAGAAAGATAAATTTCAGTCTCATATGACTAAAGTGGAAGGTAAGATCAATGATCAACCTATAGCTATTTTAATTGATTCAAGAGCTAGTCATAGTTACATAGATCCTAATCTTGTTGAAAGATTTCACTTGCAAAGAAGTAAGCATGGGAAATCTTGGCTAGTTCGGTTAGTTATATGAGCTAAAATAAAAATAAATGAGTTGGTTAAGGATTGTATAATGGGAATGAATGGACTATAATGTCCCCAATCTTACCCAAGGAACATTACTAGTAGAAAATGCACATAAATTCAAAAAATTTCTTCTAATTAACTTTTTGTAGCTTATTAGCCAAGAATTATACATAGTTTAAACCATGTCAGATATAATTATTTAAATGAAACTTCATCATGCCGACCAACATGAATGTCACATCCTCGCTGATACAACCATGCACATAATAGCCTTTGTATTGCACACGACAACTATTCACAATGTGCACACACCATGCTTATTACCACGTGCGAAAACTATTCCCAACGTGCACGACGATTCGAGCACCACGACGGAATCTTGCTATAGTTACTACTAAATTTGAATCACATATGTAATTAAGTACATAGTTATGAACAACATGCCATTCAAGCTCATGTAATTGTCCATACTAGTCAAACATGGAAATGTAACTAATAAATTTCACCACAACAACATAAAATTCATTCTCATGCATAGAGTGAAACACACAATAATTAAACTCATAAATTAACACACATAAACATATAAACACTTATCTTTTTAAAATGGTTGTGCAACTAAATTCTTGGGAAGGACATTCCACCCAACCATAGACTTGTCATTCCAAATATCAACAACAAGTCACCCTCGAGCCGAGGCTAGGAATCCACAAGAAAAGGGTGTCTCTCAAAGTCCACTCACAACACAATATCCCACAACCCACTGGTATTCTCCCACAACTATGCTGAATCTCCTCTAGCTCTCTTTCTCTCGACCTGTCGAACCCAAGGAATGTACCCCTTCATTGCTCTTAGTCCATTGGGCATCCCATTCATTTATCAACGTCTCTCTGGCACATGTAACTATGAATCTCTCTACTAGGAACTCAAGGGAACTCACTTCCAGGAACAACTAACAACAACATCAACCACTTGTTGTTATAGTGAAACTCACACAAGAGTTCACTCTTCAGGCCTTACAACTCGACTCTTCAACTTTAAGCTCGAAAGTTCTCCAAAACGCTCCAGCATGCTCCAAAATTTGCCCAACCTTCTTGATCTATTTCCGATGCTCTTTTTCCTACTCTCTACTCGTTGTTCATGTAAAACTCAATGTGAAAAAAACTGCCTATAACTGCCCATACAAATTTCCTCTATTTTGTCTTACTTGCTTGACTTACACTCTTTCCCAATTTTATTTTACTCATCCCTATGCTCTCCAATAACTATGGGTTATGACTCTCACACCCACCCTCTTACATGAGTTTAATGATTGGGCTCTCATACACTCGAACAAAAATTAGAAGTTATCCCCAATGGTAATAAAATTAAGGAAAATGGGTTGAATTAATACCCATAATGAATTTCCACTTTGTACCCCTCTTATACACTCTCTTGTCTTGTAGAAAACTCAATCCCCATCTCCGTCCATATTCCCCAACAACTAGTATCACATTTCATTTATTTAAAAACAAAAAATATAGTGGCATATTAGATCACTTGGCCATAGCCACATTCATATCTAAATTATGCATAAATTGAATCGGGGATTATAGTTGGGATGCTACATTCCCCCTACCCTACAATTGTGCACCATCCTCGATGCATAGAAACTTGCCAAATACATATACTAATTTACATTTCATTACAATATTAAGAAAAGAAAGCAAAATTCTGCAATTTGTTTTTAACCCTCCAACAACAGTTCCTACTAAAATCTCATATTTCTCTCAACCCGTTGACCCAAGGAATGTACCCCCTTCACTACTCTCATTCCATTAGGCTACACCATTCTCTTATCAGGGTTGTTAGCATAGGTGATCAGAAACATGAGATGTGTTTCCAGAACTCTAGCTGCCCAAAAATGGGGTCTTGCATTTTCAATTTCCGTTTTCTTCAAAATTGACAAAAAATTGTTGGTATTCTTCCCGCATAGTTTCTTCATGTTCCCATGTTGCATCTTCAGGACTGTAACAGGTCCATTGAACCTTTACCATCCCCATGGCTTTGTTCCCTAGCACTTTGACTTTCCGTTCTAGGATGTGTACTAGCTCCACCTGGAAATCCCCTTTGTTTTGCACCTAGATCATAGTCCAATCAATTATGTGGTTAGAGTCAGCAACACATTTCTTTAATAATGGCACATGAAATATATTATTCACTCTCATGGATGCAGACAATGCTAGCATGTATGCAACTGGCCCTATCTTTTTTAAGATTTCAAAAGGCCCACAATATCTTGTTGCCAACTTTGGGAAGCAACCCAATCTTAGCGAACTTCTTTCACTTTCACTTTTAAAAAAACATGTTCACCCACTTTAAAATCTCTAAAAACTTTGTTCTTGTTTGCACAAATGTTTTGCCTATCTTGGGCGACCTTTAAATTATGCTTGATCTTTGTCATCTACTCTTCCATTTCCCTCAACAAATCTATCCCAATGATAACTTTGTTTGATGGGTTATTCCAACTCACTGGTGTATTACACTTTCTGCCATACAATGCTTCAAATAGGATCATTTTTAATGAGGCTTGATAACCATTATTGTAAGAAAACTCTATTAAGTGGATGTAGTCTTCCCACTTTGATTGTTGGTCCATCACATACATTTTGAGCATGTTTTCAATGATTTTGTTAGTCCTCTTTGTCTACCCATCTAACTTTGGGTGACATGTTGTACTGAGATTTAAGTTTGTCCCAAAACCTCTGAACAATCCTTTCCAAAAATTAGATGTGAATTTTGAATCTCTATCTGAAGCAAATGCCTTAGGTACCCCATGTAGCCTGAAAATCTCTCTCATGTAGATCTTTGCAATATTTTCTACTTCATGTGTTTTCTTCACAAGAATAAAATGTGTTACCTTAGTTAACTTATCCACCACCACCATAATGAAATAATGTTGCTTCACTATTTTGGGCAGCTTTGTAATAAAATCAATTGTAACCACTTCCCATTTCCACTCAGGAATGGGCAATGGTTGTCGCAGCCCTATTGGATGTATATGTTCTGTTTTCACCTTTTGGCATTCTAGATACATAGAAATATAATTAGCCACTTCTTTTTTCATTCCTATTGAAAAGTATTGGCTTCTTACAGTTGCAATTGCTTATGAAATCCCGGGTTCCCAACATATGGCACATTATGCATTTCCATCATCAATATATTTTTCAACTCTCCGGAATTTGGCACATATATTCTCCCTTTGTACATGAGGAATTCCATCCTCTTTCAACTCATAATAATTAATTTTCTGTTGTAAATTCCCTTGCTGTAATGTCTCTTTTATTTTTAGATATTGTTGATCTGAATTTGCAGCCTCTAAAATCATTTCTTTTAAATATGTGTTGAACATGCTAATGGCTGAAATATGCACTTCATGAGCTCTTCTGCTGAGTGCATCGACCACCTAATTTTCCTTACCTCTAATATGCTTAATTTCGAAGTCATATTCACTCAGAAATTCCATCCATCTAGTTTGTATATCATTTAATGTTGGTTTTCCAAATAAATGCTTTGGACCACAATGGTTTGTTATTAATTCAAATCTTTGGCCCATAAGGTAATTCTTCCACATTTTTAATGCATGAACAATGGCTTCCAATTCCAAGTCATGTGTAGCATAATTTTTTCCATGTTCTTTTAGTTTTCTAGACTCATAGCACACCACATGATCTTTTTTACTGAGGAGTACCCCGAGCCCATCCTTGCATGCATCCATGCACACTACAAAATCTTCATCTGGATCTGCAATCTTCAAGATTGGTGCATTTGTCAAAATATTTTTCAAGTGCTAGAAAATTTCTTCACATTTTGGTGTCCATTCAAATTTCAGTCCCTTCTTTTGCAAATAAGTGATTGGGCTTGCAATCTTTGAAAATCCTTTTATGAACCTTCGATAATAATCGACAAGACCCATGAATTATTTGACCTCTGTCACATTTCCTGGAACTGGCCATCCTCTATTGGCCTCTATCTTCTCGGGATCAACTACTATCCCATTTGATGATATAATATGCCCCAAGTAGTGAATCTTCTTTTGATAAAAGATGCACTTACTTAGCTTGGCATACAACTTGTGCTCTCTCAAAACTTGCAACACCATTCTTAATTTTTTCTCATGCTCTTCTTCTGTCTTTGAATAGATGAGAATATTATCTAAGAAAACAATCACAAACTTTTCTAGGTACTCCCTAAACACTAGTATATAGTTGAAGACATGGGGAGAAGCATGAGAAGTATCTATGTGGCCTTGGACAAAAAGCAAGAAATTTCAGTCTCATATGATTGAAGTGGAAAGTAAGATCAATGATCAACCTATAACTATTTTAATATATTCAAGAGCTAGTCATAGTCACATAGATCCTAATCTTGTTGAAATATTTCACTTCCAAAGAAGTAAACATGGGAAATCTTGGCTAGTTTAGTTAGCTATAGGAGCTAAAATAAGAATCAATGAGTTGGTTAAGGATTGTACAATGGGTATGAATGGACTATAATGTCTCCCATATTACTCGAGGAACTTTAATAGTGGAAAATACACATAATTTCAAAATTTTTATTCTAATTAACTTTCTATAGCTTATCAACTACAAATTATATATAGATTTAACCATTCCAGATAACATTATTTAAATGCAACTTCATCATGCTGACCAACATGAATGTCACGTACTTACCAAGACAACCATTTGAACAACAACCTTTTTGATGCACACAAAAACTATTCACAACCTCACACAACATGCTTATTACCGCATCCGACAACTATTCCCAACGCGCCCGATGATTCGAGCACCGCCCCAGAATCCCGCTGTCATTACTACCAAATTTGACTCATAGATGCAATTAAGTACATAATTATGAATAACATGAAATTCAAGCTCACACAGTTATCCATACTAATCAAACAGGTAAATGCAACTAATAAATTTCACCACAACAACATAAAATTCATTCTCATGCACAAACTGGAACACACAATAGTTAAACTCATAAATTAACACAGGAAAACAACTACATACTTATTTTTTTAAAATGGTTGTGCAACCAGCTGCTTGGGAAGGACGTTCCAACCAACCATAGACTTTCTATTCCAAATCTCAACAACAATTCACTCCCGTGCCGAGTCTAGGAATCCATAAGAAAAGGGTGTATCTCACAATCCACTCACACCTCAATATCTCTCAACCCACTGGTATTCTCCCACAACTATCCCGAATCTCCTCCAGCTCTCTTCCTCTCGACCTTTCCAACCCAAGAAATGTATCCCTTCACTGATCTCATCCCATCGAGCGTCCCATTCGTTTATGAGGGTCTCTTTGGCACAAGTAACTAGGAATCTCTCTACTGGGAACTCAAGGGAACTCACTTCCACGAAAAACACCAACACCAACAACATCCACTTGCTGCTATAGTACAACTCACACAAGAGTTCACTCTTCATGCCTAACAACTTGACTCTTCAATATTCAGCTCCAAAGCGCTCCAAAACACTCCAGCATGCTCCAAAATTCGCCCAACCTTCTTGCTCTTTCTCCCATGATCTTTTTTCTACTCTCTTTTACTTGTTGTTCATGTAAAACTCAATGTGAAAGAAAACTGCACGTAACTTCCCATACAAATTTCCTCTATTTTGGCTTACTTTATTTACTTACACTCTTTCCCAAATTGATTGTACTCAACCCCATGCTCTCCAATAACTATGTGATGTGACTCTGACACCCACCCTCTTACATGAGTTTAATGATTGGGCTCTCATGCACTCAAACAAAAATTAGAAGTTATCCCCAATGGTAATAAAATTCAGGAAAATGGGTTGAATTAATACCCCTAATTAATTTCCCCTTTGGACGACCCCTCTTAGACACTCTCTTCTTTTGTGGAAAAATCAATCCCCATTTCTGTCCATATTCCCCAACAATTAGTATCACACTTTATTTATTTAAAAACAAAAAATACATTCGCATATTACATCGCTTGTCCATAGCCACATTTGTATCTACATTATGCATATATTAAACTGGGGATTATAATGGGGATGTTACATGGACTGAGCACAAAGGCAAATTTGAACATCATACCTTTGGGTTCATATGACTATCTAATTGGTATGGATGGGTTGGAAAAGCATCATGTTGTCCTAGATTGTTATAAGAAGGCATTAAGTTCTCTTGATGAGGAAGGAAACTTTAGAGCAATTCATGGTATTCAAAGGGAAATATCTACCAGAGAGATTTCAACATTGTCGCTAAAAAGAAGCTTTAGGAAAGTATGCCAAATATATGCAGCTCATATGGAAGAGGTAGCTAAAGACAAAGTGCCAAGTATTGAAAAAAATCTAGTCTTGAAATATTATGGGGATGTGTTTAGAGAGATACTGGGGTTACCTCCAACGAGAGATATGGATTTATCCATTAATCTAATGCCTCAAGATGCACCAGTGTCCAAGATTCCTTATAGGATGAGTACACCAAAGTTGAAGGAATTACAGATGCAACTTGAAAAACTTTTGAAGAAATGGTACATACACCCAAGTGTGTCACCTTGTGGTGCCCCGATGTTATTTTTCAAGAAGAAGGATGGAACCTTGAGGTTGTGCATTCATTTCAGACAGTTCAATAAGGTGACCGTGAAGAACAAGTATCATTTGCCAAGGATAGATGCTCTTTTTGATCAACTAAAAGATGAAAAGATATTCTTGAAGATTGACCTCAGGTCAGGCTATCATTAGGTGAGTATTAAAGAAGAGGATATAAGCAAGACAACATTTAGAACAAGGTATGGGCATTATGAGTTTACAATGTTGCCATTTGGGTTGTCAAATGAACTAGTTGTATTCATGTGTTTGATGAATGCCATTTTTCATAAATTACTTGGATAAGTTTGTCATTGTCTTCTTGGATGACATAGTTATCATCTATAAGTCCGAAGAAGAGCACACGAAACACTTGAGGATGGTGCTACAAGTATTGAAGGAGAATCAACTGTATGCCAAGATGAGAAAATGCTTATTTTATTAGATGAAAATACATTATTTGGGACGTATTATTTCAGAGGAAGGGATAGTAGTGGACCTTGAGAAGATAAAATTCATTAGAGGATGGCCAACACCAAATAATGTCTTAGATGTGAGATCATTTACAAGACTTGTAGGTTATTATAGAATATTTATTGAAGGCTTTTTGAGGATTGCACATCCAATCACTTCTTTTCAAAAGAAGGGTGTAAAGTTCGAGTGGACCTATGAATGTGAAGAGAGATTTCAACACTTGAAGAATTTATTGACAAGTGCACCCATCTTGAATATAATCCAAATGAATATTTAATTGTGTTCATTGATGCTTGCAAGGAAGGGCTAAGAGGAGTCCTTACCCAAAATGGGCATCTTATTTGCTTTGAGTCAAGGAATTTGAAAGAGCCTTAGAGACACTTATCCACTCATGATTTAGAATTGGTATCCATAGTTCATGCCTTGATGATATGGATGCATTATATTATGGGAAAAATATTTGAGTTGAGGACAAACCATAATGGTCTGAAATATTTGTTTGGACAACCAACTTTGAATGCCAGAGAAATTCGATGGCTTGAATTCCTTAGTGAGTATGACTTTCATATAAAGCATATTAAAGGCAAGGAGAACAGGGTGGTTGATGCAATCAATAGAAGGGTGCATGAGATGCATGCTATAGCCATTAGCATGTACAAATATGATTAAAAAGATAGAATTTTTAACACTGCAAAATCAGATCAACATTATATGCAAACGCTAGAAAAATTACAACAAGGTAATTCTCATTAGAAAATTAAGATTATGAGTTGAGAGAGGATGAGATCCTCATGTACAGAGGAAAAGTATATGTGCCTAAATCTTAGGATCTTAAAATCATGGTGCCGAGAGAAATGCATAATGTGCCATATGTTAGGCACCTAGGTTACCTGAAAACAATTACAACTGTAAAGAGTCAATTTGTTTTTCCAAGTATGAAGAAAGAGGTGGCTAATTATGTAGCCAGATGTTTAAAATGTTAGAAGGTAAAGGATGAGCACAAACATCCAACTAGATTTCTACAACCATCTCCCATTCCAAAGTGGAAATGGGAAGTGGTGACAATCGATTTTATCAGCAAGCTACCCAAAATAGTGAAGCAACATGATTCCATCATAGTGGTGGTGGATAAGCTAATGAAAGCTGCTCATTTTATTCCAGTAAAGCTAACTCAGAAGAAAACTAACATTGCAGTGATTTACATGAGAGAAATTGCTAGGATACATGGTGTGCCCAGGGAAATTGTTTTTGATAGAGATCCCAAGTTCACATCAATTTTTTGGAAGAGATTATTTAAAGGACTTGGGACAAATTTGAATTTTATCACAACATATAACCCAAAATTAGATGCACAAAGAGAGAGGGTCAATCGAGTGATTGAGGATATGCTGAGAATGTATGTGATGGATAAACCATCAAAATGGGAGGATTATCTACATTTAGCAGAGGTTTCCTATAATAATGGGTATAATGCATCTTTGAAGATAAACCCATTTAAAACATTATATGGCAGAAAGTGGAACACACAAGTGATACGAGACAACCTAGCAGAAAGAGCATTGGTTATGCTAGAATTGCTCAGAGAAATGGAAGAGTAGATGATAAAATTAAAGTAGAATTTAAAGGCTTCTCAAGACATGAAGAAAATTTATGTAGACAAAGGAATAATACATAAATAATTTAAAGTCAACGAGCATGTCTTCTTGAAAGTGAAAGCTAAAAAGAGTTCGCTGAAATTGGGAAGCTGCCCAAAGTTGGAAACAATATATTATGGATTATTTGAGATTCTAAAAAGGATTGTTCCTATTGCATATATGCTTGCGCTGTGTACATCCATGTGCATTTATAATGTGTTTCATGTGTCTTTGCTTAAAAATTATGTGCCTGATGCTAATCATGTAATTGATTGGAATGTGATTTAGGTGGAGCAACAAGGCGACTTCCGATTTCAATCTGTATGCATAATGGATAAGAAATTCAAGCTACACCGGAATCAAGCAATAGAGATGGTAAAGTTCTAGTGAACCTATTGTGGTCCTGAAGATGCAACATGGGAGCATGAGGATTCCATGCAGGAGGAGCACCCACATATTTTTGGATATTTTTGAAGAATTGTGTTTGTACATGTGTATATAATGCACCGAGGACGATGCATAAATAAGGGGGAAGGGAATGTAATACCCCTACGTTGAATCCCAATTGTAAATGTACATATTCTTTATAGCTTGGTGAGCTAAAATGTTTTGAGCCAGAGTGCCTTTGTATATGTGTTTTGAGGCCAGAGTGCCTATGTGATTTAGGCCAGGTAGTCTATGAGTTGAAAGGACAATGATCCTAACAAATGTAATATGTTATCATACTCAATTTTATTAACAAAATACATCATTGTTGCACATTGTTGTAACATAGTTTAAATTTTTACAATATTTAGAAATAAAACTTAGAGTTGTTTTCTAATAAGTTAAATAGGATATTAGGTTTTATTTCAGTCTTTGGCTTTATTTATTTTAAAAATATTTTTGAAATAATACTTAACAAAATATGAAGTTAGTTTAATTTTAATATTTTAGTAATTTATTATAGTTTAGTTTATATAAAGTTTTCTTTTTATAATATAAAATTTATATTATACGATTATTTTAATAAAAAGTGCACCTTCCATTACAGGATTGATTACGTGGTTGATGCTTTTAATCAACGGTCCACATTCTTTCGCACCCCCCTCCATGCTCGATAGTTAACAAAAGGGAGGGGGAAACTTAACCATGGTTGAAACTCTAGTGATGTGTCGCGTGATGGTAAATTTCTCCCCCCCTTTCTATGGTTAACATAACCACTTGGGACCCCCCACAATCAATGCTGGATTGACGTGTGTCCAACGAACGACAACAAATGTGAAAGGGTGAAATGCCAATTTTTATTTAAATTTAATTATCTTCTTCTCCAATCCTAAGTCGCCAGATGTTCAAGTTTTGTTTTAAAGAGGTAAAAGTGAAAGTTTATTGGTTAATGATTGATTTCATGAAGAGTTTAAACACCGGTAACACACTCTAACTTACTAGCTCCATTCCCCATTCCAGCCAGAGTATATTACAAATCAAATTTTCTACGGGTAATTCAAAATATTTTACTCTTCCAGCTTTCATTGTTTAAAATGGAGTCATCTAAATCAACCAAAGCCAAAAAATCTCTAATTGTTGAGGAAGTATATTTATTTGACAAAGAGAATATATTTTCGACCCAGTTCAATTAATTAACTTGTTTAAAATTCACCAGCTAGCACTCCAAAATTTTAGGGATTTAGTTGATCATTATCATGCCTGGTATTTTGATTTGGCGAAATTACCAGTGCCCCAAGTGTATTATTTTCATGAGTTTATGGTCTGGTGTGCTTTGAACTACATTTCTTCTAGGAGAATGGTTATTTCTAAAGATGGGTCTATACTTATTGAGATAACTTCCCAATCAATCTCTGAAATGTTAAGAGAGCCATTAAACCCTGATAGTGAAATGCTAGAGGAAACCGTACAAGCCAAATGCTTTACAGAGATAAACCCTCAAGATAGAGTTTCCCTTTTACAATCTTATTTATGCAAGAACCTTGATGTCTCTGCAGATGAATTTACTCTTGAAACCAACTTATTTCTTGAAATATCAAGGCAGATTATTGCAATGATATCTGCAATTTTAGGGAAAGATAATGACCTTATGGTTGATGAATTTGTTTTAGGGTGTATGATGCCAATTTTTCCATTTACAATGAAAACCCTTAACTATATTCAACTATACCCAATTTATAGTCGACAAGATTCATCATCAATTGTCAGAATTTGAAACTCTCAGAAGTTTCGTATATCAATCCTAACTCGTCCATCTCTTTTTGTTTTTCCAAGCTATTCACATTTCACATCTTAGAATGAAAATTGAAGATGGAATTGGTAACCCAGTCTTGGTCATTTACTGGACTTATTTGGTTAGGAAAAAGTCTCAGAATGAGGTATTTTCAAAACATGTTAACAAGTTCATTTCAAAATCCACTAGTACATTGGGCTCATTTTTCGATGATTTACTGAAGCATGTTCGTCGCTACAACGTCACAAGCACGATGAAGGCAAAAACAATTTTTTGTCGCGTCACCTTCATTTCAATTACAACATCCAAGAGTGCGTTATAAGAGCAACAAATATATCCATCGTAAGAGTGACTTACGTGCCCCAATCAGTTTGACCCAAATTCATCACATTGTCGTTGCTAGTAGGTCGAACGATAAAAAAATGTCTGTCGTAAGAGCGACCAACTATCGACAAATTTTTCCTAGTAGTTCATCACAACAACATCACGTGGTCATCGCTAGTACGTTAGAAGAGAGACTAATTAGCAATGAAATTTTCCTGGTATTTTGTCACAACTACATTACATAATCGTCTCCAGGACATTGGTCTAGCGACGAAACCATGACAAAACTTCGATGTAGCTTCCAAAATATATCAACACATGTCCGACAAAAGAGCGACGAGTTACCGACGAACATGTTGTACGACCTAATTTTTTTATTTGAGGAGTAAAAATATACTCTAATAAAACCATTGACAAATGAGTTCATCGATGGTTTGACGAATGACTATAATTTATAAAAAAATATATATGTTCGATGAATGTTTACTATTATAGTTGTGCGGTGTATCAATCACACAACTAATATCTTATCACATATCATGATTATCACCTAATATATATGATAGGTTCATATCAACCATAACACCCTAAGTTGATCTCTCTACTGAATAAGAAGAACAATAAACAACACTGGTAATGACATGATTACCGTAATTAAATCTATCATGTTAGTATTGATATCACAACTAGTATGAACTCAATGCAATCACTAATCTTGTCATATGTAATGCTTATGCTTATGGTGTAATAGGTGTTGTATATTTGACATAGGTTGTTAGAATGGTATTAGTAAATCTCAATTAATTTCCTCTAAGGAATGCAATTATATCAACATAGATAATTTTTTCTATGAATGAATAATGGGTCCAAACAATTCATTTTCTACAACTAGATTTCTTAGGGCCTTTTTGAGTACCCTGCAATTTGTAGGGCCTTACACCATAGGTATGTCTCTAGTTAGGTTAGATTTTGAACCTGGTGGTGTTAACATCCACCAACAACATCCTATAGCTATAAAGATTGGGTATGTTGTGGAGGGGACACTATATTATGTGTTTGTGACCTCACAAAACAAGTTCTATGCCAATATCCTCTACAAGGGTGATGTGATAGTGTGCTTCAAAAGGATGGTGAAATTTCACATGAATGTGGGAAGTGGGCATACTATCATTATGGGGATGTTCAACAACTAGAATGTTGTGGTGTAGAAGCTTCTACAAAAGGATTTTCAACTCATTCAAAGGGAAGTGTGAAGTTATTTAAAGCTAAGATTGGCCCCGTTACCCCTCATATTGCATGAGGATTCCATATTGCATAGAGAACACTTCCATTGAAGACATATATAGTACTATGATTCATGCTGTGTTTTGACCCATCATGCAAATAGATTGAATGCTTCATTGGACATCCTATTATTCTTTGAGAAGGTTCACACTTACTAATGATTTGTTGGAGTAGGCTCATCCATAACTAGCTAGAAGAAGTATGTTCATTTTTAACTAATATGAAACAACATTCAGACTGTGTATGTCCAATATATAGTGTTTTCCCTTCAACTGTCCTTTCTCTTTGTTGGATAGATCTGGTCCTCTTATAGAAAAGATTAGTGCATCCATTACATACTTTAATGTTTATATTTCTCTTAATATTGACTAAATGAAGCACATAGAATAACTAGCAATAAAGGATCATTATTACTAGTAACATGGTCCCAAGTGACGAGGATAAACAAGCTACAAAAGGAAGAAAACATATTTAAGGAAGCTACAACAAAAAATTCCTCAATGTCAATAATAGGAAGCATATTTTTGGATATGTTTGAGAAGAAATCTCAATAATTGAACATAGAGGTATAGTCCTTGAGGTAAGAGAAGAACAATATCAAGAGCAATCTTGAAGAGACAGAGATTGAGGTGAGATGATGACAATGTTTGAGATGAATTCTCTTAGAGATGAAAATATTCTGTTTTGAAAATCTCTTTGAAAATTTTCACCTTTTTAAAAACTTAGGACTGATATGATGCAATAATGATTTTTGTAGATATTTGGAAACCTGAAAGCCTTCAATTTCTGCCCATGTTTGAAATGCCAACAATTTGAAAAACTTCACTTTCTGCACATATTTGAAATGCTAGCAATTTAAAAAACCTCATTTTCTGCACATATTTTAAATGCCAACAATTTGAAAACCTTCACTTTCTAACACTCATTACTAGCTTGTTAACAACTTTTAAGGTGTGTCAGGTGCAATTACTAGACGATGAAAATAAGGAGCTAAAACAATTACTACATGGGAAATATTAGGGGTCATGTGGATGTGTTATATATCCTCTTCAAACAAAAGTAATTAAAGTAGTACCATTTCTTGCCAAACTTATAACTCTTTGAGTATTACCCAATTTGAGAACTGAGAATATGGTTCTCTATAATTCAAAAGTTGTGAAGCTTAGAGTTTCTTATGAAAAAGGTTGTTTTACCACTTTACTAGTGGGTTTAATTTGAAATCAATAGTTTTACTCAGTTCGGAGAAGAGATAAGAGTCTTCAAAATAAAATCAACAATGATTTTTTTCTTTCAAACAACTCCATTCCCGAGAGTTTTTCAATCTGTAACTGTTTATATATACTTTTTTTTTCCTTTTCATATAGTGCAGATAGCATGATGCATAACAAACCAACTCATTAAAAATTCTAGTATTGCAACTAGGGGATATTCTCTAAATTTCCAGATTTAAAAACCTCCTCTTTATGGAGAGTACCTAGCCTAAGGAGGGGATAATCCCTATTTGTTATTGACTCTTGGTTCTCATAACCATGGAATCTATTTTGGATAGGTCTTATCCCCAAGCCTATTGCAACCACTCCAAATTCTTGACCAAATACATGAAGATGTCATAATGGCGTTTATTATCAGATTTTTGAAATCCAACAACAATGATATTATGTTTTAGGTGCCTGATCTAACCATATATGTGCATTTCCTGCCAATTCAGGCCACATTTTCATCATCCAAATTGGCTACTACCTGTTAGTCCTTGAGACAACGTCCTTGATTGATGAGGAGATTAGTGTCAAGGAATTCAATAATTGGGTATTTGCTTGCTTGGATGGAGATGGAAAAGGTTAGGCAACTCAATCTATTAATCGATCTTCAAGGCCAAGGTTTCAGGTTTGCAAGTTATGTCAAAGACCAAGGAGTTGGACATATAAAACATGGATCAAGGTTAAAGCTTTCCGTGAAGAAATGAAAAGAAGAAATAGGAAGAAATGCTAAACACATTAACTACTTCTTTTAGTTATAGCTGATTATTCAACATGAAGAAAAATTCATAAAACTTGAAATTATTTCATACATATGAATTCAAATATGAAAATGAACACAACATACAATAACATGCTATGTAATGATGCCTTCAATTACATAAGAGCTGAAGCTTGTAAACTGGAAATAGGGCAACAAATTTAGTCATAGAAGAAGAATAGAACACATGAGATGATGATCCAGTTCAAATGATCAGAGTCCTTTTGATGATCACAACATGTAAATCTTCAGGCTTGCCCTTCTCAGAATATTACATAAAACCCACACTTTTTTTCCTCACACTCTCCAATGCCTCTCAGGCCTCCAACCTCTCATTACATTTCATTCATAAAATATATAGATTTTCAAGGTAGTTTTCAGATCCAAAATAAATGGATCAAGAGTAATTCATTATGATCAGGTCGAGAGCATCTTTGACTTCCCCAAAAAACAACTGGAAATATTTTAAGGAAAAAATATAGGAAATTTGTTGGAGATCCAAGATTTTTCAGATTACTTTGACCAAAGCTTTGCTGGCACTTTCTCATGAATCACATCCTTTAGATGATGTTGACATGTGTTTTAGATGATAATCATGCTCCAAATAAGCATCGAGATTCACTCAATAGCCCGTTGTCTTCAAAATTTGAGTATTTTTTTTTTTTTGAATATTAGATGCATTTTGGTAGCGTTTCTATTTTAAAATGTTGACAAGCGCTACCAAAATAACTGTCCGTAATTTTTTAAAAAACAAATAAACCCGACTATAAAATTTGAATAGAACACCTTCAGGAACATAGTGTTGAAGTCTTGAAAATTTTCAAAAGTGCTGAACAACCCTGAACATGAACCATAAAGCACAATCCCAGAAACTTATTCACCTGTCAACAAAAATAATTTGTAAATGTTCAGAGAGTTCTTTCGGATCCATCGCATAGGTTTTATGTTTTTTGATGTTTCGGACCAAACTAGTGTGGTCCATCATCAGGAAAGCGTTTGTGAAAAATGAAGGAAAAAAGAATATAACATGTATATAAATACCTGAAAAGTTTATTGTAAGGAGCCGACTTATTGAAATGAAATCAATAATTATAAATTTTTAAAGATTATAATTGTTTGTTTAATTAATTAATTATTTGTTTTAATAATTAATTACTTGTTTGTTTATTAATTATTTTAATTTTATTTTTAAAAGAGCCGACTGGCCAATGTTTATAAACTAATATTTAGAATTATTCATATTGGCTAGGGTAGGGATCCAATTTTGACTAATTTTCCATCCATCATCTCTGTTTAGATTATTAGGTTGTTTTTCAATTTCGATTGCTTCTCTAAATTTCCTATTGTGATAGTGATCTATCCTGGCAAGTATTTTGGTTTCTTCAATACAGATGTGATTTTTGGTTTTATCTGAGTGTTCTGCGAGAGCTGAGGGATGAGTGCGATTGTGTTTGATGTCAGCGGCGTGTTCTTGAATCCTAATTCTAAAGGAGCGACCTGTTTCTCCTATGTATTGTTTACCACATGAACATGGGATCATATAGACACCTTTATGTTCAATGGGATCAACAGAGTCTTTG
>ML776586.1:1824320-1853528 GCA_009831015.1 Picea engelmannii | reverse complement strand
TATAGAGGGAGGAGGGAGAGAGAGAGGGAGAGAGTGGTAGGGCGAGGGGGCGGGGGAGGGGAGAGAGGGAGAGGGAGATAAGGGGAGAGAGTGAACAAGAGTGAGATAGGAGGCTAGGGAGTGGTGGGAGAGAGCGGTATATGCATGAGAGAGAGAATGTAGGGGAGGGAGGGAGAGAACGGGAGAGAGAGGAAGAGTCAGAAATAAAGGGATAGAGAGAAAAAGAGAGAGAGAGAGAGAGAGGTGGGAGATAGATGGAGTAGAGTGGGGGAGAGTGGGAGAGAAGGATATAGATTGAATGGGTGACAATGAAATAGTGATAAGACAATGAACCTTCTTCAACAAGAAACAATTCTATGACCTACAAAATTTTCTTTTGACCTTTTCACCTCTAGTTGATCTCATCCTATTAGATGTGTTGGATGTCGTGGCACTTTCTCTCCTCCCTCTAGAAATTCCCTCGCTCGAGGATGATAGGTCTAAAATGTACCTATTCGGTTGTACCTACACTCCATCGAATGAGAAAACATAGTTCACGATGATATGATTGAATTTATCCACATCCTTCACTTGAATAAACTTCGTCAAAATGCATGTGCCAATAATGATCATAATAATTACATGTGAACATTGGGATTGACATGATTCACACTTTTTTCTTTGGTGAAGATAGAATAAGTATCGAAATAGGACTTAGATGGAATAATGTTTCATACTATAGAACAATGATATATCGTATTCATAATGTCATAGACTAAATTATTCATGAACACATCTTGTGCTATGGAATCTTGTTACCTTCAACTCTTGAGTCCTAACATAGATTTAAAACTTTATGGGTACTATTTGTATGATCTACACATCCATTGGAAAGGGTTGGGTTTGCAATTTCTTTGTTTGCAACAAAATAATGAATTGTGCATGGGAAAACATGCTTGTATTATTACACCAAAGGCAAATGATCATATTTACTTGGCAGAGTTCACAAGCCATTTCTGTGGTATAGTTAATCAAGGTGCCAAACATTAAAAACATGGACAAATTTACTAAAGTACATTTGTCTTAAGTATAAAAAGTTGGTGAATTGTCCTAATCCAAAAAATTACCAATTTAATTATAACCCAGAGGTGAATGGTCCACAAATTTTGTAGCCCACAGTAAAGTATTGAAGAGTTGGGAGAAAGTTTCTAACATTTAATAGTTTCTAATATTTAACAATTTCTAATCATATTTACACATATTATGACATATTCGTAGTGTATTTTTCTTTCAATCTTCTGGGGTAGCATGCCATAAATGTTAAACTAATAGCATTCGATTTCAAATTTTTTAGAACCTATGGACTTGCTGTGAGCCCTCCAGTTTATGGCAATAACTGTTTTAATTTGGGTTTTACGAGTTTAAAATAGATGTCAGAATTAACTACGAAACTAGGGAATGTTATTCTTGCTAATCCATGCACTTAAGTATTTGAACTTTGAAGTGCATGATTTCCTCCATCTTCGCTTCTATGATCATATCAAATCGAGCAAGGCACTATTAAGGTTAAATGTAAGATTCATCTTGTGAATGAATTTGGTCTCCATATCTAATATAGACTTGCACAAAGAGGAGACCACATAGGTAAATTCCACCTTGGTGGATGACTCACTCTCCACTGCTTGGTCTTGTTCCTTGAGAGTAGTTATTTATCAATTCTTGGTTTCCATCTTTGCCTATAATAAATTCTATTTTATATTTGGTCATTTGCATGAAAGCTAACTATGATTTCCCAACTACTAGATGATAAGTCTATATTCTCGCAATAACCTTTTCCTCGAGATGATGTCCATATTGTACCCCCAGCTTTGATTTCTCTTGTAGGAGTTTTTCTTTAATACCCATTCCTTTGTGTATGCATTTTTAGATTGGGATATAACAGTCACACAATATCCTATCGATTTCAACTAAACCCATGGTATGCAGGTGAGTTCTCTTTTGCACATTTTCTAGTACCCAACGAATGGGTTTAGTACAACATATGACAAAGACACTACCAAGACGATGGACAAAATCATTTACAAGATATTGAGGATCATTGGTTCTAAATATTGAGAATCCCAAGGTTAAATTTTCTTTCCTATAAGGCATGAATGTCATTGATTGGGGATATTGACACCAAAGCTTAGATTCATAGATGAAAGGATAAATTTTCATGTTTTATATGCCCAATCCAGTCACTTTAGTGGTATTATAGTATTTTTGGCATGAATTTGGTTTGTTACAACCAATGTATCAAAGCCTTTCTCGCATGATTTTTGATTGTTAGAACCAATGTTATCAAAGTTACATGAATCAGATTAGAGGAAATCCTTTTGGATTGGTTTGGGGGTTCTCCAATCATATTTGTTTTTTCAAACCAATAGATTAGGGCTCAGAGCTTCGACTCTCTCTCTACATCAATAGAAATTGTGTCAATCCAAGTGTCAATATAGTTCCCTCTCCTACAGATTAGGGGTCAGAGCTTTGGCTCGCCCTCTACATGAATATTGGTGGGATTCTCACAAAATTACATCCATCATCACACATGTTCTTGGAACCAATTCTAGTTTTTTTAACCTTTTTTGGAACTGGATTCCTCTTATCGCGATGGGGATAACTCTCCTAGGTTTAGCATTATGGGGGAATTGCTATCACCATTCAAATTTTTTTTCTCAAGTAAAATCATAAGTATAGAAAGGTTTTTTTATCACCACTAATTCCCTTGAAATTCTTCTCCTTGCCTTCGTTTCCCTTGTAGTGATCTGTATCTCCTTTCCCTTGCTGCCCTTGCTCCTCACTACCAATTGATTTTGTGTTTTTTTCCCTTGTTTCCCTCGAGCTCTATTTTTTTTTCCCTCATTGAAAACTGACCTCGAGCCCTGTTTACAATATATCAACTCCAACAATTTTGTTAGCTTCGTTGTTTTTTTCCCTAGTCCCAAGCTTCCCTCGAGCTTTGTTCGCTCTGTGTTTTTTGGCCCTAGTCGTGAGTTGCCCTCAAGCTCAGTTTGCTTTGTGTTTTTTTTCCCTAGTTGCGAGCTTCCCTCGAGCTCTGTTTATAATCATATGCACAATGTTTTATTGATTTGTTCCCATCCATATCTCTATTATGTTGATTTAAAAATAAATCATGAAATGGTTACATAGAGATAACCCTAAGGATGTGATGGTTTTTTTTGAGTGTGTAGCATTAATATATAAAAAGTGAGTTAGTGTTTTTGGTCCACATAAGTAAGTGGTATTATTATTATTTGAAGTAAATAAGGTTAATATGTTAGAAAAGTAATTTTGGCTAAGGAGTCATGTCTCCATTTTGTGAAAGTCACTTGGTTTTAATCATGGTCTATTTGTATGGGTATGTAAATTTATAAGAAGTATGTATGTATTTAGGATAATTTATTCTTTGATGGAAAAACAATGATTTTTGTTCTTTATCAATCAATAAATTTTTTATTTCCGACATTAGGTATAAATTTAAGAATGAGAATATCAAATATTGTTCTAAGACAATTTTAATATAATATAACTCATCATAACGTATGTTCATGAAGTTGTGGTCTAGAAAAAAAATGGAGTAGTTTTCATGAAAATGACCCATATTCAAATCTTGACGAACATACTCCCTCTTTGTGAGGTTTGTTAGAAGTTTCCATTAATATTGTTGTATCCTTTGGGATAATTGATATTACAAAATGTGTGAACCTTTGCTTAAATACAAGAGGATGGAACTAGTTATTTTTAGTTATTTTTGGGTCTATCATCTGTAAAAAAGGTGGGTTCCCATTTTAAAAGGACATCTTAACCTATGTTATGTTATCTATTGAAAGGGATTTTATGAAAGGTATATTTGAAGAAATCTAGATTGAGGTCTCTCATAAGGTTTGGAAGTTAAATTCCCCAGATCGGGTGCCAGGGGTGAGATTAGATGGGTAGTTCACCCCCCAATGCAATCGCCCACCTGTCCTCCACACTCCCATTTAACGTCCAATTGGTTCCTCTCTAAATCATTCCTACAATGATAATGATGATTATGATGACAATGATGATGACAATGATGATGGCAGTGACAATGACGATGACGATGACGATGATGATGACGATAACGATGACAATGATGATGCCAATGGAAATGATGACGACGATGGCGCATGATGACGACAATGATGATTTATGGTGATGACAATGGTGATGATGATGACGACGACGACGACGATGGTGATGACAATGATGATGACAATGATGATGACGATGATGATGACAATGCCAATGATGATGACCATGATGACGATGCTGATGACAATAATGATGACGATGACAATGATGATGATGATGATGATGATGATGATGACAATGATGATAATGACAATGATGATGATGATGATGATGATGATGATGATGATGATGATGATGATGATGATGATGATGATGATGATGATGATGATGATGATGACGACGATGACGATGATGATGATGAAAATCATGACAATGATGATGACAATGATAATAATGACGACAATGAGGATGATAATAATAATGACGCTGATGATGTTAATGATGACGTACGATGATGATGATGATGATGATGATGATGATGATGATGATGATAATGACGATGACGACGATGATGATGATCTCGATGAGGATGATGATGATGATGACAATGACGATGATGAAAATGATGATGATGATGACGACGACGATGATGATGACCATGATGATGACCATGATGATGATGATGATGATGACGACGACGATGACAATGACAATGATGATGACGATGGTGCGCAATGATGATGATGATTTATGGCAATGACAATGGCAATGATGACGATGATGACGATGACGACGATCATGACAATGATGATGACAATGATGAGGACAATGGAAATGATGATTATGGTGGTGATCATGAAAATGATGATGACAATGATGATGACAATGGCAATGATGATGAGGATGGCATGCGATGATGATGATGATTTATGGCGATGAAAATGGATATGATGATGACGACAATGACGATGGTGATGAAAATGATGACGACAACGACGATGAGTACAATGTCAATGATGATGATGATGACGATGATGGTGATCATGACAATGATGATGATGATGACAAGGACAATGACAATGATGATGAGGATTATGATGAGTACAATTTCAATGATGATGATGATGATGATGGTGATGACAATGATGGTGATCATGACAATGACGATGACGATGATGAGGACAATGACAATGATGAAAATGATGGTAGATCATGAAAATAACAATGATGATGATGATGGCATGTGATGGTGATGATGTTGATGATTTATGGCGATGAAAATGGTGATGATGATGATTTATGGCAATGAAAATGGTGATGATGATGATGACGAGGACGATGGTGATGACAATGATGATGATGATGATGGGTATAATGTCGATGATGATGATGATGATGATGACGACGATGGTGATCATGACAATGATGATGATGATGATGAGAACAATGGAAATAATGATGATGATGGTGATGACAAAGATGATGACAATGGAAATGATGGTGACGATGGCACACAATGATGACGATGATGATTTATGGCGATGATGATGATGATGATGATGAAAATGGTGATGACAATGATGATGATAGTGTCAATGATGATGACCATTATGATGGTGATCATGAAAATGATGATGATGATGATGAGGACAATGGAAATGATGATGACGATGGTACACGATGATGATGATGATTTATGATGATGATGAGACAACGATGATGTTGATGGTGATGACAATGATGACGATGACAATGATGATAGTGTCAATGATGATGACCATGACGATGGTGATAATGACAATGATGATGATGATGATGAGGACAATGACAATGATGATGAAACTGATGATGATGATGGTGATCATGACAATGATGATGACAACGATGACGATGACGACGATGACGACGATGATGACGACGACGACGACGACGATGATGAACATGCTGCTGCTGATGATGATGACAATGGAAATGATGATGATGACGATGATGATCATGCATAATGATGATGCCGATGGCCCACAATGATGATGATGATGATGGCATGCAATGATGATGATGATGGTGCACAATGATGATGATGATGACGATGGCATGCAATGATGATGATGATGGTGCACAATGATGATGATGATGATGATGATGATTTATGGCGATGACAATGGCAATGATTATGACGACGACGACGATGGTGATCATGACAATGATGATGAAAATGACGAGGACAATGGAAATGATTATGATGACAATGACGATGGTGATCATGACAATGATGATGACGATGACGTGTAATGATGATGATGGTGAACCATGGTGTGTGATGATGATTTATGGCGATGGAAATGGTTATGATGATGACGATGGTGACCATGATGATGGTGATCATGGCAATGATGACGATGACGACGAGGACAATGAAAATGATGATGACGATGGTGATCATGACAATGATGATGATGATGATGATGATGATGATGACAATGGAAATGATGATGATGATGACAAGTGATGATTTATGACGATGAAAATGACGACGACAATGATGATGGTGATGATGGTGATGACAATGATGATGACGATGATGATGGTAGTGTCAATGATGATGACCACGATGATGGTGATCATGACAATGATGATGATGATGGTGATTGTGACAATGACGATGATGATGAAAATGGAAATTATGATGATGACGATGACGATGGTGATGACAATGATGATGACGATGATGACCATGATGACAACATTGATGATGACGACGATGATGATGATGACTAACCCATATAAATAAATACTTTAAAGAGAATAAATCATATAAAAGATATAATCACATAAAAGAGAATAAATCATATAAAAGATATAATCACATAACTCATACATTTCTGCAATATCATTGATCATATTCTTCTTCATCCATGTCTACATCTGTATCATCTAGACCATAATCAATGTTGAAAGGATTGGATATATCAACGTTATCATCATCAAAGTAATTTTTAATAATATCATCATCAATATGATCATCGAGAACATTGCCATCTACATGTGGCTCAACTTCTTCATCTGACGATACATCTACCTCATACTCCTCTACATATTCTTCTTCTTCAATATCATCTTATTCTAGTACATTATACTTTACATGCCTTCCTCTTGGATCATATCTAACAATGTATGACCAACCTGCTTTACCTGTAACCTATGAATAAAATACCTTCTCGCATTGGCTTGGAAGATCATAAGTTTCTGTACCTGGCTCAAATGTCCTTGTATTAACAATGGTAAATCCATTGGCATGCTCAATAAAAATTCTTTTTGGATCACGTTCATTCATCCATAACCTGTACCATTTGACCTCGAACAAAACTAAATCGAAGGAATTAAAGTCAGACTCGATTATATAATTCAAATACCCATATTATCTATTTTCATATATTTTTGGATGCCTACCACTTCTAGAGGAAACATTAGTGACCTGAAAGACTGTAGTTACCCAAGAATCATAGGTTTTCTTCCTATCATCCAACTTTTTGATGCGGAATTTATGGCCATTGCACCACATAGCCTTGTGATGTTTCAACTGCAATATGCCCCACACGTAAAAATGCATATTTGTCAATGAATAAACATATTTAGGCTTAGTAAAACTTATAAAAGGAACAAACCATGACCTAGATCAATAGAATGAAAAATAACTAAAACATGATGTGGGTGAATAATATGCTTTCCCATTTATCTTTTAAACCATATGCTAAATCATTTTCCCTCTGAGTAATATTGGTATTTTGATTACGATGAGCTTCTTTAAGCAAAGTAGCCACCCATTCCCATGATAACCTACCATTACATTGTATATTACATCGATATATCCATACCTTCATCCAATCAAGATTGTTTGCGATGTATAAATGTAGTGCATCACACTCTCGACCAGCTGTATGAAAAAAGAATAAAAATTATTAATTAGAGTAAATATTAAATAATAATTGATCATGGAAGCTAAATAAAACTCAAATAAGTAAAATATATAAATAAATCAATATTAATGCAAAGTATTATAGATCTCTACCATCTAATTACCTTTCACTTTCCTCATTCTACCTTTCCTGACCAAGACCTTCCCTTCAAATTTGTTAATGAAATTGAGATCCCAAATCTGAGGCACCTTCATGATTTTTGCTACTAATTTAGGAAGATACTGACTATTATCTCCTAAAATAGCACTGTCATTTTGTCAAATTTTAGGTGATAGGAAGAGGTCCAAAAAATTATTTCTAAATTTTTATAGGTTTGTTAGAGAGCCTATTTTCTGAAAATAAACTTGGAACAAGCATTGAATTTGGTATTCTCAAGAAAAAGCGAGAATCTCAGGTTTCGGTGGTTTAGGCGGGTTTGAAAAGCGCTCATTAACCACCAAAAGCAGAGTTAACAAGCTAAATTCGGGTCTAGTTTAACTATCGAAAGTGCCAAAGATGAAAATCAGCTAACTGTTTCATCATGCGCCCGAATACATGGAATAAAACAGGGGTTAGCTCTGCAGCTAGTCAAAGTCTTTAACATGCCAAGTCATCAGGTCAAACTGAGCCACATCTAAGCCATGAATTATGTAAATCAAAGCATCAGCCTAGCATGCACTACAGTTCATCAATACACCGAGAGTGGTGGTGTTTGTAAACGACTATTTCATCCACACATATCGAGATTGTGTGATATGTCCCATAAGCAAATGAAGACAACAGACAATTGCTAGATCGTGAGCAAGACATGCATGATCCGAACGTATCCACCGAGATGCCATGAGCAAGGCGTTATTGAAGAGATCGAGGTCTTTCATTGAAATCAGAGCTTCCAGTTCATCAAGCATGTCGAGTTTTGGAAGAGTTTGATTTTGCAGACAAAGAATGCATGGGCAACAAATTTGGTTCAATGATCAAGGTTCTCGATTTATTTTTCATGAAGGACAAGGATTCGTGGAATAGAAGCCGAGTCATTGCAATTCTCATGCAAATTTATTCGCTACAGATCAATTTTTCGAAAGTTACAGGTTTCGGTGGTTAACAAGCCTAGATTTTTATCTCTTAACCATCAAAACCTATGCATGGCAGCGAGGTCATATTTTTGCACAGATTTGACTTTTTCTCAACCAAATCTTTCGAGGTTGGTTTCTAAAGATGCATAATAATTAAATACATCAGATTTAAGGTTTTATCTTGATGTATTTAATGTTTAAGAAGGTGGAAAAGTGAAAATGGTGACCTAGTTGATGAGCAAAAAAACTGTCTTTTTGCCAAAGGTGGCAAATTCGAATTTCCTATGAGGATTCATTAGCCTTGGAAGGATTTCTACATCTGTCAAAGAGTTTTCAAGATAGAGTTTGAAACCTAAGATAGGATATTTTGTTTTGACTTTCCATTTTTAGAAGTCTAGATCCATTTTTATAGGATCTCATCCTACACTTGTTTGGTTTGACTATTTTTAGCAAATTTGATCCATCTTTCAAGGATCTAGATTTCATCTTGTAAGGCTATAAAGCCAAAGACATTTGAAGCACCAAAGGGGTTCGACTTTGGAGACTTTTTTCATATTATGTAACTCAAAAATTCTCATTTTCATATGAAGTAATACAAGCTTCTTTTGCCACAACTTGTTCAGATTTCATCTTCTTGCCTATTCTACACTTGCACTTGGGTATTATACTCATGCTGTTATGCTTGTCTATGCCAGATAACTATCATCTTATCACTGCATTCATAAGTTTAACTCTGCAAGTATTACTGTGATTATTGTAATTGGCCATTCATATATGTTTTATATGTGATTCTGCTGATATAATAGTTATTTCTTCATTCATCCCTTAATTTGTAAACTCTCTGAACATTTGTGGTTGAAAGCCTTGTCCATCTAAATGTGTTCATGCATGTTTTGAGTGAGAAATGATTCAATCCTCTGACTTGATCCAAACCCACATTTATTATTGAGAAAACAGTTACCAAAAGATTAAGTTACCAGGCATCTCTGACTTACAGCATAGGAGAGTTTCCTGGAGTGATAACACTGACTAATATACACCAATGATTGATATACCATATATCAACCCTCCACCATATATCCCTCAGGACGTTCTCTTTGTCTAACGAAATCCTTCAATGACTTCAAGTGCCTCTCCACCATCCACATTGACCTTGTGTGTACAGGTCCACACATTTCAATCTCCTCAACTTGGTGTACGAGGTAGTGTTCTTGTGCATTGAAAAATGTCGGAGGTAGATACTTTTGCATTTTTCACATTAGCCAAGGAATTTCTCTATCTTTGTATCTTCTTTATGTATTTATTTAGATGACAACCACCTACAAATGATATAACAAATCAAATCATAGGTTTCAACAACAAGATACATACATTGAAAGTAAAATAGATGTTGACAAGCTGAGCAACAACGATTTTGCATATAAATCATTAATATTTACCTCATGTATTTTCTAAGATCATATTTAACTTGTTTTACATTTTTGTCAAAGATGTCAGGGAGAGATAGATGTAGAATATACTGTAACAACAAAGGGATCATTGATTTTTAGGAAAAGAAAATCATATTATAATACTAAAAAACTATATTTACTAATATATAAATCTACGTCCAAAATATATATCTTAATGAAGGTATGCCAATCATGAGTTTTCACCCCACCAAATTCACCTTTCTTCATTAATATATTCTTTATGTTTGAAGCAAATCCCATAAGAAATTTATTTTTTCGAATGACCTCTTTCACAACATTGCTTTCCTTCTTTATAAATAACCATGGAAGACTATTTCAGTGTACTCAATTTCTATTTGAATAAATCACGTTTTGTAGTGCATGATTGGCTTCCTGAATGTTAGTACAAATTTTGAATTTTTTTTGTTTGTCACTCCTTCCATCTACAATTTTCCACAATGTTTCTGTTACATTCTTCCCGATATGCATTGTATCTAACAAATAAGCTATTTGTAGGTGCTCATAGTAGGGGAACCTATTTAATTGTACATGGTAACTTTTCATTCTTGTGGAATCCCATTAATGCCTTGATGACATTTATGAAAAATAATTAATGAGATTACAACAATAGTTTTTAGATACAATAAACAAAATTTGATAGAAATTAAAATTGTAAAACATTAATATATATGTAGACACATAGACTAAATGCTTACCTTGACGGTTTAATCTATTATATTCCAACTTCCATAGGTGAGGTTTCATTCTTCGTGGTTTTATTCTAGTATATTCTTTCAAATTGAAAAGATGTTTTTATATAGTTTGATACCTATGGTTCTTAGGGAGGAAGTTCCTATACTCATCAAATACTTCCTTTCCAATACTTCTTGAACGACGCAATTTCATCCTAGGATCAGAAACTGGACATGCAAATTTACCCTTTGTTTGAAGACTTGCAAGATTATATGGATTAATTTCAATACTATTTATATAACAAGGAATTGATATTTAAGAAGCATTGTAATGTACCCAACCACCCACAGGCTGGCCATGCTATCTGTAACATACCCAACCTGTCCCAGGTTGGGCATGCTACCTCCAAACTCGCTTTTAAACTAATTTTGAATTCTGATAAGTTTTTAAATAATAAAAAGGCATGAAATAATCACATGCAAAGATTAGGAATCATGCTACAATATAAAAAATGTTTAAACGTGCCATGCATAGAAATAACCAACAATCAAGCACAAATCTCAGAGATATTAATCAATACACAACGTAAATAAATGTATAAGCAGAGAAACACATGACATAGAGCACTTATATTTAAATAAAAAAATAACCAATTGGTTGCAGACCAAGGGCGTTCCACGCAACTATAGACACTATTGTTCCAAGTTGCAACAACATTGTCACCCTGGAGCTAGGGCTATGAGTCCACAAAGACGGTTCCAGAGTGTCACTCTGTTACCAAAACTGGTCAACACTCAATCTCTCAGAGGCTTCTCAGCACACACAACAATCCAAAGTACACCAAATCTCTTCTACCCAACCTGCAATAACCAAGAGAATGGACCCCCTTCTCTACCACATAGTCCCTCAGGTTGTCCACCTCCTTCCAGGGCTCTAGTGCATCTGGTTAAGAATATCCATGCTAGGACTCTTAGGATTCACAGATGGGGGAAAAAATAAACACATGCCACTACATCTTAGACACGCAGGCATTAATTCATGGGCTGGAATAAACCATAAGTCATTAGAGCCAAAAAAACCATGGCTCCTCTCCACAATTCGTTTTTATTTCCCCAACCAAGATCAAAATGAATGAAGAATGAGGAGTGGGTGAAGAATGAATTGAGAGAGAACAAAAATGAATAGTGTGAACAATGAACAATGAGTGAGTGAGTGAAAGAATGAATGAGTGAACGAGTGAACCCCCAAACAGACCTAGAAATGGGTTTATGTATTTCTTGGAATTAGAGAACCACATGGCCTTTCCAAAAGAATCTCATGTAACTGATATTCTACATTAAAAAAAAGTGGGTAATTAAAAAAATAAAATAAACACTTAGCCCCTCAAGCCCCCTCTCTTGTGGAATCATAGCCCCCTATAACTCTTGTCCTTGTCTATCTAGCAACCAATGATGTATTTATTATTAATAATGATCAAAACATTACATTTCCTAGGCACACTGGCCCGTTTAATTGCTCGGGAACCCCCTTTCATAATTTAACAACATACATTATTTAATATGGGGCTCAAAACTGGAGTATTACATTTCCCTCCCCCTAATTTTGGTACTATCCTCAATGCATATACAAAACATAAATCAAAATTTCAAAATTTATTCAAAAAGTTGCGGGTATTCTACCTGCATGGAGTATTCATGCTTCCAAGTCACATCTTCAAGACCATAGTAGGTCCATTGTACATTTACCAGCTCTATAACTCGATTTCAGAGCATTTTCACTTTTTTGTCCAATATTCCCATTGGCTGAACCTGAAAGTCTCCCTCTGTCTCTACCTGAATCAGATGCCAAACAATAACATGGTTAGGATCATGCACATATTTTTTTAGCAAAGAAACATGAAATAGATTATGCACATTCATGGAAGCATGCAATGCAAACATGTATGCAACTAGCCCTATTCTGTCCAATATCTCAAATGGACCACATAATCTGGTTGCTAGATTTATACAACTACCCAACCTCAAAGATCTCTTCTTGGGCTTCACTTTTAAAAGCACATGCTCCCCCACTTTAAATTCTCTAGTTGTCATGTTCTTATCTGCATGAATTTTCTGTCTATCTTGAGCTACCTTTAAATTCTATTTAATTCTAACCATCTGGTCTTGCATATCCTTGAGCAATTCTAGCCCAAGTACCTCTCTATCTGCTGGGTTGTCCCAACTCACCGGAGTATTGCATTTCCTACCATACAAAGCTTCAAATGGGCTAATTTTCAATGAAGCTTTATACCCATTATTATAGGAAAACTCAACCAAGTGCAAGTAATCCTCCCACTTAGATGGCTTATCCATCACATACATCCTCAACATGTCTTCAATTACTTGGTTGAATCTTCCTGTCTGCCCATATGACTGTGGATGGTATGTTGTGCTAAAGTTCATATTTGTAACAAATCCTTTAAACAACCCCTTCCATAAATTTGAAGTAAACTTTGTGTCTCTGTCTGAAACAATTGCCTTAGGTATATCATGCAACCTAGCAATCTCCCTCATGTAAATTTCTGCAATATTAGCTGATGTATGAGTCATTTTTACAGGAACAAAATGAGCAACCTTTGTCAATTTATCAACCACTACCATGATTAAATTGTGTTGTCTTGTTGTCCTGGGAAATTTAGTTATAAAATCAATGGTTACCACTTCCCATTTATTCTCTGGAATTGTTAATGGTTGTCGCAAACCTGCTGGGTGTCTATGCTCAACCTTCACTCTCTGACATTCCATACATCTGACAATGTAATCAACAACATATTTTTTCATTCCTGGCCAAAAGAATTGGCTTCTTACTGCTGTATTTGTTTTCTGGTAACCGAGATGTCCGACATATAGAATATTATGCATTTCTTTTAATACCAAATTTCTAAGTTCTCTAGAAGTAGGAACATAAATTCTATTTTTATGCATAAGCAATCCATCTTCCTTCATCCCATATTCTTTAATTTTCTGTTTTACATTTTCTTGCTATAAGATTTCTTTTACCTGAAGGTAATGCCAATCTGTAACAATAACATCTAAAATTCTTCTCTTTAAATCTGATTGATGTATACTAAGGGATGTAGCATGCATGATATGTACTCTTCTACTAAGTGCATCAACAAATTTATTTTCTTTTCCCTTGATATGCTTGATGTCAAAATCGTATTCACTTAATAATTCTATCCATCTCGTTTTCTTGAAATTCAAAGTTGGTTGTTCAAAAAGATATTTCAGACCACTATGATTTGTTCTTAATTCAAATCACTTACCCATGAGATAATGCCTCCACACCTTCAATGCATGAACAATGAAAACAAGTTCCAAGTCATGTGTGGCATAGTTCCTCTCATGTTCTTTAAGCTTTTTGGACTCATAACCAATGACATGTCCATTTTGAGTGAGGACTCCACCAAGTCCTTCCTTGCATACATCTATACATACCACAAAACTTTCATTTGGGTCAACAATCTTTATAATAGGTGCACTAGTAAGTAATTCTTTCAACAAATTAAAGTTCTCTTCACGCTCAACTGTCCATTCAAATTTAATTCCCTTCTTTTGCAAAGAAGGGATGGAATGAGAAATTTTAGAGAACCCTGCTATAAATCATCTATAGTAACTAGATAATCCCATAAAATATCTAACTTCTGAAAAATTCCTGGGTTTTGGCCATCCTCTAATGGATTCAATATTTTCTGGATCCACTGCTATACCTTGATATGAAAGAATGTGTCCCAAGCAATGGATCTATTCTCGGTAAAAAGAACACTTACTAAGCTTGGAATACAATTGATGTTCCCTCATCACTTGCAATACCAATATTAGGTGATGTTCATTCTCTTCCTCTGACTTATAATAGATAAGTATGTCATCCAGGAATAGTATGACAAACTTATCCAAATAATTTCTGAATATGCCATTCATTAAGCACATAAATACAACCGGTGCATTGGACAGTCCAAATGACACCACTACAAATTCATAATTCCCATACCTGGTTCCAAAGGTTGTCTTATGGATGTCTTCTTCCTTGATTCTTACCTGATGGTATCCTGATTTCAAGTCTATCTTTGAAAATATCTTTTCCCCTCTTAGCTGATCAAGGAGGTCATCAATTCTAGGTAGAGGATATTTGTTATTCACAGTGGATTTATTCAGCTGTCAAAAGTCAATACACAACCTCAATGTTCCATCCTTCTTTCTGACAAAGAGTACTGGTGCTCCCCAAGGTGAAACACTTGGATGCATGTACCCTTTCTTCAACAATTCTTCCAATTGAATTTGTAATTCTTTTAATTATGGTGTACTCATTCTGTAAGGTGTTTTTGATACCAGGGCAAGTCCTGACACTAAATAAATAGAGAAATATAACTCCCTCTTGGGTGGAAACCCTGGTATTTCTTGGAATACATCTTGAAATTCTTGTAGTATCGAAAATTATTGAAGGCTAGGCTCCTTTGTATTTTCTAGCTCCTCCACATGGGATGCATGCAATTGACATCCTTTTCTGAAACATCTCTTGAACTATAAGGTTGAAATCTCCCTTATAGAAATGGGTCTTGGAACTCCTTTCACAGTGCTCTGCTTTTCTTCTTCATCAAGACATGTAAATGTCTTGTTATGACAATCTAGGACAACATGATGATTTTTCAACCAATCCATTCCAATTAGAATATCATAAGACCCCAATGGTATAATATTTATATCAACATCAGTATTCAAACAATTAAGACTTATCAACCTCTGACCATATCATGGATCCTCCTTTTGGTTCCAGTGGCTAGTTGAACCAAAATTGATTTTTCAAGCTTACTTTTCTCCAAATGTAATCTATCCACTATTTTAGGATCAATGTAACAATGACTTTCTCCTGAATCAATTATAATAACAACATGATGATTAATGATCTTACCTTCCACCTCAATCATATTGGATTGGTACTCTACTTTTCGATCATCTAAGGCTACATATATTCTTCCCATCTCTTCTATTGTTGTAGCCTCTTGGATGTTTTGCATAGTCTTCACTTTGTATTTTCTGTGAGAGAAATCCTTGTACAAGTGATCTTGTTTTCATCCCCAAAATTGGATTGGTGGTCTTCCTCTTTCCCCCAAGGAATCTTCTTTCTTGGATTCATCCTTAGCAGACCAATCTTGTTGATTTTTATTTGAGCTATTTCTATTGAAAGGAGGCTTAAATCCCTTCCTCCTCTGATCATATCTATCCTTATTCTCATCCTTCCAATATTTCTGCATGTATTCTCTGCCCTTGCCTTTCTCATATAGGTACTAATCAATCCCGATGGTCTCAGTCAAAGTCCTCAGTTCATCATATTGAATCTTCTCTTTATAAAAGGATGGCAGTCCACTTAAAAACCTCTGTATTGTCACTATCTCATATTTTATAAACCCCACATACTTTAGCAACCCCAATAACTTCTTTTCATACTTTTCCATGGTCATGCTTCCCAGCCTGAGTTCAAAGAATTCCTGCATTTTTTTGTCATAAAAGTGCTCTGAAAGGTACTCCTTCTGAAAATATTTCTTGAATTTATTCCAAGTGATCCCGCTCTCATTTATGTGCTCAACTTGCTTGAGTTGATCCCACCAGATAACAACTTTTCCATGTAGATGGTAAGTGGAAATTCTAGCTTCTAGGTTTGATGAGTAGTTATGCAATTGAAAATACCTCCCAAGTCCAAGAAACCATGCTTCAAAATCATCTTCCCTTTCTCTTTCACCATCAAAGGATTGTGGATTAAGCTTCCTCAACTCTCCTTGCAAACTATCCAATTCATGTCTTCTTCTTTGGTTCCTAACACGAGACATTTCTGGGCTACTTATGGAGTCTTCAGATGCATAAAATTTTCTTGCTGAGTAAGGAGGTGACTGATATCTAAGAGTTTTTCTAGTACTTCTTGAATAACCAACTCTTCTGTAGTTATCTCTTCTTTCATGATATCTTCCCTCTTCCTTCTGTTTTGAGTTTGATCCATTCTTGGTTTGCTTCTGCAACTGATTTAAGATTTGCATCACTTGAGCATTCATCTGATTTTGTTCTCTTATTAGTCTCTCATTTTCTTCTTTGTATCTTTGTACTTCTATCCTTAGGCTTCTCACAATCTCTATTATGTTTCTTGCTCCTCTCTTCCCTGGTGTCCATTTGATTCTGTCTCTGCATTACCAACACTGATATTTTGACCTTTTGCCTCTTTATCATGACTGTAAGCTCCCTCTCCTTCTTCCATTTCTTGAATATGCATTCTTATACTGAACTGAAATGTTTATACCCCCTAATTATGCAAAATGTGCAAGCAACCATTTTGTTAGAATTATGCATATTATAAAACTTTTTCCAAACAATGCCACAAGTCCTTTTTGTGCTCAATTCATGAATAAATATATTATCATTATCCAAATTATAACAATCTAATGTTATTCTCCTCTGAATCATATTTCTAATGACTATACTCTTGCCCCAATCTGATATCTGAGATGAAAGTTATGGCTTCCTGAAAATTCACTTTCACTATTCTTTTTTGTTTTGTTTTGCAACATGATCTTGTCGAATTATTCCACAACCCCTTTATATCAGTACAAAATTTGAATTCTACATAGGATCTTCCTTCAATCCACTTTCCTTGTGACCATGGGTCTAAACCACAGACTTATCCATTCTAGTGACGTTCCTTTAGCGCTTTTCCCTTATTCTTCTACATAGGATCTTGTTCGCAAAATTTCCAAGGGCTTGGTTACTTCTAGGCCCTTTGAGCCTCAACCCCTTTACCTTATCATGCAATCAGTGCTGGAACCAAGTCCTTTGGACTTCGTCCCTCAACTATTCTCCCATTTCAATCTTCCAACTCTTCTGGAGTAAAATTTGTTGAAAACTTATATTAACCCCACTGTAGATCTGACGGTTGAAATTTAATCTCCCGTCGACTGGATGATCCCGACTCATCTCGAAGCTTCAACGAGATTGATGGTCATGACTTAATCCGACGTTGAGATGGAAGGTCCTTAATCAATTCATGAATTTGGAACTCCAGGACTCTGGAACATTACAACTCCCAAGTTGCTCAACTCCCCCAGAGTGATACTCGCTGAAGCTCTTACCCTATCCTTCTGTTATCTCCTCAAATAACACAGTCAAATTTGTTTATTTAGGTGATAGGAAGTCATTGAAAAATACATTTCTAAATTTTTTAAGCTTCATTTTTGAGAGCCTTATGTTTGTAATAAATATTGAAAAACATTGGATTTGGTTTTTATTTCAAAAAGTCAAATTACAGGTTTCGGTGGCTAAGTGCCTCTCCAAAAGCGCTTCTAAGCCACTGAAAGTGCAGAAAAGTTTGTTTTTACTATGCTAAGTCATCATTTTCAAATGATGATTGTGAGCAACTGAAGAATAATTTTGAGAAATGGGTAGAGTTTTTTGTTTCTGACATGTCAAAGAATAATAACCTCTCTCATTTTTCGTACATGTGTCATATATTGGGAGAATCAAATTCATCTCTGAGCCCTAATTTTTGGATCTCCGAATTTCCCTGTTTGACACATGTTTTTGAAATGAAGATCCCAAGAAAATGAAAATGAATCTCAAAGAACTGAGAGAGGTTTTTTCTCACAACAAACCAATATACAAAATCCTCTTCTAGTTTGTACACATTGTTTTTTTTTTGAGAGATATGGGTCAATCTTTGAACAACATATTTCCAAAAAATTCTCTCTTTTCCAGCCACATCACAAATTCAAATTTGAGACAGGAGAAGAGGTTATCGTATCCATCTTTTGAGGATCTGAAACTGCTTGTAAAGTCTATAAAGCCTATCAATTTTATAGACTGAGGGATTCGAGTCTGGAGAGAAAGATACTACACTACTTCTGTAATAGACTTTCTTTATGATATAATACTAATCACAAATTTCTCTCATTTATTGATGTCAGATTTCCATTTCTTTCTTTTCCTGTACTTTCATGGTTGTTATTGATCTATGTTTATCTAATTGCTGGTGAATTTCATCTCATCCTGTCAATTCATAAACATTGATTGAATAGTAATCACTGCTGTCTTTATTCAACCCATCATACATAAGATCTGGTTGATAAGCATAACCTCCTTCACCCACTAGTGAGCTATCCATCTGATTATTGATTCTTGAGAGCATTGTCTCATCTAGTTGTACATATTTGACTGTCTTGACACCAATCAAGTAGGTTAGTATTTCCCATTTGATCCAAACAAAAAACACCAAATCATTTACACTTTAAGTTACCAGGCTTCCTCAAGCTACAACCTAAGAAGGACTCCTGGAGTGATAACAAATTGGCGCCGTTTCCAGGGAAAGGAGATTGAAGCTCAGCTTCCTTGGGACATGACATAGATATACATTTGATGATAGACAAGGTTTGTACATATTCTTGATTGTAATAATCTATCTGGCAACTCCATGAAGGACAGATTCAGTGGTGACTCCGTTGTTCAGAAATCTGTTGGCGACTCCACTGGTATGAAATGAACAAGATTTATGCATTCTATGATTTTTCAAAGATTGTTGGTTTCCCTAATCTAGTGCCTAGTAGAGATGAATGGGAAATAAGTATTCCCAGATTTCGAGGAGAAGAGTGGGAAGTGCCAGCTGAACACTTGCTGGATTTTCATGACTTTATTCATTGGCTTGAAATTATACACGAGGATGTTCAAATTAATCTCTTCAGGTTTTCATTAGAGGGGATTGCTCATGATTGGTACCGATCTCTTCCTCTTTCAAGTGTCAGTTCTTTGGAATATGTGTTTTGTAAAGATCAATTTCCATATGACTTTCTCTATCCCGAGTGTTGTCATGAATTCAATCTTTTTAATAAAGATCCAAACATTAATGAAGACTTTGTTGCTGTAGAGAATACCCTTCATTATGATCGAGGGATTGTTGATCCACATTATAATAACCATAGTGATGCTTTTGACATTGTACTAGATTCATCTATTAAAGACGGTTGTCATAAAGAAAATATTATTTCTTTTGAAAATCCAAAAGAGAATGGACATATTTTTATATCAGCATGTAACAATTTTGGATCTGTAGCAAATACTAAGGATAGCCTTCAACTTTCAGATTGGCAGACAAAGGGAAATCACAACAGATATCGGGAAAAAGATGATGAGCAGATTTTTTCAGCACGTGACAGTACTGGATCTACAACGAAGGTTGAGCTATCTACATTCAACACTCAGATCAGTGAAAGCAGTCAACAACACCACCGACAACAACATTTCAGTTCTTAGTTGGAAGAACAACAGTACTATCTTTCTCCTTGTGAACATGTTGTTTCACATTATGAAGAACAAGGTGATATTTTTCCAAATCTTTTTCAAGATCATATTGCTGATAATTCTATGCATGAATCTTCATCCCTGTCATTAGAATTTGATCATGATGTTTCCATTTTTGACAAACATAGTGATGAAGAAGAAGATTATAAGTTTTGTGGAGATTTGTTTTCTTATGGAAATTCACTTAGTTCTACTTTTCAAAAAAAGGATGATCAACAATGTATACATGTTATGATTGATGAAAGTTGTGAATCTAAAGTGAAAAAGTTCAAAGAAGACTCATCTTGCAAATATTTCATTGTTGGAGAGGGTGATCAGGAATTTCTTCATGATACATATTTTCAGACTCAGTTTTCATTTGATCATTATCAAGATAGTGATGTAGAAGATCCAGAACATACTTATTATTTTTTTCCAGAAATTGTCAGTTGTAATACGCCATTACATCAGAGTGATGAATCTAAGTCACAAGGATATGGTGAAGGGGAGAAAAAAGTTTTAGATCAGTAGTTAATCATACAGGCTTTTCCATTAGAGGTTAACCAGTCTACATTTACCAGTGAGATCAATGAAGACAACCATCAACTTTCAGTTTCGCAGACAAAGGGACATTGCAACAAATATGAAGAGGAACATGATGAGCTGAAAAGTCCAGATCAACAGTCCATCATATATGTTTCTTTGTTAGGAGTTGAGAAATCTACATTTAATATGGAGATCACTGAAAACAACCTGCAACAGTATTTCTTTCAGTTGGAACAACAACATAAAGAGGTATTCCTTTATGGTTTTAATGACCCTATTGCCAACTATTTGGAATCTAGGAGAAACATATATGTTAAAACATTTTTGTCACATGAAAGCTGGTTCTATCATCTGTTTAAACAACATTTCTGTTGGCTATGCATTATTTTATTTTTGGGTTCAAGACCAAGAACAGGTTTAGTGAAGCAGTTTCTTACATGGCTTCATTGGAAGCATGACTTCACATGATAAGAGGCAGTATAGTTGGTTAGTGTAGGAGTAGGCAGCTCAATAAGCTCTTCATACGAGCAACTAGATCATTTTCAGTTGATTGATTTCATAAATAAATAGAACACAGTTAAAAGAGAAATCTTCGTCTTCAACGGTTTGGAAAGCCCATAGTTTGTGCATAAATATGGAAAGGGAATGTATGATTACATAAATTTTCAAAGGTGGAACTAGATAAAAGAAAAGAACTGTGATATCTGAATATGTTCATCTACTTTTTGACACATCAATATCTAAAATAGAGGCAACATTGACTATTTGATTGAACTGTAATCAATCACTATTAACTTGTAGTATCATTTCTGGGTATGTTATTCATCAAAACACAAGCTGTGCAAGATGTTAGAGGTCGCATGGTCACTGCAGAAGACTTAAAGGAGTAGCCTTAAAGATCAGTAAGTTAAGAGAAAATGCATTTTTGCAATTTTGTCAACTATTATAAAGCAGACTTTTCAGTGGCTTAGGCGGACAATTCAACTGTTCATTAGCCACCGAAAGAGGATCTTTCAGTGGCTTACAGGCACAGATTTTGGCTCTCCTAGCCATCGAAAGCACAAAACAGGGCATAAAGCTACCATTTTTGCACAGATCTGAGGTTTTCTGATCCAGATGCCTTGAGGTAGTTTTATAATAATAGATAATAATTAAAGGCATCATTTTTGAGTTGCTCTTCCAGTTTTAAAGGTGCCAGCAAGAGGAGAATATTGAATTTGTTACCTAATTTTGGCAAAAAACCCTCTTTTGGGCAAAGGTGGAAATTTCGATTCTCTATCAGTCTCTAAGGATCTATTGCAACTATCGAAGATTTGAAGGACATGATTATAATTGAGATAAGGAGTTGACCTAGTAAATATGATCTTTTCCTATTCTCTTGGAACTGTTTTTGACTTTCCATTTTAAGTAAATTTGATCTGGTTTTCCAGGAGCTAGATATCTTTTGTAAAGGCTACATGCGGGCTACACACATACTACAGGTTTGCAGGGGATCACTTATAAAGGCCAAACGATTCCATATCCCAATGGTAAAGGCTACATGCAAGTTACAGGTTTGCATAAGATCAGTTGTATAAGCCAAATGACTCCATGCTCAATGCTAAAGGCGTCTGGAACTACTAGGTTCTTGGAAACCTCGCAGAGAGGTTTTCATCCCTAGAAGGATCCAGATGTTATCTCCTCAAATAGCACAGTCAAATTTGTTTATTTAGGTGATAGGAAGTCATTGAAAAATACATTTCTAAAATTTTTAAGGTTCATTTTTGAGAGCCTTATGTTTGTAATAAAGATTGAAAAAGATTGGATTTGGTTTTTATTTCAAAAAGTCAAATTATAAGTTTTGGTGGCTAAGTGCCTCTCCAAAAGCGCTTCTAATCCACCAAAAACCTTATCTTTTTGTGGCTAAAACGCGAAATTCGGGGCTATTTTAGCCACTGAAAGTGCAGAAAAGTCCGTTTTTACTATGCTGAGTCATCATTTTCAAATGATGTTTCTGAGCGACTGGAGAATAATTTTGAGAAACGGGCGGAGGTTTTTGTTTCTAACATGTCAAATAACAATAAAATCTCTCATTTTTCATACATGTGTCATATATTGGGAGAATCAAATTCATCTATGAACCCTAATTTTTGGATCTCAGAATTTCCCTGTTTGACACATGTTTTTGAAATGCAGATCTCGGGAAAATGAAAATGAATCTCAAAAAATTGAGAGGTTTTTTCTCACAACAAAACAATATACAAAAGCCTCTTCCATTTTGTACACATTAGTTTTTTTTTGAGATATATGGGTCAATCTTTGAACAACATATTTCCAGAAATTTCAGCCTTTTCCAGCCACCTCACAAATTCGAATTTGAGATAGGAGAAGAGGTTATCAAATCCATCTTTTGAGGATATGAAACTGCTTGTAGAGGCTATAACACCTATCAATTTTATAGACTGAGGGGTTTGAATCTGGAGAGATTGATACTACAGGACTTATGTAATAGAATTTCTTTATAATATAATACATATTACAAGTTTCTCTCATTTATTGATGTCAGATTTCCATTTCTTTCTTTTCATGTAATTTCATGGTTGTTATTGATCTATGTTTTTCTAATTGTTGGTGACTATCATCTCATCCTGTCAATTCATAAACATTGATTGATTAGTAATCACTGCTATCTTTATTCAACCCATCATACATGTGATTTGGTTTATAAGCATAGCCTCCTTCACCCACTAGTAAGCTATCCATCTCATTATTGATTCTTGAGAGCATTGTTTCATCTGGTTGTACATAATTTTCTATCTTGACACCAATCCAATATGTCAGTATTTCCCATTTGATCCAAACACAAAACAACAAATCATTTACACTTTAAGTTACTAGGTTTCTTCAAGCTACAACCTAAGAAGGACTCCTGGAGTGATAACACCTTCCACTGTTAAATCTGACGATCATGAGAACTCCTTGAGGGTCTTAGATCAATAGACCACGTGAATTCGCTATTTTGGGACATTACAACTCTTGATTTGTTCAACTTCCCTGGAGTGATACTTGCCAAAGCGGTCATAAGGTTACAATGACTACTTACCATCATATAATGCCTTTGCTTATGCTATCCTTCCACCACTTAATCCAACGACCATGACTTAATCAAGCGTTGAGATGGACATTCCTTATTCATTTCAGGACTTCAACACTTTGGGACTTCGGGTTATTACAACTCCCGAGTCATTCAACTCCCTTGGAGTGATACCTGTCAAAGTTCTTACACCATTCTTCCACTACTTGATCTAACGATTAAAAAAAGTCCTGAAGGAATCTTAGATCGATGATTTGAGTGAATTCGCTACTCCGGGACTTCGACACTTTCGTTGGTAGAGATGTTGGAAATTCCCAGAGGCCATAATTCTGGAGATGACATTACATGTTGATGTCACCTATGGTGACATGGAACCTTGTTATGTGTGCCACATGTCACCCATAAATGAACAGGTTGAGGTCCACAAGGAATTGAATTTGTGTGATACGTGTCCCCACACGACACCCCTGCCATGTGGCATAAAACACATCATCAACCAAGTGGACGGTCCACATTTCTCTGCCCCAGATTTGATGACCTGCAGATTTTCATTTCGGGGCGTCGACACTTCACAACTTCGACACTTCGCGGCTTCGACACTTCATGGCTTTTCCTAGTCTTCAGTAATCGCCAAAGTGGTGGAGTTCCAAATTTTTCTATCTCTTGCTTGGCTTCGATCAACGAATGATGATCAACCAGTTCTATCTAACGATTGGGACTTAATACCTCATAGTCTCTGGTTTCACCTCTATCTAATGATCCTCATTCACCTGTATTTTGATCTAATGATCCAAAAATCCTTGATTCCATGGTTGTGATCACTCCCGAATTCATAAGGGGACAATCATGATTCCATGATCCTTTACAAAGGATCTCTGTTCCACATGATGCTCTTGTTTCTGTACTATCTATGCAACACTGTCACTCTCGAGCTTTAAGATCCCAAGGACATAATCATGCATAAGGACAATACCATGATACCGCGTCCAACGATTTTATCCCATACCGGTCTGGTGTTTCAACCAAAAGCTTTGATACCAATATGTAACGTACCCAACCACCCATAGGCTGGCCATGCTATGTGTAACATACCCAACCTCTCCTAGGCTGGGCACGCTACCTCCAAACTCGCTTATGAACTAGTTTCGAATTCTGATAGGTTTTTAATTAATAAAAAGGAACAAAATAATCACATGTAGAGATCAAGATTCATGCTACAGTATAAAGAATGTTTAAACATGACATGCATAGAAATAACCACCAATCAGTAACACATCTCAGAGATATTAATCAATACACAATGGAAATAAATGTATAAGCATAGAAACACATGACAATGAGAACTTATCTTTAAAGAAACATATCACCAACTGGTTGCAGACCAATGATGTTCCACCCAACTGTAGACACTATTTTTCCAAGTCTCAACAACAATGTCACCCCGTGCCACGGCCATGAATCCAAAAGGATGCTTCCAAAGTGTCACTCCTCTTCCCAAACCAGTCAGCACTCAAGTTCTCACATGCTTCTCAGCACACACAATAATCCAAAGTACACCAAATCTCTTCTACCCAACCTGGACAACCCAAGAGAATGAACCCCCTTCTCTACCGCACAGTCCCTCAGGTTGTCCACCTCCTTCCAGGGCTCCAGTGCATCTGGTCAAGAATATCCATGCTAGGAATCTCAATATTCAAAGTCGGGGGAAAAAATTTACACATTCAACTGCATATCAGACATGCACACATTAATTCACGGGCTGTAATACACCAACCATCTTTACATCCAAAAAAACCATGGATCCTCTCCACAATTCGTTTTTCTTTCCCTAACCAAGATCAGAATGAATGAGGAATGAAGAGTGGGTGAAGAATGAATTGAGAGAGAACATAAATGAATAGTGTGAGCAATCAACAATGAACAATGAGTGAGTGAGTGAATGATTGAATAATTGAATGAGTGAACCCCCAAACAGACCCATAAATGGGTTTATGTGTTTCTTGGAATTAGAGAACCACATGGCCTCGCCCCAGGAAGCTCACGTAACTGATATTCTCCATTAAAACAAAAATGGGTAATTAAAAATATAAAATAAACACTTAGCCCCTCAAGCCCCCTCTCTCGTGGAATCATAACCCCCTATAACTCTTGTCATTGTCCGTCTAGCAACCAGTGATGTATTTATTATTAATAATGATCAAAACAATACATTTCCTAGGCACATTGGCCTTTTTAATTGTTTGGTCACTCTGGCCTTTCATAATTTAACAACATATATGATTTAATATGGGGCTCAAAACTGGGGTAGTACAAGCATGCATCATATTTTCATAAAATTATATACTATTAAAGTCCATCAGTATGTTACATACCACAAAAATGTGTTAGCCCTAGGGCATCATGAATTGTCCATGTAAGTATTCCATGGAACTGAACTTGCCTTTGCCCTATTGGTCTAGAGATGTCGTACATAGTGATTCCAACCCATAACTTTAGTAGTTTGTCGACAAGAGGCTCAATATATACATTCATATCGTTCACTTGGTACTTACCTAATTGGGTACTTTAGTACACATAATTACTATCTTATATATATATATATATATATATATATATATATATATATATATATATATATATATATATATATATATATAATTAATTAATTATGCAACGAATAAGAAAAACAAAATNATATATATATATATATATATATATATATATATATATATATATATATATATATATATATATATATATATATATATATATATATATATAATTAATTAATTATGCAACGAATAAGAAAAACAAAATACAACGTTCAAACCAATTTTGTAAACAAATACTTGGAACAATCATTGCCAACATTGTGTGCTCCCTCTTTATTAACATCCAAGGAGGAAGGTTATTGTTTATAAAAAAAATAGGCCACACTGAGTAAATAGACGTGAGCTCACCAAATGGATTGATACCATCAACTGCCAATTAAATCTTAATATTACGAGGTTCTTCTTTAAAAGTTGACCATCTTTCTTCAATGTTGCTAAATGCAAAACCATATGTAAGAATTCAAAGAACACCATCTTCACTTCCATTTCGTGCATGGTAATCAATAAACTGTGCAATGCTTCAACACCTAAACAATCATTGCAAACGTGGAATTAGCAAATTATGACAAAGAACCTTGTGAGACACCTTTTTTGTTAATTGATTGATTCAATATCTACTGATTTGACATTGCAGGCATTTTGTTTCCGATGCATATTATCCATAATATATAATATGATTATTTAGACATGCATCGATAGCCTGCTACTCCATTCCAATATCTTTCATAATGGAACACATCTCTTGGTATGTGCGAGGTAAATTATTTGACAATGGTAAGAAAAATTCACCTAACAATCTACAACATAAATAAAACACTAGTTAATGTAAATAATAGTAATAAAAAATATTGTATCCTTAATTTACACATTAATTGACACTAAAAATAGAGAAAAATAAAGTTGAGCTTTACGTATAATATGTGATGAATTATATTATGTACCTTAGGATATATGTGAGACAAGTGTTTGGCAAACCATTCAATACCTTCAAGTTCACCAACAACATTATAGCATAGAGAATATTTGTTCTTGAGACTTCATAAAGGGGTTGTTCTTCCTTCTCCAGCAAAGGTACATCATAAATATCATCATCATTTTCCTCATCGATAGGAGCAACGATGTCCCAAATCAATCTATTTGTCCTATATTCCGGCTCAACAATATTATTGGTGTCATCTTCTTCCATTGGATTGACTTGATCTTCAATGTTGATACTGTCTTCCACATCTTGTACAATAGTATTTCTACTACTACTTGGAACATATTTATCTCACGACAAACACCTAGAAGGATTTATCTTTACAATTACAAACAATCAATAACATTAGTGTATATAAAAAATATTAATATAAAAGGAAATTTTATAAATAGAATCAATATAAAGAAATATATAATGAATAACTTACCATGGGACGAAATGTATACCCCCCTTCACAATGCCCATACGTAAAACAATGTCTTTCAACAATTTTCCTTACAAGTATTCTTCTTTTCAAGCCCCTGCATTGATTGCAAGGGCAATAACATTTCCCATCAGTACCGACCTATGCTTCCCATGCAACCCTTAACCTAAAAACCGTCCTTTGAATCTCTTCAGGTGGTAGCATTGGGATTTCCTATATTTACAACGAAATCCACTAAAGCAATATAAGTACATTAATATACAAATTATATATTCTTATGATACAAATATCATCGAATTATATTGAACCCATATGTACTAGAGATTTAATCCATTTTTGTCATAGATTTATTAAAGGTTTATAACAATGATCAACAATTAATAAAAAAATCAAAACCATGCATTTTTATCACATAAGTTCCAAAGCTTTACTATAAGCAAGTAATAAAATCAAACAATAAAATAGAACTACACCAAGACAAATTGTATAGTAATTAAATGGAATTGAGTAGACATGTTCATACCTATTTCCCAAGGAATTTATTTTTCCCCAAATGATAGAGGGTCTAAGGGTTAGGGATCCAATATGGGTATTTAAAAAAGAGGCAAAGTAATATTAAAAATTTGCAACCTTCAAAGTACAAAATCAGAGCTATGCAGATCAAGAATTGGATTTGAGGCAAGTAGCACATATAAAAAAGACTAATAAGTCATGCAACGAACAATGAGCATAAAAAGATTTTATAGCCGTTGCATCTACAAAAAAATAGTTAAAAACACTAACCTCCGTCAATCTCCCGATGAACGTTGACTATGTAAAAGTTGACCAAGTCAGTGAAGTCAGTGGCCGGTTAATCGTTTTCAAAAGGGTAGTTGACATTCTCTAGGTTTGTCGATAGATCAACGAACTATCCTCTAGGTTTGTCGAAAGATCGACATATATAGATGTTTGTCGAAAGTCCGACGTTCATAGTGTTGATA
>ML776586.1:1796967-1817490 GCA_009831015.1 Picea engelmannii | reverse complement strand
CAAAATCAAAATGTACAACAACAAGAGTAGGAGGTACCTCAAACACTTGCAAGTGTTGTTAGAAGATCTACCAGGTTAAGTATACCCCCTAAATGATACTCTCCTTCATTGTATTATTTATTGTTGACTGATTTTGGTGAACTAGAATGTTATGAAGAGGCAATGCAGGTAGACACCAAAAAGAAGTGGGAGCAAGGCATGAAAGAGGAAATTGATTCCTTGGAAAATAATCAGACTTGGGACTTGGTTCAGTTGCCTGCGGAAAAAAGAGCATTGCTGAATAAATGGGTTTACAAGTTGAAGGAAGAAGATGGAGGAGAAAAGCGGTACAAGGCTAGACTTGTTGTAAAGGGGTTTGCACAAAAGAAAGGTATATATTTTGATGAAATATTTTCTCCTGTTGTTAAAATGACTTCAATTAGGACTATTTTAAGTCCTGTGGTAGTAGAAGATTTGCATCTTGATCAGTTAGATGTAAAAACAACTTTTCTCCATGGGGATTTGGAGGAAGAGATTTATATGCAGCAGCCACAGGGTTATGAGGTCAAAGGGAAGGAGAATTTGGTATGCAGGTTGAAGAAGAGCTTGTATGGTCTAAAGAAAGCTCCAAGGCAGTGGTATTTGAAGTTTGACAGGTTTATGACAAAACATGGTTATAGTAGATGTCATTCTGATCACTATGTTTATTTTAAAAAGCTAGAAAATGAAAGCTTTATTATCTTGCTATTGTATGTAGATGACATGCTTGTTGCAGGGTCTAATATGCAGGATATAAATGTGCTCAAGAAGAAATTAGCCAATTCATTTGCAATGAAGGATTTGGGTGCTACAAAGAAAATCCTTGGCATGAGAATAACAAGAGACAGAAAAAATCGCAAATTGACATTGTCTCGGGGTGAGTACACAGAGAAGGTGTTGGAGAGGTTTAGAATGTAGAATGAAAAACCAAATAGTACACCTTTGGCCAGCCATTTCAAATTAACTAAAGAAATGTGTCCCAAGACACAGGAGGAGATAGAATACATGGCCAGGGTCCCTTATTCATCAGCAGTTGGCAGCTTGATGTATGCAATGGTTTTCACAAGACCAAATATTGCACATGCAGTGGGAGTTGTGAGCAGGTATATGAAAAATCCAAGTAAAGAACATTGGGAGGCAGTAAAGTGGATTCTCAGGTATTTGAGAGGTACTACTACTCATGCATTATGTTTTGGAGGTTCAGACACTTTTCTACAGGGATATGTTGATTCAGATATGGTAGGTGATAAATACAGTAGGAGGAGCACCACAGGGTATGTTTTTACTATAGGTGGAACAATAGTAAGTTGGATTTCGAAACTGCAAAAGGTTGTTGCACTTTCAACAATAGAGGCAAAGTATGTTGCTGCTACACTAGTAAATAGATGATTTGGTTACAAAAGTTTATGGAGCAATTGGGAAAGAAGAAGGAGAACAACAGGTTGTACTATGACAGTCAGAGTGCCATTCACCTTGCAAAGAACTCAACCTTCCATTCGAAGACTAAGAATATACAATTGAGGTACCACTTCATCTGATCTGCCTTGGAAGATGGACATTTGAAGTTGGAAAAGATACACACTAGCTAGAATCCCGCGGACATGTTAACAAAGGGAGTAACCAGGGAGAAACTGAGTTCTTGCTCAGTTTCAGTTGGTCTTCAAGAATGAATATGAAGATGAGAAATTTTCCAGGTCTAAGAAGGTTTAGAGTCCAACATATACAACATCGGTGGAGTTGTTGAGATCAGTCTCCAAGTGGGAGATTGTTGGTTGTGGAGCCCGATTATCTTTCTGATTCAGAGGTCCTTGCTTTCAACTATTTTTATACCCCATGAAGTATTTACACCCCAGAAGTATGTACACTCTTCCATGCAGTGGAGTGCAGAGGGGGGGTACCCCCTCTATGGGGTTCGGGGGGGCTATCCCCCCGGTTGGGGGGTCTGGGGGCAAGCGGGGGTTCGGGGGGCAAAGCCCCCGAAGGAAAAATTGCCTTGTAAATGTATATTGTAATTTCATTGTAAATCTAGACCGTTCATTATAAGGTCGCAGATCTAATGGTAGAGATTATGTTAGGGTTTTTTGCGCTAGAAGGCAACTCTCTTTTCTGAGGGAAATGTATTGCGGCTATGGTTGATGGTGAATATTATATTTTGAGATAGGAGACTGTGAGAGAAAGAATATGAAGTTACAATGGGTTTGCTGTAGGTTGTATCCCTTCATATGCTGGATAATAATAAAGGAAGGACCTTGCAATTTCTCTAGTGGACATAACCCACACTGGGTGAACCACGTAAATCTATGTCTCTATTGTATTGTGTATCTTCTGTGTTTTGTTTCCGCATTTGTTTTATTTTGTTGCTCCACGGTCCTGTTTTTTAACACATCCTATCGTTCAACATTGAAAATCGAGTTCTGGACCCTAAAGGTCTAAAAAATCCTAGTTTTACATGTCATGCTATCTTATAGACACGATTTGTGTGGCCAACTATTTTCCTGCCTTTAATTGGGTTTAGAGCCTATATCAAAGCCATGTTCATGTGTATTGTTCTCAATTATGGGAGACTAGCTGCAAAGAGCATTTTTATGATATTTGTGACCATTTTCTCACTCCCTTGCATAAAGCCATCTTTGGTTCTTACCCACATAGGATTTACCCAGGAGATATCAAATCCCTAAAAGGAATCGAGGACTGGTACATGAAGAAGTATTATACATATGTCATAATATTTGGGACGACATGAACACAACATCTGTTACTGAAATATGTACCTAGTAAACTACTATTGAGAGAGATATCCTATTAGACAGTAGAAAATGGAGCTACTTCTTATTCATCAAAGAAAAACAAACGATACTGGCCCATTTTTCCTCTTCACATAAGCATATTTTCTCTGCAGAATAGGAAACAATCTGAAAAGGAGGCTAAAATCCTAAATAATTATGTCTTTGTTTTGGGGAACCAAATTCTCATGACCCCCAAAATGTAGTATATGAACATATGAGGTCCATTAAATTGGCACCACAGATTGTGCATGAATCCAAATTTGCAGAGGATATTTTCTAGGGAGCCTTATGTTTTGAGGAGGCAGTAGAAAGACACACCACTGAGAAAGATCGAGAACAATTTGGGAAAGAAGAATACTTGGATAGAACCTTGACGATTTAATATTTTAAATCCCTACTCCTAAAAGATAAAGAAAAACCGGAAACCAAAGAATAGGAAAATAAAGAAAAGGAAGCAGAATTGGCAAGAAAAGTTGATGAGGCTGAGGAAAGGTAACAATAGAAAAAGAGGAAAGAGGCCGATGAGAGACATGCCAAGTTGGAAAACACCAAAGATAAGGATATTTCCTTAGAAATAAATAATGGGGATACATCAATGAGTGGAGAGCTAGAGAAGGAAAAAGTAGTAAGTGCAGATCAAGCAACATTGTTCTCACAAGAATAAGCAATGAAGAAGAAGGAAGATGAAGAAAGGAGTAATGCTACCAAATATCAAGAGAATAGACCAACACACGACAACAAAATTGTGACAATAGACCATGACACTAACCTGTTCAACACCCTGATAGAAGAATTTACTCCATTGGCATCCATTCCAGAAAGTTTATCGGTCACATCTATATGACCAGGCTTTGAAGGTGTAGTCATCAATGTTGGTGACTACTACTACAAACATAAGATGAGAGACATCGAGATAAGAGCACTTAAGAGGAAAAGAGAGAAGGATGATATAATTCTTGAGATCCCCAAAAGAAGTATCAAGTGGAAGGCAAGACTAGAACTTAAAGACAATGCAATACAAGTAGCTTCAATAGTTAGTGCCTTTGCCGATGTAAATATTATGTTAGTTCATCAAGTTGTAGAAGCTCTTGATACAACAAAATCTAGAGTTACTAAGTTAAAAAAAACCCTGGATACTATCAAGGATGCCATGGAAAGCGAGTTTAGAAAATAGATACTGGAAACATAACAAATTCACAACAATGAGATACTAAAGCTGTTGGATTACTGAGAGGGGGGGGGGGTGTGAATCAATAATAGAGAAATTTAATCCTTTTTAACCATATAATCCAAGTGTTATATGAATGTAGCATTATCATCCAATAACTGCAGAGTAAATAAGCAATGCACAAATGAACAATCATACACATACACAATACACCGGTGTTTTACGTGGAAACCCAAAGCAGGGGAAAACCAAAGAATGCTTTTTATTATATGTCTTGAAAAATTACATTCATTGGAAGGACAACTTATTTTTTTCCAGCTGCAACTGGAAGGAGGCTCCAACCCCCTAGTTTCTTAGGCTACAACCCGAGGGAAGATCCAACTCCCCAATTCACTGGCTACAACCAAAAGGAGGCTAACCCCCTATGTTCTCCGACTACAATGGAAAGGTGGCTACAACCACCTATCCTTGCCCCATCCAACTACCCTGAAGTAGAAGTAGAATGATGAAACCAATATCACACTATCACTATGAGATATACCGCTGCAAACCTGTACCAATAAACCTGAACCGTGCATCAACCTGTACCTCAACCTATAATCAACTTGTAGCATAAAAAAGTGCATCAACCATGCACCAACCTATACCAAACAACCTGTAATCAACCTGTACCATAAAAAAGTGCATACAACTATGTACCAAGTATGTACCAATCATGTGTCAACTACTCATCAATATGTACCAACATCATCAACTATACACCTCATGTATGTGCCAACTCATCAACTACTTGTCTCAACCATGTACCCAACTTGTACCTGAACCAAAATCCATCATCAATTTCATCATCCAAATATGATTTGTAACTCTGTAATAGACTTGGTGTATATGATCACATACCTGCAAACCTTCCTTAACTTTAAACAACAAGAGACTAGCATTTACATCAAACTTTTCTTTAGTCTCACATGACTAGTTTTGGATTAGTCAATAAACCTAAATTGAAATAATCATAACTCTATACCTGTAATGAATAAAGATATGAAACTGATACAAAATGTTCTTTAGTGTGTTTTATGCAATTCCTCCAGGTGTCACTACTTGGAACCTCTCATAAAAGGAGTTATATAAAAAATGACATACCTTGTTGAATTCTGGCTTATTCTAGAGAGAGACCTTGTAGAGAGTGCCCCAAAAAAAATATTTGTTGAATAGATCTGAAACTGTTACAAAAAATATTAAAGACTTTACTCTAACCAACACATTTTATCTCATTGAATTTGGATATATTATGAAGAAATTATGATGTTTTTACCCGAAACACCTGTTTTTGACTAGTTACAGGACTAGCCACAAACCCTATTTTCCACGGTGTGTAACTCCAACAATACAACAACCCACAAGCTGAATTTTTTACCACAGATACTTGGATATGTTTACTCAATGGAATAAAAATTTAATGGTCTAAACCATTCTATAAAAAATGTTATGGCGAAAATGGTGAGATGACCTGTAAATACCATACCTTAGAAAACATCATCAAAAGAATTTATCCTTGAATTCCAGCCTTCTTTTTTTCACCTTCCCTCAGAAATTTGACTTATATATCCTTTGGTTACCTTAGAAACCTATAGGTATTCAATATGCTCAAGTGTGATTCAAATGAGAGAGCCTTGCCTCTTATTTATACTCTCCAAGTAGCTTCCTTAAAGACATCTTCTAGGTCACTTTGCCCACTTTCCTTATTTTAGGGTTAACCCACTTCTAATTTCTCCATTAAATTTATTATTTAAATAATTTATTTTGTATTCACTTTGAATTATAGTGCACTCATCACTTCACTTTATTATTTACCTTCTAAAATCTCTTAAACCACTTTGACTACTTTGACCTTTTGGGGCTTCAAGCCAACATATGAGGGTCCTCTGACTTCGTAAGGCCATTACTCTCAAGCCGTGAGGAGTTATGTGACGTTCCATATACCACCATAAATGAAATGACATTCAATATCCATATAGAATAGTATTATCTAAAAATATATCAAAACACATACCGTTATCCATCAAACAAACTTGGGTCCATTACCCAAACCTGGGTTCTCTAACTTCACATGGCCATAACTCTCTAACCGTGAGGAGTTATGTGACATTCCACATACCACCAAAAATTGTGTGACAAGAAATATGCATCTAGGATAGTTTCATTGACAAATTCATTATCCTTCATCTCATTATTCCACTATTAAACATGGGTTCTCCAACTCCGCAAAGCGTCTTCCCGTGAGGGCTTTCACCATAAGGGGACCACTTTGGAGTTCATCCATATTTACTTCTTATCAACGATGAAAAGACAATAATGAGTCATCTTTACATCAAACAAACTTGGGTTCATTACCCAAACCTCTATGCTATAGGGATTTCTTCAAGGGTTGACATCAATGACAACCAACCTTAATCAACAAAAGCAACTTCAGATCCAAGAAAGGGAACTAAAAGAATAATTCAATGAAACAACTTCCTTCAACTAGAAATCACATCTAGATGAGATCGAAAGGCACAACTCTACACATACCCAAAAAGTCACAAAACTTAAAGGTGAGCAATATGAGATAAGTACTTATAATGAAAAGATTGAAGAACAAATCAGAAGACTACAACAAGATAGTGGCCTCTTAAAGAAAACTGTAGAAGAGAACCAAAGACAAACAATTTCTCTAGACATTATAAAAGGAGAATCCATCAAGATGAATGAAGGACTCAGGGACTCGCAGAAGAAATTCTTAAAAAATGCACTAAAAAAATACATAAAACCAAATATGATCAAATTAAGTTGAGTCTGCAGGTGAAGGATATGTAAGAAAACTACTTAAAGGCCCAATATGCCTACAAAAAAAATACTAAATGGCAGGATATTCATCATAGCTCCCCCGAAAAATATGTCTGTGTATTCAGAAAAACAAAGAATCAAATATATTTGACTCTTAAATTCATGGATGGCGACAAACAAAGATATTAAGAACACCTAGGAGCAGGTTAGTGTAACAAGCAAAGAGTTGTGGAAGTCATCCAATTGCCTACTCACATAATTTGGAATGGATCCACTAAGAGATTTAAAGAAGGCATCATCAACTCAAACAATGGTAGAAGATGTGGAAAGCAGGAGAAACCTCAACATGAAGTCCATTGAAATCATCAACGGAGTTGATGTAGAGGTTATAGAAACAATGTTAATATAGCCTGCTAGGTTAATTTCGGTAACTGAAGATTCGTTGAAATGCGTAGAGCACAAATTGAAGAAATAAATTATTACCCCCATCCACAACAATGAAACAAATCTTGAAAGGACACAACTGCGCTGAGTGGATACTATACTCGAGGATTTCAAGATGTGGAAAAACTTCATAGACAAGATGAAACCGCCAAGACCCACTTGATTATTATATTGTAACTGAATTTTGTAGTAGAATCATATTTTTGTAATTATTATAGTACCCTAATCAGGAAAGAGAACCGAAGCGTCATCTCAATCCTATGACAATTTGAAAGTTAGAGAAATACGAAAAATCTTCTCTTCATATTCTATAAAAGAGATGAATGTAAAAACGAAAGGACTTTTGTGCTTTTGAAATTTGAATAGTATTGCTACTTTCGTTTGAATACAGAGCAAGAGGAATTTTGGAGACATGTGATTCTGGTGAATGTGTTTGATATTTTTCTTAATTCTTTATTGTTTATCTATGTTTTATGAGATTAATTGTGTGAACTATTTCTGGAGTTTTCTCTCGGGCATAGATTATCACTTGTTTCCTTTATTAAATAGAGTCACAGTGTTATTAAACTAGAGTGCAATTCTTTGTTAACATGTTTAATTGAATTACAACTTTAATCATCATCTGAATGTATGAATTATTTCTAATTCAAAAGATATCATTCTTGACTATGTTTAATCCTCATTAGTTTGCTCCTGATTAAGATAGGTTTATTTTTGTGTATAATTGCATCTTAGTCTAGTTTTAGCTAGCATCATCTTAGTTTAATTTTAGATTTTACTTCATCTGAGAACCTTCGGTTCTCAGATTCATATTTAGATAATTAATTTAGACTGGCAACTGGGCCAATATTCTGGTCAAAAACACTATCCCAAATGAGAGTGGGTCTAATTGAGACCTTCCAATGAGTGTTCTCCCTTACCTATTTGAACGGGTCATTTGGGTCTGTTAGTAGAAATGGCGCTAGAAGGAGGGCCATATAACATAATGGTTGAAAATAAAAGCACAAACCCTTCGCATTTTATTTCGCAAGTAAATACTTCATTTTCTATTGATTCCCATAAATTTCATTCTGAGCACGTTTCACTTCCCTTGTCGTATGCTATGAACACACCGCATCAGACCAATATTCAATGTGATTTCACTCATTTCGAATCTACATTTTCTTCACCACAACCCCACATATTAACCATCCCATAGATTGACACCATTCTTAGGTAGTCCCAAGAGCGTGTAGACCGTGTCCTAACTAGGCAATGGAGCAGATAGACATGTCAGTCTCCCATTGAATATTTTATACCTCAAGTTCAGGATAATCCTCACAATGAAGACCCTTTCTTTATCAACCCTTTTTCATATCAAGAAAATCCTGTTGTCGGATCCCCATAATATCACCTACCCCTACATACATTAGATATTTTTAACAAGAATTTTGATTTCGAACTTGAAAATTTCTTTCTTACTGATGGTGCTAGTGGTAGACCTCCCTCTCCTCTCGAAACCCCACCTTATACACCAAGAAATGAGTCGGGAGAGGAATATGAGGAGGAAGAAGAGCACACGAGTGAATTAGAAAACAACCCATTATAACTTGTCTTGTATCACCCTCCAAATATGGATGGAGATAATGCGAATCAAAATTCCCCTCCCTATCATCCTTGCCTTGTTCTTGATGCAGTCACCATACCTACGATACTTCATGACATGCCTAAACACCTTGATAAATTCTTTCCAAAATTTGACCCTAACCGAAAGGATTCTGCTGAAGACCACATAAAGAAATTCTTGCTTTTTGTAAGACCACAAAATATTCGGTATGAAGATTTTGTTTGTAGGTTATTCCCCTTTACATTTGAGAATAAATATTCTACATGGTTCTTCTCTTTGGAGGAAGCCTCCATTACTAGTTGGAGAACTTTTGAGACCATTTTTCTTAACAAATTTGGGGAAAACAAAACGCCAACAACTTTAGTCCTAGATTTGTCAAGAATTAAAATGGATTCTAAGGAATTGGTCAATGACTACAATCAATGTTTCCTTACTCTATTGAAGTGAATCCCACGAGCCTCTAAACCTGCTAAATACATTTCCATTGAATTCTATACCTTTGTTTTATCCATGTCCATGGCGATGTTTGTTAATAATGCTGAGAAATTCACCCTCGAAGAAGCTTTTTAGGAAGCTCTTAAAGTTGAAAAGAACATGTTGAGTTTAAAAGGGAATCCTGGGGTAGAACCACCCAAAGGCAAGGTTAAAACCAAAGAAACCATGTCCAAACCCTCAAAAGAGAAGAATGATTCTGATTCCATGGATATGGAAGCTCTCTAGAGAATCGTTAAAAAACTCTCCAATGAACTGATATATTTCAAGAAGACCGGTGGAGAAGGATATTCAAACTCAAATAATTTTTTTAGATTTCCTCCCAAGAAGGATAAGAGTACTCCCCCAAACCAAAAAAACCCATCCTTCCCAGGCAGACACGATCAATATGGAATATATTGTTCAATCTTGACAAACTTGGGCTACAAAAAATATGACTGAGGTCAAAGATGAAGGAGAGGAAAATCATGAACAAAAAGAACAGTCTTAGGAATCTAAAGGAACAAAAGAGACACAAGAGAATTCACTTTGGAATATCACTTATGGTGGAGAGGAAGAAGAAACAAAGGACACACACCTGTCCCAAAACACTATAACTATTATAAGTTCTAGCAAGAACACTTCATCTAATACCCCAAACACTTCCAGTCCTTCTACAACTACCACTTCCAATACCAAGCAAACCTCATCTCCTGCCAACCTGAATGCTCCCAACCTTTCTAAAATGAAAACCTCCAACAACAAAGCTAAGGATCAAATGCCTTAGACAAGTGCTCCTTCCTTTTTCCCAACAAAATCAGGATATGATTTCTTGGAAGATTTGAAGAAAACTAAAGCCAATATTTCCCCATTTGAACTCATGAAACTCCCTTAGATTTAGGAATTTTTTATTAAAATACTATAGGGAAAGACTTCCAATGGAACTAAATAAGTTAATGCATGGACAAAGAAGGTAACAACCAAAACTAGCCTATCCAACAACGACACTCAATCCAAGAGTCAAGTGGCTACAAATGCATCCTTAACTAGACAAAGGTCAATATATACTACCCCCCCTTTCCTAATTACTTTCAAAATATTTAATAGGATTGTTCATAATTGCATGGTAAACTCGAGAGCTTCCTCTAATGTGATACCTCTGATATCCAAATTATTCAGTTAGACAGAACTCGAGTCAAAGTAATTGGGGAACTAAAGAATGTTTTAATCAAAATGTCTGCTAATCCTAAAATTCATCAGACTATTGATATCATTGTGGTAGACATACCTGATAATTATGGCATGCTTTTGAGTAGATATTGGTCTGCTATGTTGAATGTATATTTTGCTACTGATTGGTCACATTTATGGCTTCCATTCAATGACAAACTTAATTAGATTATAATTGATAGAGAAAAATATATGAAGCATGTGGTTACTGATTTGAATGAATGAAATGAACCTGTGATGTTTACTAATTCAATTTTGGGCAATTATTCATATGATACATTTTTTGGGAATTACACATGAAATATCTTCTTCTGTGGAACTAAACACACGATCCAAAATCCTTCATTACACTCAGATTGTTGAAACACACTGTGACATAGTAGATCACACTAACATTACTTCTAGTTTATAGTCTAACATAATCTCCAAGGACATATTAGAGATACTCACTAATTCCATAAACCTCAAAAATTAAAAAAAAAATCGAAAATTTCAAATAAGCTATTGAACCAAAAAAAGGGGATCCTAATATGTGGAATTTATTTTTTGATGGATCCAAGTCTCTAGAAGGTGTCAGTGCTGGATGCATAATAAAAGATCTAGGAGGAAAGAAAACATTAATTGCAAGCAGACTTGAGTTCCAATGCACAAACAATACTACCAAATATGAATCTTTGCTACATGGATTGAGAAAGGCAACATACTTGAAAGGAAAGAAAATTAAGGTATTCTGATTCAGAAATTGTTATAAGGCAGGTAAGGAATACCATACACTATATTTCAAGTCATCTTAAACATTATCAATGAGAGGTATGGGAACTAATTAAAATTTTCAATGCATTTAATATTAGTCCTATTCTTCGTTCGCTAAACTGTGATGCTTACTTACTTGCTAATGTTGCATCTAGATTGATACCATCAGAAGGATTAATGCTTGATACTTTTTCGGTTGAACTTTTGTACATGCCCTCAATTCCTTACAATAACCAACTGGATAATTTTTGATGATGATCAATAGATTATTAACTTTCTACACCTCTAAGGCACATTCAAATATTCTATTATAGATGAAGGTCAACATGATCAAATAATAAACTTTGATGCAATCGATCAAGATCAACAAAGAAATCAAACTGGTCAAGCTAACAACATCCCTAAAATTGTAGTGAGATTGGAAAAAATTTATGATATCCACGATAAGTTCAAGAGGGAGACAAACTGAAAAACCAACATCTTATCATTGCAGTTTGAAGTAGTAAATTTGGGAACAAGTACCACACCTCAAATTATCAATCTGGGAAAGAAATATTCTCCAGATGAAAGACAATATTTCATCAAGTTGTTCAAGGAATACAAAGATATATTTTCCTAGATGTATGAAGACCTCAAAAATTATGAAACCAAGATCATGCAACACATCATTCCAATGAATCCTAAGGAAAACCTTTTTAACAAAAGCTGAGAAAGATGCACCCTAGTCTTGAACCACAAGTTAAAGCTAAGATGAACAAGTTTTTGTCTTCTAAGATTATATTCCTAGTCATACATACTCAATGGATTTCTAACTTTGTACCAGTAAGGAAGAATAATGGGGATATAAGGCTTTGCATTGATTTCATGAATTTAAACAAAGCCATTGAGAAAGACAACTATCCAATGCCTCCTATGGAGCAAATCCTGCATTGTGTATTTGGTTAAAAAATGCTCTCTTTATTGGATGACTTCTTTGGTTATAACCATGTTTTAGTTTCCCATGATGACCAATTGAAAACTGCTTTATGAAATAAATGGGGAACCTATGCTTATAGGAAAATTCCATTCAGTTTGATCAACACAGGAGAAACCTTCCAAAGAGTAATGAATATCACTTTTAGAGGCCTAACTGGAGATTGTGTTGTGGTGTATTTGGATATCCCTCATCCTTCTATAAGAAATGTCTTAGTACAAAAGGATCTGGGAGAGAAATGAGATAATTGGATCTAGAGATAAAACCTGCTAAGACAAGGATTATGTAAACTGGTTGCTGAATCGGTAAGCGGCGAAGCACATGCAAATACATTGTATCAAGATCAAAGCCTTTTTGAAAGAGAAGTTTGCTACATTCCTGTTAATTCCGACCAATGGTACTGTGCAATGAAATACTATTTAATCCATGGGTCATCTCCAAATTATATGGAACCAAAGAAAAAGAGAGTCCTCAGGCTCAAATTAGCCAAATATCAGCTCAGTCAAGGGATATTATGCAGAAAAAATTATGATGGTGTTTTCCTTATATGCCTTGAAAAGAAAGATGCATACAAGGTCTTATCTGAAATTTATGATGGCCCGACCAGTGGGAATTTTGGAAGTGACACTACTACTCACAAGTCCTCAGAGATGGTTATTACTAATCTACTCTGTTCAAAGACTCTCACGCATATGTAAGAAAGTGTCAGGAATGTAAAAGGTCAGCTAGAAAGGAAAAAAAGGCTGGATTTACCCTACAACCTGTTGTTATAGAACACCCTTTTCAACAATGGAGTTTGGACGCGATTGGGGAAATTAATCCCAAATATTCTCAGCTACACAAATACATTCTAACATGTACTAATTATTTCACCAGATGGACATAAGCAATCCCCTTGAATACATTCAATTAAAATTAGGTGATATCTGTCCTTGAATCTTATATTATAACTCGGTTTGGTGTCCCCAAGTCTTTGGTTTTTGATAATTCCAAGTACTTTTATTCTCTAATATTAATTGAATATGCTCTTGAATGAAACATTAAAGTTAAATATTCAACAAACTATTATACATAAGGGAATGGACTAGCTAAGTCAACCAATAAAAATCTAATCAAAATCCTCAAGAGAACTGTCAATGATCCTAAAAGGAACTAGAATTCGGCCTTCTCAAACGCCTTGTGGGCTGACATAGAAACACCTAAGTCCTCTATAAAAAATTCTCCCTTATTTCTAGTCTATGGACAAGAAGCGACCTTGCCTACTCATATGTTTTTCCCTCATTACAACTTGCTCAATTTGTTCAAGATGAAGCACGCCCAGTAATGCAACAAAGGATATATATGCTATTAAAACTGAAAGAAGAAAGGGAAAATTCCAAAAGGAAATTAATGCAACACCAAGAAGTAATAAAAAATTGTTTGATAAGTCATTTGTAGGAAATAAATATTTTCAGGAGGGAGATCTTGTTCTTAATTGGGGCAAAGAAAATGAGCTTAAAGTGAAACATACAAAATTCCAAAAGTTATGGTTGGGCCCATATCTAATTCATCATAAAATTGGGCTTGGAACATTCAAACTCATAGCATTGGAGGGAGACGAAGAAGAGCTCCTTGTCAATGTTCAAATCCTCAAACAATAATTCTCTTGACAACCCCTGGTGATATAGTTTTGTACATAGTAGGATTCTCTTTTCTGTTTGAATTTGTTTTAAAACTTTGTGCTTGCTTTCATATTACCGCTTTTCTTTTTCTACCACAATAAATCCCTTGATAACGTCTTTCATATTTGAATTACTAGAAACTGTTTTTCAGGGCTAGCGAGTACCTTGCAGGAGAATATCTAGTCAGGTACTCATTGTAATGATAAAATGTCTCATGTTCTGTATTAAATAGTTAAATCCAACTTATTGGTTGTACTTTTTGGGACAAATTCACCAATATTTTGTTTGATGAAGCCACCAATTTTGCATAACATGTGTGCGAGTCGCTGAAGTTGACAGGAGACTAGTTTCCTATGTGACTATTCTCATAGGAAGTTCACTGCTCTTTAAAAAAGATATAGTAACATCTCTAGGTGAATTTTGGATAATTCTTGTGGGGCCTCCCTGCCCCATAACTTCACAAATTTAATAGAAGTCTGTTGGGGAAGAACCCATGAAAAAAATCACTGACTGAGACCTGCATATCAAAATGACTCTTGTATCACCCTGCTTACTTCACACCCTACATACATATGCATATATATAACTAAAATTTAAAAGGGTGAACATTTACTGAAATAAAAGGGGAGCTGAAAGCACTATCATTAGTGTGGGAAGTATTAGTTGTTGGATTACTGAGAGAGGGGGGGGTGAATCAGTAATATCATAATTATAATCCTTTTTCTCCTAATAATCCAAGTGTTATATCAATGTAGAATTATTATCCAATAATGAGAAATAAGAAATGAACAATCACACACATACACAATACACTAGTGTTTTACGTGGAAACCCAAATCAAGAGAAAACCACAAAATGCTTTATCTTATATGTCTTGAAGAATTACATTCATCAGAAGCACCAACTTCCATTGTTTTCCAGTTGCAACTGGAAGGAGGCTCCAAACCCCTAGTTTCTTAGGCTACAACTTGAGGGAAGCTCCAACTCCCCAATTCTCTGGCTACAACCAGAAGGAGGCTACAACCCCCTATGTTCTCTGGCTACAACCGAAAGGTGGCTACAACCAACTGTCCTTGCCCCATCCAATCGCCCTGAAGTAGAAGTAGAATGATGTAACCAATGTCACACTATCACTATGAGATATATCACTGTAAAACTGTACCAATAAACCTATACCAAACAAATTGTACTAATAACCTGAACCATGTATCAACCTGTAATCAACTTGTACCATACACAAGTGCATCAACCATGCACCAACCTATACCAAACAATCTGTAATCAACCTATACCATAAACAAGTGCAACCAACCATGTACCAATTATGCACCAATCATGTGTCAAGTACTCATCAACTATGAATCATCAATATGTACCAACATCATCAGCTATACACCTCATGTATGTGCCAACTCATCAACTACTTGTCTCAACCATGTACCCAACTTGTACCTCAACCAAAATCCCTCATCAATTTCATCATCCAAATACAATTTGTAACTCTGTAATAGACCTAGTGTAAATGATTAGATACTTTCAAACCTTCCTTAACTTTAACAACAAGAGACTAGCATTTTCATCAAACATTTCTTTAGTCTCACAAGACTAGTTTTGGATTAGTCAACAACCCTAACTTGAAATAATCATAACTTTGTACCTTTAATGAATAAAGATCTAAAACTGATCAATAATGTTCTTCAGTGTGTTTTGTGCAATTCCTCCAGGTTTCACTACTTGGAACCTCTCATAAAAGGAGTTATGGCAAAAATGACACACCTTGCTGAATTCTGGATTATTCTAGAGAGTGACCTTGTAGAGCGTGCCCCACATGTAATATTTCTTGAATTGATCTGAAAATATTACAAAACACAATACAGACTATACTCTAACCAAAAAATTTGGTATTACTGGATTTGGATCTATTATGAAGAATTTATGACGTTTTTACCCAAAACACATGTTTTTGACTAGTTTCAGGACTAGCCACAAACCCTATTTTCCACAAAGTGTAACTCGAAAAATGCAACGAACCACAATATGATTTTTTTACCACAGATACTTGGATATGTTTACTCAATTTCATAGCAATTTCATGGTCTGAATCATTCTATAAAAAATTTTATTGTGAAAATGGTGAGATGACCTGAAAAAAACATACCTTAGAAAGCATCATCAAAAGAATTTATCCTTCCTTGAATTTCAGCCTTCTTTTCTTTACTTTCCTCAGAAATTCAGCTTATATATCCTTTGGTTACCTTAGACACCTATAGGTATTCAATATGCTCAAGTGTGTCTTAAATGAGAGAGCCTTGCCTCTTATTTATACTCTCCAAGTAGCTTCCTTAAAAACATCTTCTAGGTCACTTTGCCCACTTTCCTAATTTTAGGGTTAACCCACTTCTAATTTATTCATTAAATTTATTATTGAATTAATTTAATTTTTATTCACTTTGAATTATAGTACACTCATCACTTCACTTTATTATTTACCTTTTAAAATCTCTTAAACCACTTTGACTACTTTGACTGTTTGGGGCTTCTAGATGACATATGGGGGTCCTCCAACTTCGTAAGGCCATAAATCTCAAACCGTGAGGAGTTATGTGACATTCCACATACCACCAGAAATGGAATGACATGTAATATACATATATAATAGTATTACCTGAAAATATATAAAAAATCATATCGTTATCCATCAAACAAACTTGGATCCATTACCCAAACCTGGGTTCTCCAACTTCTCATGGCCATAACTCTCTAACCATGAGGAGTTATGTGACGTTACACATACCATCGAAAATGGAATGACAAGAAATATCCATATAGGATAGTTTCAATGACAAATTCACTGGAGTTCATCTCATTATTCCACAAATAAGCATGGGTTCTCTAACCATACTTCTAGGATAACTCAATCCGCAAAGCATCTTCCTGTGAGGGATTTCACCATAAGAGGACCACTTTGGAGTTCATCCATTTCTACTTATTATCAACCATTACAAGACAATAATGAGTCATATTTACATAAAAAAATATTGGGTCTACGGGGCTTTCTTCAAGGGTTGACATCAATGACAACCAACCTTAATCATCAATATCCCCCTTTAGCATTGATGGAAACACTATGATGAAATAATAAAATTATATCACTCATGATTCCCCTGGAACCATGCCTCTGTTCTCTTCCTCTATCCTTTGCATCTGACAAATCTCTCCCCCTTTGTCATTAATGGAAAATGTATCTTTCCATCCGGGGTTGCTCCCCCTGACCGAACTATCCTCTTATGGTGCTTCCTCATGTAAATCTAAGACATATAAGATAAGCATTCAAAAACATTCATTTTGGAGTAGAAATAACTCCAAGTCTCTGGTGAAGATATTCAAAAGATTCTCGTGGAAGTGGTTTTGTGAAGATGTCCGCCACTTGTTCTTTTGTGCCCACATACTCAACTTTGAAGTTCTTTTCTGCAACATGCTCCCGTAGAAAGTGATACTTTATTGAAATGTGCTTCATCTTGGAGTGCATCAACGGGTTCTTTGAGATACTGATGGCACTTGTATTATCACAATAGATTTGAATGGGCTCATCATACTCAAATTGTATATTTGTCAAAGTTTGTTTCATCCAAAGACCCTGTGTACAACATGATGCTGCTGCAATATACTCTGCCTCAGATGTAGATAAAGATACCGATGATTGTTTCTTGCTTAGCTATGATAATAAAAACTCACCAAAGTAGAAAGCTGCTCCACTGGTTCTTTGTCGATCATCAATACAACCTGCCCAATCTGCATCTATGTAGGAAATAAGTGATAGATCCTTTCCCTTTGGATACCATAATCCAAACTCTTATATTCCTTTGAGATATCTGGAAATCCTCTTCACTGCTAACACATGTGACTCCTTTGGTGCTGATTGAATTCATGCCACCTTCCCAACTACCTACATTACATATGGTCTGGATGCTGTCACATATAGTAGGTTGCCAATCATTGACCTGTATTTCCTCTGATCTGTAGACTTCAAATCACCATCTTTGCTCAATTTGTAACTGGTTTGCATGGGAGTGATAATTGGTTTGCAATCTTCCATTCCAAACCTCTTTAGCATTTCTCTGATATACTTGGTTTAAGAAATAAATATTCCTTGGTTTCTTTGACGTATCTGAAGTCCCAAAAAGAAGGATAGTTCTCCAAGTAACGAAATTTCAAATTCATTCTGCATATCTTTTGCAAATTTATGGCTTAACCTCTCATCATCACTACCAAAAATAATATCATCAACATAAACTTCAATTAATAAAATATTACCTTCACTTACCTTGATGTAGAGGTTGTTGTTTGCACTTCCTTTTTTGAACCCTGTCTGTTGCAGATTCTTATCCAGTCTAGAGTACCATGCTCTAGGAGCCTGTTTTAGACCATACAAGGCCTTCTTTAATTTACACACATAATCTACATTCTCTGACAACTGAAATCCTTCTAGTTGTTCAATGTAGACTTCTTCTTCAAGTTCCCCATTCAGAAAAGATGATTTTACATCTATCTGATATAATTTAATATTTTTGGAGCATGCATAGGCTAAAAGCAACCAGATTTCTTCCATTCTGGAAACTGGGGAAAATGTCTCTTCAAAGTCGATTCCTTCAATCTGTGCATACCCTTTACATACCAATCTAGCTTTGTTCCTTGTCAGTTGTCCATCTTCATTTAATTTATTCCTAAAAACCCATTTTGTGCCGATCACATTCTTATTCTTTGGTCTTGGAACTAGTTCCTAAGTGTCATTTTTCTCTATTTGATCCAATTCTTCATTCATGGCCTTATTCCAGGGGATCAAATTTTGCTCGAAATTCAAAGTCCTCAGAATCGCTTCAAATCAGATGGGTGTGTAGGCCTCGTTGTCATGAACCCAATGCAACTCGTTTGGGTTCAAACATATGTAGGATGAGTGAGATATCGTGTTCTGTTCAAATTGTCAAACAAGAAAAAAAAATGTCCTGACTGTACAGTCCGTGTTGGTTGTGGAGCCTAATTATCTTCCTTATTCAGAGGTCTTTTAATTTCAGCCATGTTTATACCCCATGAAGCATTTACACCCCAGAAGTATATACGTTCTTCCATGCGCGGGAGTGCAGAGGGGGGGTACCCCCTCTGCGGGGTTCGGGGGCGAAGCCCCCGAAGGGAAAATTGCCTTGTAAATGTATATTGTAATTTCATTGTAAATCTGGACTGTTCATTATAAGGTCACAGATCCAACTGTAGAGATTATGTTAGGGTTTTTTCCCCTAGAAGGCAACCCTCTTTTATGAGGGAAATGTATTGTGGCTATGTTTGATGGTGAATATTGTATTCTGAGAGAGGAGACTACGAGAGAAAGAAGAGGAAGTTTCAATGGGTTTTGCTGTAGGTTGTATCCCTTCATTTGTTGGATAATAATAAAGGAATGACTTGGCAATTTCTCCGGTGGACGTAGCCCACACTGGGTGAACCATGTAAATCTGTGTCTCTCTTGTATTGTGTATCTTCTGTGTTTTGTTTTATTTTATTGCTCTGCGGTCCTATTTTTCTAACAACTGGTATCAGAGTGAAAGGTAACTCGCAGGAAAAGAGGGTTCCTGGTTCAAGTGGGAGCAATGTCGGAAGATGGAAAGTTTTGGGTCGAGAAATTTAACGGCCAAAACTACCAGTTATGGAAGATGCAGATGGAAGATTATTTATATCAGAAGGATCTATTCCTACCATTGGGTGGAGTAGAAAAGAAGCCGACGACCATGAAGGATGAAGAATGAGAGATTCTTGACAGAAAGGCTCTAGGAACAATATGGCTGAGCCTGGAAGCATCGGTGGATTTCAATATTTCCAAAGAAAAGACAACGAAGGGTTTGATGGACGCATTGGCCAAATTGTATGAAAAACCCTCAACGTCCAATAAGGTATTTCTAATGAAGAGATTATTTAATATGAAGATGTCAGAAGGTGGGTCTGTTGCAGATCATTTAAATGAATTTAATACTGTTACTAATCAACTAAGTTCTATAAAAGTGGACTTTGATGATGAGGTCAGGGCTCTTATAATCTTGTGCTCATTTCCAGAAATCTGGAACAGCTTGGTCATGGCTGTAAGTAACTCTGTCTCTGGTTCAAATACTTTAAAATTTGATGATGTTGTTGGTGTTATCCTTAGTGAGGAAATGCGACGGAAAAACATAGGTGAGACATCAGGTAATGCGTTGAACATGGAGAATAGGGGAAGACAAAAGGATAGAGGAAAGGGCTTAGGGAACCACGAAAATTCTAGGAAGGGAAGATGCAAATCCAAACTTGGAAAGATAGAGTGCTGGAATTGTGGGAAGAAAGGACATCTGAAGAAAGGCTACAGAGCTCCAAAGAAACAAAGAGATGGACAACAAGAGAGAAATCAGGAAGCAAATGTAACAAGTGATGTGTTACAAGATGCTTTGATTCTTTTTGTAGATAATATTTCTGAGTCTTGGGTAGTAGATTCAAGGGCTTCATTTCATGCCACACCCCATAGGAAACATTTTCTAGATTATGTTCAAGGTGATTTTGGACAGGTTCAT
>ML776586.1:1771110-1795705 GCA_009831015.1 Picea engelmannii | reverse complement strand
AGCATTGCAGAATAAATGGGTTTACAAGTTGAAGGAAGAAGATGAAGGAGAAAAGCGGTACAAGGCTAGACTTGTTGTAAAGGGGTTTGCACAAAAGAAAGGTATATATTTTGATGAAATATTTTCTCCTGTTGTTAAAATGAATTCAATTAGGACTATTTCAAGTCTTGTGGTAGTAGAAGATTTGCATCTTGAACAGTTAGATGTAAAAACAACTTTTCTCCATGGGGATTTGGAGGAAGAGATTTATATGCAGTAGCCACAGGGGTATGAGGTCAAAGGGAAGGAGAATTTGGTATGCAGGTTGAAAAAGAGCTTGTATGGCCTAAAGAAAGCTCCAAGGCAGTGGTAATTGAAGTTTGACAGGTTTATGACGGAACAAGGTTATAGTAGATGCCATTCTTATCACTCTGTTTATTTTAAAAAGCTAGAAAATGGAAGCTTTACTATCTTGCTATTGTATGTAGATGAAATGCTTGTTGCAGGGTCTAATATGCAGGATATAAATGTGCTCAAGAAGAAATTAGCCAATTCATTTGCAATGAAGGATTTGGGTGCTGCAAAGAAAATCCTTGGCATGAGAATAACAAGAGACAGAAAAAATTGCAAATTGACATTATCTCAGGGTGAGTACATAGAGAAGGTGTTGAAGAGGTTTAGAATGCAGAATGCAAAACCAATTAGTACAAATTTGGCCAACCATTTCAAATTAACTAAGGAAATGTGTCCCAAGACACAGGAGGAGATAAAATACATGTCCAGGGTCCCTTTTTCATCAACAGTTGGCAACTTGATGTATGCAATGGTTTGCACAAGACTAGATATTGCACATGCAGTGGGAGTTGTGAGTATGTATATGAACAATCTAGGTAAAGAACATTGGGAGGCAGTAAAGTGGATTCTCAGGTATTTGAGAGGTACTACTACTCGTGCATTATGTTTTGAAGGTTTAGACACTTTTCTACAGGGATATGTTGATCCAGATATGGCAGGTGATAAAGACAACAGGAGGAGCACCACAGGGTATTTTTTTACTATAGGTGGAACAATAGTAAGTTGGATTTCGAAACTGAAAAAGGTTGTTGCACTTTCAACAAAAGAGGCAGAGTATGTTGCTGCTACAGAGGCTAGTAAAGAGATGATTTGGTTACAGAGGTTTATGGAGGAATTGGGAAAGAAGCAGGAGAACAACAAGTTGTACTGTGACATTCAAAGTGCCATTCACCTTGCAAAGAACTCAACCTTCCATTCGAAGACTAAGCATATACAATTGAGGTACCACTTCATACGATCCGCCTTGGAAGATGGACATTTGAAGTTGGAAAATATACACACTAGCCAGAATCCTGCAGACATGTTAACAAAGGGAGTAACCAGGGAGAAACTAAGTCCCTGCTCAGTTTCAGTTGTTCTTCAAGAATGAAGATGAAGATGAGAAATTTTCCAGGTCCAAGAATGTTCAGAGTCCAACATATACAACAACGGTGGAGTTGTTGAGATCAGTCTCCAAGTGGGAGATTATTGGTTGTGGAGCTTGATTATCTTCCTGATTCAGAGGTCTTTTACTTTCAGCCATGTTTATACCCCATGAAGTATTTACACCCCAGAAGTATATACACTCTTCCATGCAGGGGAGTGCAGAGGGGGGGTACCCCCTCTGCGGGGTCTGGGGGGGATATCCCCCTGGTTGGGGGGTCTAGGGGCAAGCGGCCCCCCAGTGGGGGTTCGGGGGAGAAACCCTGGAAGGTAAAATTGCCTTTTAAATGTATATTGTAATTTCATTGTAAATCTGAACCATTCATTATAAGGTCGTAGATCCAACGATAGAGATTATGTTAGGGTTTTTTTCCCTAGAAGGAAACCCTCTTTTATGAGGGAAATGTATTGTGGCTATAGTTGATGGTGAATATTGTATTTTGAGAGAGGAGACTGTGAGAGAAAGAAGAGGAAGTTACAACAGGTTTTGCTGTAGGTTGTATCCCTTCATTTGTTGGATAATAATAAAGGAAGGACTTGGCAATTTCTCTGGTGGACGTAGCCCACACTGGGTGAACCACGTAAATCTGTGTCTCTCTTGTATTGTGTATCTTCTATGTTTTGTTTTCCGGATTTGTTTTATTTTATTGCTCCACGGTCCTATTTTTCTAACAATTCATACATTCCATACGGATGTTGACGTGGCAGGGATGTACGACACGTGGTAGGTGTTGGTTGGTAGTTGGATGACGAATCATTTCTTGACACGTGGCTTGTTTGTGGTGAATGGAATGGTGACACATGGCCCAATCAATGGCTGCCATGTGTCACCTGGACAATGGTTTAAAACTTTGGTAGTTGGAAGGACTTGACCCCGCAACCTTCGGGGCAAGGGGAAGAGCTTTGGGAAGGTCCGCCCAATTGGCGCGCCCACATGTGTTTCTTATTATATATATGTTTAAAAAATTATTTGAATTGCAATGTTTTGATATGGCGGGCGCGGTCCGGGCCAGGGCTAAGGCTCGACCCCCAGTCATATATGTTTGCAATGTAACCACCGATGCACGTGCGTTCCAACCCTTTTACCACATGTTTAAACCTTGGCCACTTTTTGTATGAGCGCGTGGTCACATGGACCCATATGTCCATGGTTTTTGTGGTTAGGGGCTGGGCGCGCCCTAACCATCCTACAGTTCGCACCATTTTGCAGTTGCCCCCGGTGCTGGGTTTTAAGACAAATATGCGCATTGGGCCTAGGTTGAGGGGACAAAGGTGCATTTTGGTGATCCAAAGATAACAAGTTTGAAGGGAAACTTCCAAAAAGCCTATCTTCTTCAATTTTTGGACAAACAAGGTGCCAAAAAAGCCTAGCTAGGGGTTTTTGGACGTTTTGAAGCCATTAGAGCCATCTATTTGGTATTTTGAGCATTTTAAAGAACATATTTTATCACTTTGAGAAAATAATACAAAAGATCCATTGAAAGCTGGACCAAGAGATGCAGCCCAAGAGAGGGGTGAACTCCTTTATCATTTGCTGTGTTATGTGTTTTCTGTTCACTGTTATTTGCTGCTGTTTATATGCATCTTGAATGTGTTATTTCTATAAAAGTTGTGTTTGCAAAATTGATCCATTTGCATAAGAACACATGAATTAAAACTTGCAAATATTTGCAAGAATACAAGTCTTTATCATTTTCAGATCAATTGTCCATCTTCATTTAATTTATTCCTGAAAACCCATTTTGTGCCGATCACATTCTTATTCTTTGGTCTTGGAACTAGTTCCCAAGTGTCATTTTTATCTATTTGATCCAACTCTTCATTCATGGCCTTATTCTAAAATTCATCCTTGTTGGATTCTTCAAAACAATTTGGTTCAATTGTAGATTAGAGTGCTAGGTGTGTTTGTTCTGGTGAATGGATTTTTCTTCTAGTCTCAACTCCTATATCTTTGTTTCCAATAATCTGATCTGAAGGATGGTTCTTCTATACTTGTTTGCTAGGTGTCTTTGGAGATACTTTCTGAACTTGCTCTTCTGTTTCTATTGGATTCTCTTCATCTTCCTCTTATACTTCATATTCTGCTTCTTCTTCTTTAAAAAGTTGTTCCATTGATTTGTTTTCTTCTTCCTTTGATTTTGGTCTGCTTGTTTCATCAATTGTTACGTTGATGCTTTCCAAAACTTTGTTCAATATTAGATTGTAACACTTATATGCTTTTCTTGTACTTGAGTAACCAAAAAGTACTCCTTTGTCCACACAAGACTCAAACTTTCCCATTCTTTCATGTTCTCTTCTGATGTAGCATTTGCTTCCAAGAACTCTGAAGTGCGTCACATTTGCTGGTCTTCCTTTCCATAGCTCGTAGGGAGTTTTATCAATGTTGTTTTTTAGCATTACTATGTTTTGAATGTGAACTGATGTATGCAATGTCTGTGTCCAATATATCTGTCAATTTGGAATCCATTAGCATTGTTCGAGCCATTTCCTGTAGTGTCCTGTTCTTTCTTTCAACAACTCCATTCTGTTGAGGTGTCCTAGCAATGCAGAATTTACTTTTTATTTTGTGACCATTGCAGTAGTCCATAAATTCCTTTGAAGTGAAATCTCCTCCATTGTCAGATCTCAAACATTTGATTCTCGAATCCATCTCATTTTCAACCATTTCCTTGTAGATATTGAAGTTTTCAAAAGCTTCTGACTTGTTCTCGAGAAAGAAAACTGCAGTTATTCTTGTATAATCATCAACTAATAACATAAAATATCTCTCACCTTTTAAGACCTTTTTTGTAGTTGGTTCAACTAGATCAGTATGCACAATTTCCAGTGGTCTTGTTGAATATTCTTTTGATTTGAACTTGGTCTTTGTTTTCTTTCCTTGTTGACAATGCTTGCATACAGTGTTGTTTGTTTTCGTGATCTGGGGCATTTCTCTGACTTCTCTTTTGCTGACTTTGACAAGGTTATCAAAATGTATGTGACCCATTCTTCTGTGCCATAGTCAACTTTCATCTTCCTTTCCAGGACAACACTTTTCATTTCCAATTTCACTTAACACATATATGTTGTTTGAAGTTCTTGCAGCTGTACCGACCAATTTCCGTGAACCTTGTCTTCTTATCTAACACTTTTGTGAATCGAAAGTAACTTTATGACCTTGGCCACACATTTGACTCACACTTAGAAGATTATGTTTCATATCTTTTACCAGTAGAACATTTTGTGCCTTTTTATTCTTGTTCCCAATTCAGACTGCGCCTTCTCCAATGATTTTGGCTGAATTATCATTTCCGAAGGAGACTGGTCCATTTCTTTCCTTACGCAATGTAAGAAATTTGTCTCTATCACTTGTCATGTGTTTTGAACACCCACTGTCAACATACCAACCATGTTTCTTCTGCTTAGCTTGTAGAATGATTGTGCATTCTTCATTGCTATAATGATATTTCTTTCTTATCCATGTCATTTTCTGAGGTTCTTGTCTGTGACTGTTGTTATTTTGTTGAGGTTCTTTAGGAGGGACTACCATTCTGCAATTTTTGGCCACATGTCCAAAATTGTTACATTTGTAACATTCCACTTCAGTGCTCAAAGATTCAAACCTGTTGTAACTTCTTCTTTGTGTTTCACTAGGTCTTCTTGAGTAACCCCTTTGTGTATGACTCTCAAAGTTGTTATTTTTCCTGTTGTTAGCTCTGCAATTCACATCTTTATGTCCAAAATTATTACATGCATAACATAAACCAAAAAATATAGCTTGATGCCTGGGAGTTGAAGATCTTCTGAAAGAAGGTGCTCTTATGAATCCTTCTTCTTCTTGAGGCCTATTTGTTTGTTGTTGATTCTAAAATATGAATCTTCTCGGTGGAGGAGTGTCCTTGTAATCTTCCTTGTACATATTCCTACCCCCTTTGATTGTTTCTGTATAGTTTTTTTGATTTGTTTCTTGCTCTGTTGTTTTGGAGATTGATCCATTTTCTGTCTAATTTTATCCAAGTCCAAACTTGTCAAGATGAGGATTTTGACTGCTGATAATGTCATCCAGAACTTTTGAGCTATTCTGCATATTTTTCTTTTGAGTATCCTTTCTCAGTGTGACAATCTCTTCTTCCAAGTTTCCAATGATCTTGTCATTTTCTTCTAGTTGTTATTTGAGTGCTTCTTCAATTCTTTTATCTTCTTCTATTTGAACATTCAATCTTGTGATCATTTGTTCTAGTTCTCGGGTGTCCTTTTTCTTGTCTAGTTCTGCTTGTATTTTCTTGTTTTTCTTCTTTTCTCTTCTGATAACTTCTATGGCACACATTAATTTTTCTCGATAGTCAACTTCTGCCTCTTCATTTTCGTCTTCGACTTTTTCATATCCTTCTTCAGCTTCTTCATATTCTTCTTCAGAGTCTTATTTGTCAGAATCTTTTACTTCCATGAATAGAACTCTTCCTGTCTCATTGTCACTGATTTCATCTTCATCTGATGATGAGATGTCTTCTTTGATGCATAAGCTTTTCTTGAAATTTTTCTTTGTAGTTCTTTTGCCTTTATATGTGTGTTTTCCTTTTCAATAACCTTCATCATTTCTCTTTTTCTTATGAGATTTTTTTTTAGAAAAATGACCAATACCATCACAATTAAAACAAATTAAAGGAAGCTTACCTCTATACCTACCATTGGTTCCGTTGTTCAGTCTTTTGACAAAGTTGGCCACTTCTTCATCATCTTTCGAGATGTCGCTGCTACTGCTATATTCGTCTTGTTCCTTTTTATTTTGATTTGATCTTTTGGATGCTTCGAAGGCTGCTTCTTTTACATATGGATTTTCCTGTTCAGTTCTCATTTCATATGGTGTGGAGATCCCATGTAGTTCATCCATGCTTATTGAGTTTAGATCCGATCTTTCTTCTAGTGCTGATATCTTAGGGTTGAATCTCATAAAAAGAGATCTTAGTACCTTTTGAACAATTATAGATTCTTCGATTTCTTCTCCCAATCCGATGATTGCATTCACAGTTTCATCGACTCTTAAGAAGTAGGCTGCAATATTCTCATCTTCCTTCATTTTTAGTTTTTCGAACTAACCTCTGTAAGTTTGAAGTTTTGCTTCTTTAACTTTTGTATCTCCTTCATAAACATTTCAAATCTTGTCCCAAATCTCTTTGGCAGATTTATAATGTGTAACTTTGGTGAATATTGTTTCACTAAGACCATTCAAAAGTGCATTTGTAGCTTTGGAATTATTCTGACCAAGTTTCACTTCCTTGTCATTTGTTGGTGGAACTGCTGGTACTATGTATCCATCTACAATTGATTGCCAAATTTCAAACCCTTGTGCTTGTATATATGTCTTCATCCTTATGCTCCAAAAAGCATACTTTTGTCCATCAAAGTGTGGTATTCCATTTTCATATGAGTTGGTACTCTCCATGATCTACGTTTCAGTGGTTAAAATGATTTATGAAGGAAACTTCTCTGATACCAATTGTTGGATTACTGAGAGGGGGGGGGGGTGAATCAATAATAGCGTAATTATAATCCTTTTTCTCCAAATAATCCAAGTTTTATATCAATGTAGAATTATTATCTAATAATGAACAATCACACACATACACAATACACAAATGTTTTACGTGGAAACCCAAATTGGGAGAAAACTACATAATACTTTATCTTATATGTCTTGAAGAATTACATTCATTGGAAGAACCAACTTCCTTTGTTTTCCAACTGCAATTGGAAGGAGGCTCCAACCCCCTAGTTTCTCAGGCTACAACCTGAGGGAAGCTCCAACTCCCCAATTCTCTAGCTACAACCAGAAGAAGGCTACAACCCCCTATGTTCTCCGGCTACAACTGAAAGGCAGCTATAACCACCTGTCCTTGCTCCGTCCAGCCACCCTGAAGTAGAAGTAGAATGATGGAACCACTATCACACTATCACTATGAGATATACTGTTGTAAACCTATACCAAAAAAACTGTACCAATAACCTAAACCATGCATCAACCTGTACCTCATCCTGTACCATAAACAAGTGCATTAACCACACACCAACCTATACCAAACAATATGTAATCAACCTGTACCATAAAAAAGTGAAACCAACCATGTACCAAGTATGTACCAATCATGTGTCAAGTACTCATCAACTATTACTCATCAATATGTACCAACATCATCAACTATACACCTCATGTATGTGCCAACTCATCAACTACTTGTCTCAACCATGTACCCAACTTGTACCTCAACCAAAAGCCTGCATCAATTTTATCATCCAAATATGACTTGTAAATCTGTAATAGAACTGGTGTATATGATCACATACCTACAAACCTTCCTTAAATTTAACAACAAGAGACTCACATTTTCATCAAACGTTTCTTTAGTCTCATAAGACTAGTTTTGGATTAGTCAACAACCCCAACTTGAAATAATCATAACTTTGTACCTATAGTGAATAAAGATATGAAACTAATAAATTTTTTTATTCAATGTGTTTTATGCAATTCCTCCAGGTGTCACTACTTTGAACCTCTCAGAAAAGGAGTTATGGAAAAAATGGCACACCTTGCTGAATTCTGGCTTATTCTAGAGAGAGACCTTGTAGAGCATGCCCCACACATAATATTTGTTGAATTGATATGAAACTATTACACAGAATAATACATACTGTAATCTAACCAAATTTTTTTTTCTTACTAAATTTGGATCTATTATGAATAAGTTATGACGTTTTTACTCGAAACACCTGTTTTTGACTAGTTTCAGGACTAGCCACAAACCCTATTTTACACGGAGTGTAATTCCAAAAATACAACGACCCACAACCTAAATTTTTTACCACAGATACTTGGATATGTTTCCTCAATGACATAGAATTTTCACGGTTTGAATCATTCTAGAAAAAATTTATTGCGAAAATGGTGAGATGACCTGAAAAAAACATACCTTAGAAAGCATCATCAAAAGAATTTATCCTTCCTTGAATTCCAGCCTTCTTTTCTTCACTTTCCTCAGAAATTCAGGTTAGATATCTTTTGGTTACCTCAGACACCTATAGGTATTAAATATTCTCAAGTGTGTCTTAAATGAGAGAGCCTTGCCTCTTATTTATACTCTCCAAGTAGCTTTCTTAAAAACATCTTCTAGGTCACTTCACCCACTTTCCTTATTTTAGGGTTAACCCACTTCTAATTTCTCCATTAAATTTATTATTGAATTAATTTATTTTGTATTCATTTTGAATTATAGTACACTCATCACTTCACTTTATTATTTACCCTTTAAAATCTCTTAAACCACTTTGACTACTTTGACCTTTTGGGGCTTCTAGATGACATATGAGGGTCCTCTAATTTCATAAGGCCATAACTCTCAAACTGTGAGGAGTTATGTGATGTTCCACATACCAACAAAAATGGAATGACATGTAATATCCATATAGAATAGTATTACCTGAAAATATATCAAAAATCATACCATTATCCATCAAACAAACTTGGGTCCATTACCCAAACCTAGGTTCTCCAACTTCTCATAGCCATAACTCTCTAACCGTGAGGAGTTATGTGACATTCCACATACCACCATAAATGGCATGAAAAACACTATCCATCTAGGATAGTTTCACTGAAAAATTCACTAGAGTTCATCTCATTATTCCACAAATAATCATGGGTTCTCTAACCATACTTCTAGGATGACTCAATCCACAAAGCGTCTTCCTATGAGGGATTTCACCATAAGGGGAGAACTTTGGAGTTCATCCATTTCTACTTATTATAAACCATGACAAGACAATAATGAGTCATCTTTACATCAAACAATCTTGGGTCCATTACCCAACCTTTGTGCTATAAGGCTTTCTTCAAGGGTTGACATCAATGACAACCAACTTTAGTCAACATAAGTAAACCTGTTGGGGCCATGGATGCTTGTTGGAAATAGGTCCATGCTTATATGATACCAAGGAAACTTCTTCAGAGCTATGGACACGTTGGCAATGAATAAATGTCTGGAAAAAGAGATGAGGAATATATTGTGGTCTTAAAACAATTAGGTATGAGCCTCTGTGGTGTTCTACTCCTCCCATATTCTCAAAATAAATCAACTAATCCTATTTTTAATGTTCTCTCTCTTGAATTATCCTGAAGACCACCAAGCACAGTCACTATATCCTTATCCTTTCTATAGAGCAGTATTTGTGGGGTCCATGGTATTGGTCAGTCTGTAACTTTTGTGGAAAATTCAAAGACTTAAGAAATACTTTCTTTTGGTTAATTTGAAACATAGATAACTAGTTCTCCCATGAAAGTCACCATTTATTGTGAGAACACAACCACCCCACCAAAACTATTAGTTTTGGTGGGGACCCATCCTACAAAAATTTTGCAAGGCATTACTCTTTACCTACCTGATTATTTATTCACTTACAAGCTTAATGATTGCATATGGTCACCAAATCTAGAGAGAAGAAGCTCTTTGTCAATATCCAAGTTCATCTTTTCAGACCTTTCCCACATTCCTCCATAAGCTCCAAAACTTTTTCAAAAGTGAATCATTAACAAATACACAGATTCTCCCCCCTTTTTTGATACATACGATCTTGGTCCTTATCTTTTCATCGTCAGTTTTCTTCCCACTCTTCAATGTTCTCGAGACCAAAATCTCGACGACAACGGCCTTATAATATCATCGTCGGGGAAAAAATGGTCAAAGATGACATTTCCTAAGTTTTTCTTAAATGCCGACGACAAAGAACCCCTATTTATAAAGCCATGTCATCGTCCAAAAGAGATGACAAGATTGGTTCCTAAACCCACATTAACATGATTTGTTACTTGGGTCCCATTTCCCTATCACTTCATGATGCCACCTTTAGGCTCCCATTTGGAAAGCTCCTATTCACTAATTCTTTTTGGTGAAAATTTTTCATCGTCAATAAATACTTCAGGGTTATGTCTCTAGTCTTTCATTTGAAAAATGTCAATGATGACATGATTAAATGTATTTTTGATTACCAACCATTAATATCATCCTATGATTGAAATCTATCTAGTGATCGCTAACTACATCCTGGTCGTTAAAACAACACTTCCCCTTACCCGACCCACACAACTATTTTAATGTAATTCCATAATGATAATGGAGAGGATTTATTTAAGTGACAGAATTAATAAGTTTGTAAGATTAATTCCAATCTTTAGTACTTTCCTCGAGGATAATGACAAAATTAAAGGTTTATAATTGGAAGATGGATCTAGAATCTTTATAAAATAAGATTTTCCCTTACAAAATTTCAAGTATGACAACTTATCGACAATGCCTTCCCCCTATTTGTTCCACTCCTCCAACGATACGATTAACAATTATGATCCCTGAACTATTTGTGAAAATATTTATGGCACCATGTATGACTTTGACCGAGTCAGAGCTGTAACACATTTCTTCATTAATTGCACAAGGATTTGGAGGGAATTTGGGAAACGTTAAAACATTATAGACTAAATTTAACCTACTTGTTTGTATTATCACTAAGAAGAGTAGACACTACTATTGGAAAAGTCTGGTCAATTTCTCTACTGATTGTTATCTTTGGTGTACAAGTAAGTATTTTGTAAAGCATTTAACAACTTTTATATGTATTAATGTGGTAATGCACTTATTTTTTTTAATGGTATGGCTTATGTAGGAGGAGAAATTTCTTGAATGAAAACTAGAAAAGGGAAACTCCAAATACTCACCACGCTTGTTCCTGCTACAGTTTCAGATTCTTTCAATATCTCTGATACAAACAACCATAATGGATTGGAACATTTCCTCAACTATTACGATATTTTTGACATGTTCCAGAATGAAATATTCTTTCCTGATGATACAAACAGTGACGAATACAAAAGTATCCTCAAAAGTGACATCCACATAGTAGTTTCTCTCCCATAAATATTTCCTTACAATGATGTTGCGAGGTGGTGTTTTGCACATTTACAAAAAGATATAGGATTGATAGTCAATGCTTTGGGCCTCCCAATTGCCTTGCTCAAGATAGAAGATGCCAATGTTCAATATAAGACCCCGAAACCCACTATTGCATTGAATGAGTCAATCTTGGATAAGTTTGGGATTGATCACAATGACTTTGAAACCCTTATGGAAGATTGGGTTGTCGATGACGAATGGCCAACAAAAAAGGGAGAAAGAAATGTCCCAACACAATATTTAAAAAGCCCTAATAGAATTATGAATTATATGATTTGCAAACTCTATGGTGAAGAAACCAACACCCATTTCATGATGGAATGGTTTCCTATGGCATATACAATGGCTAAAACCTACAAATCTTTCAATTGGGCTAGGATCATATCGTTCAACATTGCAAATCTAGTTTTGGACCCTAAAGGTATGAAAAATCCCGGTTTTTACATGCCATCCTATCTTATAGAAGCAATTTGTGTGGCCAACTATTTTCTTGCCTTTAAGTGGGTTTGGACCCCAGATCAAATCCCTATTCACGTGTATTATTCTCAAATATGGGAGGCTAACTACAAAGAGCATTTTTATGATATTTGTGACACTTTTCTTGCTCCCTTGCACAAATCCATCTTTGGTTTTTACCCACATAGGATTTCCCCAGGAGCTATCAAATCCCTAAAAGGAATCGAGGATTGGTACTTGAAGAAGTATTATACCTATGTCAAAATATTTGGGGCCACATGACCACCACATCTGTTACCAAAATATGTGCCTGATAAACTATCGACGAGAGAGATAACCTATTAAACAATAGAAAAGGGAGTTACTGCTTATTTATCCAAGAAAAACAAATGATATTAACCTATTTTTCCTGTTCACATAGGCCTATTTTCTCTTTAGAATAGGAAACATGCCAAAAAGGAGGCTGGAATACTAAAATAATTATGTCTCTATGTTGGGGAACCAAAATATCATGACCTCAAAAATGTAGTATATGAACATATGAGGGCAGTTAAATTAGAACCACTGTTTGTGCATGAATCCAAGTTTGTAGAGGATCTTTTCCGGGGAGCCTTATGTTTTGAAGAGCAAGTAGAAAGACTCACCATTTATAAAGCTAAAGAACAACTAAGGAAAGAGGAATATCAATATATAACCTTGAGGATATAATAGTTTAAATCCCTGCTCCTAAAAGATGAAGAAAGATTGGAAACTAAAGAACAAGAAAAGAAAGAAAATGAAGTAGAATTGGCAATAAAAGATGATGAGGCCAAGGAAAGGTACCAACAAAGAAAGAGGAAAGAGGTTGAGGAGAGACATGCCAAGTTGCAAATAACCAAATCTAAGGATATTTCCTTAGAAATAAATAACGGGGATAAATCAACGAGTGTAGAGCCAAAGAAGGAAAAAGAAGTAAGTGCAGAGCAAGTAACATTGATCACACATGAAGAAGCGAGGAAGAATAAGGAAGAATAAAAAAGGAGTAATGCTTCCAAATATCAAGAGAATAGACCAAAATACAACAATGCAATTGTGACAACAGGCCCTGACACTAACCTATTCGACACCCTGATAGAAGAATGTACTCCAGTGGAAGCCATTCTAGGAAGTTTATCAGTCACATTTGTAGGACTAGGTTTTGAAGGTGTAGTCATCGCTGTTGGTGACTACTACTACAACCATAATACTAGATACATCAATAAAAGAGAATCTAAGAGGAAAAGAGTGAAGGATGATACAAGTCACGAGACCCCTGAAATAAGTGTCAAGTGGAAGGCATGACCAGACCTTAAAGACAATGCAATACAAGCAAGTTCAACACTTAGTGCCTTTGCCGGTGTAAATATTATGTCAGTTCATGAAATCATATAATCTCTTGATACAACAAAATCCAATGTTATTGAGTTAGAAGCAAACTTGGAGAATATCAAGGATGACATGGAAAGCGAGTTCAGAAAAGAGATCCTAGAAATAGAACGGATCCACAATAATGAGATACTGAAGAAACTCCAGTTCCAAGAAAGGGAACTAAAAGAAGAATTCAATGAAATAGATTCCCTCAACCAAAAGGCACATTTAGATGACATCGAAAGAATCAAAGCTGCACATACCCAAGATGTCACAAGACTCAAAGGTGTGTAGTATGAGATAAGTACTTACAATGAAAATATTGATGAATAAATCAGAAGATTGCAATAGGATAATGACCTCTTAAAGAAAACTATAGAATAGAACCAAAGTTAAACAATTGCTCTAGACATTATAAAAGGAGAAGCCATCAAGATGAATGAATGACTCATGGACTTGTAGAAGAAATCTTTCTATGTACTAAAAAAAATGCATAAAACCAAATCTGATCAAATGAAGTTGAGTATTGTTGACGGGCGAAATTGACCGCTCGTCAACTGGAGGAGTGAATCCGGTCCGGGGTTGTCTATTTAACCCAAGATGTTTGGATTAATCCACTCTGACAGGTTTAGCAGCTCCGTTAGCCAATCTAAGTCCTAAGAAAATAAAAAAAACAAAACTAAAAAAAACACTAACTAATATGGCAAACAACTGCTGAAAACTATATACAAATCTAAAATATATTCACAGTTTACTAACTAATATTTATAGAATAGTAGTTCTACTTATGAAATGTACAATGTATTGATATGATTAAATCTCTATTATATGTACAGTATTCACAAAATGCAAATTTTGATCGAAATCTGCGAAATCATATATGAATTGATTTATGACAGAGAAACTATCATTCAGTGTTTTTGATTTTTTATAACTTTTATAAACGAGAAATGAAATGGAAACTATCTAATTGAGAAATAAAAATAACAATCGATACGATGTATTGGACTACAGGAAATTCTTATATTAATTAAACTAATAAAATGAAACTAGCAAACTGACCTGAAGTATTATCTCCTATTCGTCCTGTGCATAGCATCTACGTTTGTTATTTGATGAGGCCAACCCGCACCAGATTTTCCAAATGCTTCTCGTAAACAAGAAGCAATAATGGCCGAATGCTAATAACAAAACATGAGAGATGTAGTAACAACAATTCTATAGTTTGACAAATGATCACATTAAGATAAATTAAGCTTGTAAAGATTTGCGTACAACTGCTCATTTAATAAAGAAGATTAACCTTCAAATCATCAAATTCGAACAGGATAATTGCTGTATATAATATGAGAGACATAAAGCATGGAAATCGTATAATTTTGATCACATAAATCTGTAATAAACTGTGATATCTAAAGTAGTCACAATTCGATTGCAAATCAAAATGAGCAAAACTTGAACAAAAATATGATATATCGAAGCTAAAGTTGTACCAACACCAACCTTTCATTCAAGTTTGTCAATCATAAATCCATAGTTTCTGTTCCCAGGTAGCAATGGTCCTTGGTTTACAAAATAATACATTTATAAAGGCCACAGGATCAAAACATTTCCTGTGGAAATCATCAAATTTGTTCCAAAAATTGTGGGGAATACAACCTCCCAGATTCTCATTTATATCAAAAGTAACAGCCTATTCTAAAACCATATAAACAAATAGTATGTTGAAAGATGCCACCAACGATTCAAATCTTCTTCAGAAATCGTATGTACCTATAAACGCACAAGAATACACGATTTTAGATTGCATTTGAGTTGTAAAAACATAGAATTCGAATTTTAGTAACTAGCTACAGAATCTCACGATTATGTAGCTAGTTATAATTATAACTAGAATCGTGTTTTATTAAATCAATCAAAATAGACGAGATGCAATTTGAGTAAACAAATCATGTATTCTAATTAAAAACAAAGACAAAATCATCCTAAAATTATTTTTAAAACACCATACCTCAGATTCAGGGATTCGTTTTAATCAAGAAATTTTCGAATTCACAATGGTAGTGGTCGCTTCCACGTTCTTAAAAACAACAAAGCCTGTGGTTTTTTGTCTTTTATCATTAGCTTGAGCTACATTTTGCAATCTGTCATTTTCTTTTGTTAGCACATTCACCTGGTCCTCCAAGGACTTGATCCGAGACTGAAGTAAAGGCACATCTCTATAATATCGATCGAGCCATGACTGAAATTCATTGCATTGCGGCCGGGTAGACTGTGTATTAGAAAGTGGGGAATTTCCCTTTTGACTCGTAGTTTCTTTGTCGAGTTTGATTCCAGGGAAGTCGGGGTTTTCTTTAAGACATGGTGGGAGGTTTGTCACATAATCATAGGGTTTAACCAAGCAAAGTCCATACGAATATGGATACTCTTCAGTTAGAAATCGTTCAATTTCTAAATTGGAATCCTTGCTTAACTCAATTGGGTTTTGGTCTGCATTTTCCTTAGGTTTATTTCGGGCACATCGTGAAACCCAATGCATGAACCTTTTACCCTTGTAATTGATATCATTGTTACCCTTACACTTTTTCTTTGTAGATTTTTTAACAGGCTTACCACCATCTTTTGGATACGAATCAGGTAGAGTGTCGGGTTGGGTAGTGTTTGGGTAGGTCGAGGGTTCCACAGAGGGGAAGAGCGAAGGAGGGGGAATGACGGGCTTGATGAGAGTTTCTGTAACAACGAACTTCTCAACTTGTCCTATTTCAGTACTAGCAAAACCATTCCTTAACAGGAAAGCGTCCCAACAATAGCCATTTAACTTCAACTGATGAACCATAATAATTTTAATCAAACAGTGGTGGAATAGGCTGGAGTCGGATTTCTCCCTTTTAAAACACTTTGCCATTTTGTATAAAATTAGAAGGAGAAAATAGGGCATGTTCAGAGGAAAATCGATAAAACTCATGAGCAACCGCAAGTGATATAAGAAAACCAAACCATATCTACCCTCACAGGTAACGAACTGTTTGACAATAGTTAACAGGTCATGCCATCTAGGTTTTAGAGATGTAACATGCATACCTTTGTCGCAGCTAGTAATCTTCCTTGAGGTAAACAACAGTGACCAGGGAACCTCCTCAACCTTAGAGTTTTTAAACCATTTTTGTCCCACGGCTGGCAGACGAGTGGCTGAGCTAATGAAATCTTCGTTTAACTCAAGCTGGATGTCTCCAATTTTAGCTCTGCAACCATCGAACATTAGCATGAATTGTTGGGCAACTGCTAAATTAAAACCCTCGCACTTCTCAACAAATACCCACCAACCATTCCTCTCTAAGTCTTCTCGAGCATTATCAAACAATAACAAAGTCTGAACACCGTTGGGTTCTATTCTCACTACGAGAGCCATAGCTAACAACACAAAATCGAGAGGGTATTTGGCGATAGGGTTTGATAGAGTAGAAATAGATCCATTTGCCCCAAGCTTCCCAATACAATGCAAAGGCAACTCAAAATTCTATGAAGGAGCGTTAATGCTATGCATGCGAGGATAGTGGTGTAGATCGAGGCCATGCAAGAACATCATATCAAGCTGTACTTGGAACGACACCTTGGTGTAATGGTACATAAAAATCATAACAGTTAAAAAACCATTATATGGATATCCAAAAATTCGATCAAAATGTCAAATGAACAATTACATATCCACAATTCGACGAAACAAATCAATATGTCAAATAAACCATTGCATCAAAGATTTTATAAATCAAAACCATATTAACAATATTCAAACGCTAAATGGGTGGTGTTTTGATACATATGTAACCAATGGTGTGTTTGAGGTCGAGGAATTATACCATGAAACAACCATGCTCATAAATAAATGAAACAAATCGACGATAAACCATATAAAAATCAACCCTTTGATGAAATCAAACATGAATTCCAACTGTTTTGTTTTCATACTTGTAGTTATGAAAACGGAATCGAAAAGCAGGTATGCAAAAGCGAAGGATAATGGTATCGATTAATGAGAGAAGTTGCGACGAATAATGAGAAATTAAAAACCCTGTGTAGGCATCTGGTAAATATAGGGATTAATATAGCTGCCAACAATGGCGACACACTGGTAGAAGCAGTTATCTCTGCCAAATGAACAAATCTAGATTAGGATAATCAACAAAACTTCAACTCGAAAACAACCAAGAAACTGTTTGAACATCATTATCAATCATCAAAAATTCCAGTTTCAGATTGCTTGTTATTTTAAAAGACGAAAACTGATGACAATCTCAACAAAAGAGAGTCACGATGTTAAGGTTAAAATATTCAATACTGTTGACAGAGCCGCTACTGCCAACAGGCGTCCATAGCCTTGACAGGGATGCCATTTAACCCACTTTGATATCTGTATCCTGCCAAGAAATTTTAGATCAGAACGAAGGACGTTTAAGGTCACAAGATTTCATATCTGAGAATTTTCATATACTCGACATTGCTTCACTACCAGCGGGCCTGTTTAGTACCCTAGCAAAGTTATCTTGGCATCATGCATGCATTTACTTGCTGCCAGCAGACCTGTTCAGTATCCTGGTGGGTTTATAAGCACTTCCCACAACTCTCTGTAGATTTATTTAGTTTTAAAGATATTTAATCGAGCGGGGTGATGCTGAAAATCCTGATATTTTGGACATATTTTAATAAATTACAGACCTTGAGAGAATTTTTTAATTGTCCTTCATTAAGATCTAGATAGTTTGTTAATAAACCGACCTTCGAAGGCGGGGAGACATCTTTGAGTTGTTCTCTTAAGGAACAGGGACATCATAAGAAGAAATTTTTATGGATGATCGTGAAAAGCTTCAGTTACAGATTGAAATCGAGAAACGCTTTTCAAACAACAAGATTTCTTTAACATGGCTGTAAACTTCAGAAAAGTATCATAATTGATGTTTTAACAATCTTCAGTAGTCAATTCAAAGGAGAAATTTTTCTGTTCTCTTTGTCTGAAACAGTTCATGATGCAGGTATGTGTGTTTCAAAAAACTGGTAAGCATAAGGGAAGAATCAAAGCCAAAACAACAAAGAAAAACAAAAAGGAAACAAAAGAAAACTATTTACACAGTGTACATGGGATTGTCATCAAGTGAAATACCTTTTTAGAGCTTGTCCATTCGCCAGATAGGTGTCTGGCTGTCCCTCTATACTTTGTAATCGGAAGGAGCCGGGACCTAATTTCTTATCAATAAAAAACGGTCCTAGCCATAAGTTTTGAAACTTCGTATGCTCTCCCTTTCCCTCATGCGGTTTGTCCCATTTCAGGACAAGGTCACCCACCTCAAAATTTCTTTCGGAGGAAGAATTGGAATCAAACCAACTTTTAACAATGAGTTGATGTTGATCCAATTTCCATTTCGCTTGATCCCTCTCTTCTTCTAATTTTAACAACGCGTTAATTCGTTTCTCCAAAGGGGGGCAATCTTCTTGTATTCTCTGTGATAACTGCAGAGAGGGAAGAAGAATATGTGGTGGTAGAATTTCCTCTCTGCCATAAACGAGAAAGAAGGGTGAGTTACCCACAACAGTTTTCAGAGTCACTCTATTAGCCTAGATTGCGTTTAACAGTGCATTATGCCAATATTTATGGTTTTCAAATACTGTTCTTTTGATAATTTTAATCATATTTTTATTAGTTGATTCTGCCAATCCGTTACCTTGAGGGTAGTAGCTGGCAAAATATTTTAGTTTAATTCTTTTTTCTAGAGTGAAATTACTCATCTCAAGAGACGAAAAATAGGAAGCGTTATCAAATACCAGGCAGTCAGGGATACAAAAACGAGTAATAATATTTGAATTCAAGAAGGTTATTACTTGACTGGTATTTACAGCTTTTAATGTGGCAGCTTTAGACCACCTGGTGAAGTAATCCATGGATGTTATGATAAACTTATGCTACTATGAGGATGACGGATTGATCAGACCTATAATATCAAGACCCCACTGCTAAAAAGGGGAGTTTACTAAAACAGGCCGCAGAGGGAAGGATGCTTTCTGTATCCGTTCAAACGTTTTTTGACAAATTACACACTTGCGACACAAAGAATGAGCATATTTAAAAAGTGTAGGCCAGTAGTAACCTACTCTTAATACTTTGTGGGTAGTGGTATCTCCACCAAAATGCCCACCAGCTTCTCCCGCGTGCAATTCCAATAAGACCTTTTCTGCTTCATCTTTCTCAAGATAGCGCATTAGTACTCCATCAAAATTTTGACGAAACAAAATACCACTAATCAACTGGAAGGAAGATTAATCTTTGAGTGGGATCCAAGTGAAGGGGAGCTGACCCATGTTCAAGACAAAATTTTATATCATCATACCAGGGACTAATGGTATTTTGTGCACAACAAATTAAATTTTGGTAGTTCTGTCCTGGACTCGACACATCATTTTGCTCTTGCTATCCTGTAGCTGAGTCAGTGACTAACTTGCATAACCCTTGACCTCTCACTATTTGTGCTGGGGTGATTTCTATGTCATACTCTTGCAAGGATGTGACCTAGTTTGCCCTCTTTTCGCCTAGTTCTTTCTGTACTGACAGATTTCTAATGGCCGGGTAAGGGACAATGATTTTTGTCCTAGATTTCAAAAGATAAGATCAGAAGTGTTTTACTAATTTAAAAATAGCATAGGCTTGCTGATCTACTGCTAGGTAATTAAGTTCCGCACCTTTGAAGGCTGAGCTCATAAAGGCAATTGGAACTTCATTGTTTTTAACGTTCTTTTGAGTTAGGATAGCGACGTAAGAGCGGTTAGAAGTGAATGTGTAGATAGTGAAGTCTTGCAAAATATTGGGGCTCATCAAAGAAGGAGCGTCTATTATGGCCTTTTTTATTGAATTAAAAGTTTGGTTTTCTAAAGGTCCCCAATGGCATTGTACATCCTTTTTTATTAGGTTTTGTAATGGTCTCACCATTTCTGAAAAACTGGGGACGAATCTCCTGACAAAGTTTATCTGACCTAAGAAAGATTGCATAGAATTTTTTGATGAGGGAGGGGGAAGTTTTGAAATGACTTGGGTTCTTTCAGGGTCGATAATCATCCCTTCGCTTGATACAATAAATCCTAAGAGCTTACCTTGTTCTACTATGAAGATAGATTTTTTAGGATTCAAAGAAATGCCATACTTAAGACATTGCTGTAGAACGGATCTTAAATGAGCTAGATGATCAGCTTTGTTTTTCGAGAAGACAGTAACGTCATCCAGGTAAACTACAACATATTGATTGATTAAGCCTCGAAAAGTGATGTCCATCGCTCTCTAGAAAGTGGCACCAACATTTATGAGTCCAAAGGGCATTTTCCTATAAGCATAGGTGCCCCATGGAGTGCGGAAGGTAGTTTTAAGTTGGTCTGGAGGGGACATCAGGACTTGGTTATACCTTGAAAAACCATCCAATAAGGATAATCTTTCAGAACCAGATACCTATTGAAGGATATATTCCATGGGTGGGATATGGTAGTTGTCTTTATCAGACGCTTGATTAAGATTTCGAAAATCGACACATAGTCGAATTTCACCATTCTTCTTCCGAACAGGGACAAGATTAGAGACCCATTGCGTGTTCCTAACTAGGAAGATTATCTTAGCATTCATGAGTTTATTTAATTCCTTCTTGATAGTTGGTTCAATTTTTGGATGCATTTTCCTTAACTTTTGTTGAAAAGGTAAGGTTTGGGGTTTCATAGGAATAACGTGTTGTATGATGTTAGGATCAAAGGTTTTTAGGTCGTCGTACATCTAAACAAAAACATCTTTGAATTCCTTAAACAATTTAATAAACGCTACTTTTTCTTGTTCAGAACATCCCACCCCTAAATTAATGCACTGTGGATTGTCTTTAGTTCCCAAGTTTACTTTTTCATACGTTAAAGAGGAACACTATTCGTTTTACAGTTCACTGATTTTTTGAACTTGTCATGAAGATCATAAAATTTTTTCAATCTAACTACAGATTTAGGGATAGAATTTACCATGCCTGATGAATATTCAGGAGATCTCGGATCTGGTATTACCGTGAAGTCATGAAGATTTTCATCATGAGTACCTTCGTCAATCATTGCGCCTCGGAAAGTTTCTTCCATATGCAGGAAACTTATAATCTGTTGATCATCGTCGAAGACTCTCCAATTTGTGATGTTGTTGGGGATGGATGGCCTGAACAACAGTTTGACGAAGAATGCATTCGGGGACAAGCCTTCTGCATGAAAGAGTTTTGAAGCTACATTAGCTAACAAGTCGGCTTCCGAATTATTCAATCTAGGAATATAATTTATGTTAAATGTAGAAAACTTATTCATCAAATTCCATACCTCAGATTGGTAGCTTTTAAGGTGCGGAGATAAACAGTGGATATAATTTTTTACCTGTCTAACCACAATTTCTGAATCACCAAAGACAGTCAAATTTTGAACGTTCATATCTAATGATTTCCTGAGGCCTTGCAATAAAGCCTCATATTATGCTGTGTTGTTTGTACATTCAAACTCTAACTTGCATGCAATCAGGGTTTTGTTACCTGCTGGATCAATAATCATGCAGCCCGCACCGACTCCTTCCTTGGATTTTGACCTGTCAAAGTAAAGAGACCATGTTTGATTTTTGTCGGGTGCATGTAACCATTGGGTAGAAGCTGCTGGCTACATATATGTCAAAATTTTAGACTGCTCTTCCATGTTAGTGATAGCGAAAGTTTCGGCCATGAAATTTTCGAAAAAGGTATCCATCCCTTGTATTTCGGGTGAATCGACAGAAGGTGTAAATGGCTCATTGGGATCATTTAAATCTGTCATTGTGAACTTTAGGTAACGTTCACAATTTACCTTGATTCTGTTGGGATTTCCATTCTTGGGCAGCCACAAGTGAGACCAATCTGTCGTGAAATAGTCGTGTAGCTGTTCTGACCAGTCTCTGCTTAAAAACAAACCATAAACTTCTGGAATATATACAACAATAATATCAATCACTTGATGAACTTTAGGGTTAGATGACAATCTTATAAGCACATTCCTTAATTCGCCTATAACTTTAACACTAGTTTGATCAAGCTGGATGAGATTTAAGGTGGATGGTTGAACTTCAACATTAATCTTCTGACACACAGACCATGGAATTATGTTGGATGACGCTCCTGAATCTACCATACAGTTGTGCACGTTCCTATTGAATATTTCAAAAGTTAACAAAAATGGAGGGACATTTCTACGAGTACTAATGGTGGAAGCTTGTTGCTTTTTACTCGCAGCCTCTAAAACTAATTTATCTACATTTGTTACATTATTTACAGGAAGGTCTCTTTTCTCGTGAGAATCAGAAGTAGTCTTGGCGGAGGCCTTCTGAGGGACTTTGGGGTTGTTCTGAAAACCTTTATTACTGCTTGGATTGCCATTTTTGCTGTTCTCTGCAATATTCTGTAGCATTTTTTGTAGCAGAAACGAGAATTTTAATAATTCATAAACATAAATGTTAGCCCTTAACTTTTTTAGATCTTCAACCAAATCATAATCTAAGCTTGGGTTTACATAATTCTGTTTAGTCTCAGTTGGTTTATACTATTTTGGGGGCAAAGTCGTAGTGTTTTTAGAAGAAAGCTTGTTTGCTGTCTTACTCCTAGTATTGTAAGGATGTACTGTCTTGAAATTAGCTTGAAAAATGCTATCCGAGAAGTGTCCAAAAATGTTCGGAGAGGATTCATCTTCTTCTACTATCTCTTGTTCAGCTACTTCCTTAGGGATCTCAGGAGGCGTCAAGTTATCCTGTGCTTCTAGAATCGTTTGAATAGCGAATTGCAGACTTTCTAGATTTAGGCCTTCAGTATTTGAATTAGGTTGTTTGGTGGGAAAAGGATTCCTAAACGAGGGTTTGTAAGGCCCTTTGCTCGAAGAAGCTTCTTCAACCATCCTTTTCAAATCCATAACTTGATTTGACAGTTTTTGAACGACTTTTTGTAAGTTTTCTAGATCTGATCTTTCAGGTTGTGCTTTTTTTTGGGCAGGTCTCGGGAGGATTTTGATTTTCTTCTTGGAAGATGAACTAGTCTCTATTTCGTTGCTAGTAGTGTCTTTTAAGCTGAGGATGTCTTTCTCAATCTGACTGGCTTCTTTGAAGGCCTCTAACAACGTGGATTTCTTAGATCTCTTAACCCAAATGGATATGATTTGATGTAAGGATTTCATATAATATGCTATGATAAGATTCTCGGCAGGAATTGAATTTGTAGGGATTCGGTTCTTTAGTGTTAAGAATATTTGATTTTCTCTTTGGGGTTCATTCTTAAACTAGAAAGCTCCATGACTAGAACTTCTGGGGACTTTTCGTCTCCAAACTTCTCAATAAAACATGATTCAAACTTCTCCCATGACACTATGGTATGGGGTTGTTGGAAAAAGTACCAGGTAGAGGCATTGCCCTCAAAGGTGTAGGGAAACAATCTACAGACTACGTCTTCATGCTCAACACTATAGAGTCTAATGTCTAACATAAAATTTTTGATGTGATCTTCGGCAATCTATTGAGAGTCTGGGTCAAATTTAGGGAGCCACTTCTCCGGGTGTTTGGGTAAGGGATGCTGAGGCCCAGGTATGGCCACTGCATCTTGGTCGAGCCAGGGTCTAGATGGATTGTTCTGGTTGGCCATAGGTGTGGGTAGTGTTGAAGGCTGGGATGAGGAACTGCCTTCATCCGAGGACTCTTCTCCAGAAGAAGAAGGAGATGAAGGAGGTGGTGAGGGTGGTATACTAGATCCTCCTGCTGCAGGAGTGAGGATTGGATTTGTAGGGTTAAGAGTGAGGTTAGTGCCTCCAATTTGTTCTTTGATATCAGAGAAGTCTAATGGCTGGTCCAAAGGTTGGTTTGGTAGTCTTAAACGGGCAAAGGCACTGTGTGTTCTTATGAGAGATTGGCGGACAATCTCTTGTACGTCACCACTTGTAGGATTTGGAGTTACTAGTTCAACTGTGATCCATAGATCATCATTTGATGTGGTTGTTGTTTAAGGGACAACATTTTCATTTGAGTGAATTCTAGTCACTATAGGTGAGCGGGTAGGTGGTGGAGGAGTCTTACGACCACCTCGTGCCATTAATAATTTTCAGGCCCTCCTTCTAGCGCCATTTGTTGATGGGCGAAATTGACCGTTCGTCAACTGGAGGAGTGAATCCGGTCCAGGGTTGTCTATTTAACCCAAGCCGTTTGGATTAATCCACTCCAATGGGTTTAGCTGCTCCGTTAGCCGATCTAAGTCCTA
>ML776586.1:1748088-1771072 GCA_009831015.1 Picea engelmannii | reverse complement strand
TATATAACTAATATGACAAACAGCTGCTGAAAACTATATACAAATCTAAAATATATTCACAGTTTACTAAATAATATTTATAGAATAGTAGTTCTACTTATTAAATGTACAGTGTATTGATATGATAAAATCTCTATTATATGTACAGTATTCACAAAATGCAAATTTTGATGGAAATCTGTGAAATCATATATGAATTGATTTATGACAGAGAAACTATCATTCAATATTTTTGATTTTTTATAACTTTTATAAACGATAAATGAAATGGCAACTATCTAATTGAGAAATAAAAATAACAATCTATACAATGTATTGGACTACAGAAAATTCTTATATTAATTAAACTAATAAAATGAAACTATAAATTGACCTGAAGTATTATCTCCTATTCGTCCTGTGCATAGCATCTGCGTTTTCTGTTTGATGAGGCCAAACCGCACCAGATTTTCCAAATGCTTCTTGTAAACGAGAAGCAATAATGGTCGAATGCTAATAACAGAACATGAGATATGTAGTAACATCAATTCTATAGTTTGACAAATGATCACATTAAGATAAATCTAGCTCGTAAAGATTTGCGTACAACTGCTCATTTAATAAAGAAGATTAACCTTCAAATCATCAAATTCCAACAGGATAATTGCTGTATATAATATGAGAGACATAAAACATGGACATCATATAAATCCAATCACATCAATCTGTAATAAACTGTGATATCTAAAGTAGTCACAATTCGATTGCAAATCAAAATGAGCAAAAATTGAACAAAAATATGATATATCGAAGCTAAAGCTGTACCAACATCAACCTTTCATTCAAATTTGTCAATCATAAATCCATAGTTTCTATTCGAAGGTAGAGATGGTCCTTGGTTTACAAAATAATACATTTATAAAGGCCACAGGATCAAAACATTTCCTGTGGAAATCATCAAATTTGTTCCAAAAATTATGGGGGATACAACCTCCCAGATTCTCATTTGTATCAAAAGTAACAACCTATTCTAAAACCATATAAAGAAATAGTATGTTGAAAGATGCCACCAATGATTCAAATCTTCTTCAGAAATCGTATGTACCTGTAAACGCACAAGAATGCACGATTTTAGATTGCATTTGAGTTGTAAAAACAAAGAATTCGAATTTTAGTAACTAGCTACAGAATCTCATGATTCTGTAGTTAGTTATAATTATAACTAGAATCATGTTTTATTAAATAAATCAAAATAGATGAGATGCAATTTGAGTAAACAAATCATGTATTCTAAGTAAAAACAAAGACAAAATCATCCTAAAATTATTTAAAAAACACCATACCTCAGATTCAGGGATTCGTTTTAATCAAGAAATTTTCGAATTCACAATGGTAGTGGCTGCTTCCACGTTCTTAAAAACAATAGAGCCTGTGGTTTTTTGTCTTTTATCATTAACTTGAGCTATGTTTTTCAATCTGTCATTTTATTTTGTTAGCACATTCACCTGGTCCTCCAAGGACTTGATCCGAGACTGAAGCAAAGGCACATCTCTATAATACCGATCGAGCCATGATTGACATTCATTGCATTGTGGCCGGGTAGACTGTGTATTAGCAGGTGGGGAATTTCCCTTTTGACTCGTAGGTTCTCTGTTGAGTTTGATTCCAGGGAAGTCGGGGTTGTCTTTAATACACGGTGGGAGGCTCGTCACATAATCATAGGGTTTAACCGAGCAAAGTCCATACAAATATGGATACTCTTCAGTTAGAAACCGTTCAATTTCTGAATTGGAATCCTTTCTTAACTCAATTGGGTTTTGTTCTGCATTTTCCTTAGGTTTATTTCAGGCACATCGTGAAACCCAACGCATGACCCTTATTCCCTTGTAATTGATATCACTGTTACCCTTACACTTTTTCTTTGTAGATTTTTTAATAGGCTTACCACCATCTTTTGGATATGAATCAGGTAGAGCGTCAGGTTGGGTAGTGTCCGGGTAGGTTGAGGGTTCCATAGAGGGCAAGAGCGAAGGAGGGAGAATGACGGGCTCAACAAGGGTTTCTGTAACAACGAACTTGTCAACTTGTCCTATTTCAGTACTAGCAAAACCATTCCTTAACAGGAAAGCCTCCCAACAATCGCCATTTAACTTCAACTGATGAACCATAATAATTTTAATCAAACAGTGGTGGAATAGGTTGGATTCGGCTTTCTCCCTTTTAAAACGCTTTGCCATTTTGTATAAACTTCGAAGGAGAAAATAGGGAATGTTTAGAGGAAAATCTATAAAACTCATGAGCAACCGCAAGTGATATAAGAAAACCAAACCATATCTACCCTCACAGGTAACGAACTATTTGACAATAGCTAACAGGTCATGCCATCTAGGTTTTAGAGTTGTAACGGGCATACCTTTGTCGCAGCTGGTAATCTTCCTTGAGGTAAACTACAGTGACCAGGGAACCTCCTCAACCTTAGAGTTTTTAAACCATTTTTGTCCCACGGCTGGTAGACGAGTGGTTGAGCTAATGAAATCTTTGTTTAACTCAAGTTGGACGTCTCCAATTTTATCTCTGCAACCATCGAACGTTAGCGTGAATTGCTGGGCAACTCCCAAATTAAAACCCTCAAACTTCTCACCAAAGACCCGCCAACCATTCCTCTCTAAGTCTTCTCGGGCATTATCAAACAATAACAAAGTATGAACACCGTTGGGTTCTATTCTCACTATGGGAGCCATATCTAACATCACAAAATTGAGAAGGTATTCGGCGATAGGGTTTGACAGAGTAGAAACAGAGCCATTTACCCCGAGCTTCCCAATACAATGCAAAGGCAACTTGAAACGCTATGAAGGAGCGTTAATGCTATGCGTGAGAGGATAGTGGTGTAGATCGAGGCCATGCAAGAACATCATATCAGGCTGTACTTGGAATGACACCTTGGTGTAATGGTACATACAAATCATAACAGTTAAAAAACCATTATATGCATATCCAAAAATTTGATCAAAATGTCAAATGAACAATTGCATATCCACAATTCGACCAAACAAATCAATATGTCGAATAAACCATTGCATCAAAGATTTTATAAATCAAAACCATATTAACAATAGTCAAACGCTAAATGGGTGGTGTTTTGATACATATGTAACCAATGGTGTGTTTGAGGTCGAGGAATTATACCATGAAACAACCATGCTCATAACTAAATGAAACAAATCGACGATAAACCATATAAAAACCAACCCTTTGATGAAATCAAACATGAATTCCAACTGTTTCATTTTCATACTTGTAGTTATGAAAATGGAATCGAAAAGCAGGTATGCAAAAGTGAAGGATAATGGTATTGATTAATGAGAGAAGTTGCGACGGATAATGAGAAATTAAAAACCCTGTGTAGGCAGCTGGTAAATATAGAGATTAATATAGATGCCAACAAGTATGCATGTGAAGGATATGTAAGAAAATTACCAAAAGGCCCAAGAGGCCTACAACAAAATTACTGAATGGTAGGATATTCATCAGAACCCCCCCCAAAACTCTACCTATGTATTCATATAAGCAAATAATCATAGATCTTTGACTATTGAATTCAAGTATTGTGATGATAAAAGAGATTAAGAAAACCTAGGAGTAGGTCATTGTAACAAGAAAAGAGCCATGGAAGTCATTCAATTGCCTACTCACACAATTTGGAATGGATCCCCTAAGATATTTGGAGAAGGCATCATCAACTCAAAAAATGGTAGAAGACGTGGAAAGAAGGAGAAACCTCAACATGAAGTCAATTGAAGTCATCAGTGAAGTTAATGCAAAGGTTATAGAGACAAGGTTAATATGACCCTCCAGTTTAATTTTTCCAACTGAATATTCCTTGCAATGTGTACATCACAAATTGAAGACAAAAATTACTACCCTCATCTGCAACAATGAAACAAATATTGAAAGGACACATATCTACCGAGTGGATACTATACTCGAGGATTTCAGGATGTGGAAAAACTTCATAGACAAGATGAAACCTCCAAGGCCCACTTGATTATTATATTGTAACCAGATTTTGCATTAGAATCATATTTTTGTAATTATTATAGTACCCTAATCAGGAAAGAGAACCGAAGCGTCATCTCATTCCTCTGATATTTTGACAGTTAGAAAAGTATGAAAATCTTCTCTTCATATTCTATAAAAGAGATGAATGTAAAAAGGAAAGGACTTTTGTTCTTTTGCAATTCAGATAGTATTAATACTTTCGTTTGAATAAAAAGAAAGAGGCATTTTGGAGACATGTGATTCTGGTGAATGTGTTTGATATTTTCTTAATGCTTTACTGTTTATCTATATTCTATGAGTTTAATTATGTGAACTATTTCTGTAGTTTTCTCTCGGGCATATATTATCACTTTTTTCCTTTACTAAATAGAGTCATAATGTTATTAAACCTGAGCGCAATTATTTGTTAACATGTTTAACTGCATTACAAATTTAATCATCATCTGAATGTATGAATTATTTATAATTTAAAAGATATCATTCTTGACTGTGTTTAATCCCCATTCGTTGGCTCTTGACCATGATAAGATTAATTTAGTGTAGAACTACATCTTAGTTTAGTTTTAGCTAGCATCATCTTAGTTTAATTTTATATTTTAATTCATCTAAGAACCTTGAGTTCTCAGATTCATATTTAGATAGTTAATTTAGAGTGGAAACATGGCTAATATTCTGGTCAGAAACCTTATCCCAAAAGAGAGTGGGTCTAATTTGGAATTGCGATTGGGCGTTCTCCCTTCCCTGTTTGAACGAGTCATTTGGGCCCGTAAATATAAAGTCTACTGGATGAACATCAAATAACTCAGAAACATAGGAAGAAAGGTTAGCCAAAAGGCAGAAAACATAGGTGCTTGCTGAAGATGAAGATCAATAATCACAAGAAGAAATCCTCAAGAAGTGATAAGAGAACCTACTATAATTCAACAAATCCTCAGAGTGAAAAAATTCAAAGTGGAAAGGAATCTTTGGATACAGACCAATAAAATCATATGGATCATGTTCATCAGTTCATGTCTACCAGGAAGATGCGTGCAAATATCAAACAAAATATTCTTCCTAAAATATTTGATCAAGAAACATCTCAGACCATAATGCTGTCTGTTGTAGACTATGAAAAGTGTAGATTGAATATAACAGTGATGGAACCAAAAGAACAAAAGAATGTGAAAAATATATCTATTGATCTTAATGTAGTTCATCCACTGGATAAAATGGATCTACATAGATATAATGGAGAGATTCTAAACATAGATTTAATGATAGTCACTCGTAGAACCAAGAAGCTACAAGCCATAAATGAAAAGATTAGAAATGAACTGAAAAATGAAAAGTTAGCTCATAAAACTAAGAAGATAAGAGTGGAAGAATTGGAACAATAGGTAATGGATCTAGGAGCTAATCCACAATTTGCAACATTTGTGCAATATTTGATGAAAACAAAAGATATAAAGATCCAGGCACTGTAGAAAAGGATCAATATCCCTAGAATTGAACATGTCCAAACTCTAGAATTATAGGTTATCCAAAAATAAAATGATCAATTCCTGAAAAAAAATGATACAGATGGAAGAACAAATTGAATTATACGAGAAGCAAATTGAAATCCTAAAAAAATTATCTTCTTCATCACATGCAACAAAATCAACCGATCCAATAGATTGGTTGTCAAGAGCATAAAAAAAATTGAACCTGAAGGGAGATGAAATTGAAAAGATGAAGAAAATGATCTTAACACAAAAAGAAGAAATCAAGGATAAGGATAAAATTATTGGAGAATGCTAGAAGATGAAAGCTAAGATGCTAGTAGACATTGAACAAATGAAGAACAATTTATGTGGCAAACCATTTCTGATACGATCTAGACACATTATTTGGGATGGAATCATTAATGAAGTTGGAAAGATTTGGGATTACTTCAAAATAATTGATGATGAGATCCCATTGAAAGATGAAGCAGATGGCACTATAAATAAAGCATTCCAAGAATTAGGAACTAGACCTCAAGTTGCTACTAGAGTTATTAAGTTCATAAATTCCAATTCCAGTGAAGTACCAAAAATTAAAGGTGTGGAAGATAGAACCAAAATGGTGATGGAGGATGAAAATATTTTCACAAAAATAATTTTGTTACAACAAGCTCATAATAAATGTATAATGGTGAAAAGAAACATTGAATCATTCACCAAAAAATTTGAAAATATAGTAAAGATGGGATTGCCTTCAAAATGGGATGATTAAGGAAAGCTTTTATCCTTTGAAAGTTATAGAAATAATTTATTCATAATCAGAGAGAGTGAAGAAAATTTCAAAGGAATGGTCGACAATTTGAGAGGGCAGATCATTGTGGATTTACTCAAAGATGATTTCTATCTTCTCTAGCAAATCAAAAACCTATTTTCAATCCCTCCTACATACAAGAAACACAATGATATAGACATTGCATACATGAAAATGAAGTCATCCAACTATCCATCAAATGAAACTTGGAAGCTGCTCATCCAACAATTAACCGAACGAGTCATTGGGACAATTGAAGAAAATCAGGGATTTCAATTGATATCTTCCAAATCTTTCTATTTTTAGAAGTCAAATATTTCTTTGTATATGAAGAGCTGTGAAATAGGATTGAATAACCACATCTGGTTATGATCTAATTTTTATAAAGTCTAAGAAAGACTCAATAAAGGGAGACATTTTCCTCAGGAAAGGATTAGATATTTAATAAAATTTTGCAGGCTTAGAGTGGTTCTAAATTTCTATGTCTCAGTCCATGGGATTCCTATTCTTGATGTTATCTCCATGTCCATAATTTCTTCTTGAATGTATTTGATCCTATAATTGTGATAATTTAGTACAACAACTACTATTACAACATGCAAACAAATCATTAAATATACATATTTCTTAGACGTATTGTGAGTATTGATTAGACCCGTGCTTAATTCATTATGCCTTGTGAATGGAAAATACTTGTTCTTTTCTGTTCATATTATATTCTTAGTTTTAGATACATATTTTGTGATAATTTCTACTATTGACAGGGTAAAATAACATTTATCAAAGAAGATACATTATTTTACATTTTTTTTTGTCTTTCTTAATTCTTCTTCTATTTGTGTAAAGATTTGATTGTCTTAAACATAGAAATTGTGCCCTCAAACCTTGATCTCCAAAATAATGAATACCAATGATTAGAACCTAAGGAAAACAAACAAAACATTTCATTTTAGAACAAAAAAACTTAGAATAAGTAAAATGGATGCCTTGGCATAGTTTCCTAGCCAGAAACATCTCAAGGGTTAAAACACACACCAAATCAGATGAAAGAGTTTGGGGGGTTGGGACTCCATGAGAGGGAAATGGGGGCCAAGGGCCTAAGGAATAGGGGCCAAGTCAAGGGGGATTGAGTCCAAGGAATAAAATAATATTATTCCTAAGTCCTAAGTCATGTGATATTATTTTATCCTGAGTTCCTAAATGTTGGGAAAGAATCACCAAGTGGAGTGAAAGGCAATTCCTAGAGTGACAAGTGTCAAGCTAGGAACATTCAAATATAATGTTGGTAATTAGTGTAATTCCATAATTCACTCAATCATTCGATCATCTGTACCTTTTATAGATATGAAGCTAAATTTGATTGTTACCCAATAAATCCTTAGTGGTTTGGGCCAAAGAAACTATTTTTCAGTCTCGTGGATCATTCTCTCTGGGTGAGAGAATTGATAGGAATATGTTTCCCTATGTGTTGCGCTAGTGGGTGCTGAAATCCTTGAGGAACCTTATGTTCCAAGTTCCATAGAGATCTAATAATTCCCAGGTGACATGTTTCTGAAGCCATGGAAGGGAAATGGGACAGCCAAAGGATTGTTGAGCAGAGAAGGGGTACACTTCCTGGGGTGGGAAAGGCTATGGGGAATGAGAGACTGTGAGATGGGAACTATTGCTGGAGTTGGAACCTGAGCATATAGTTTAGTGTGTTGTTTTTCAGACCTTAGTTTGGCTTAGGTATCCTTTACCTTGGTGGATTCATAGCCCTAGCTCGGGGGTGAATTATTATTGAGAGTGTATGAACAACATAGTGTATGTTTGGGAGGAACACCTAAGGTATGCAACTAGTCGGTGAATTGATTAAAATATAAGTGTCTTTTATGTCTAATGCATGGTTAATTATTTTAATTTTTTTATGGTATAACTGGTATATATTTATGCATGTATATAAATTTTTAGGATTGCATAATTGTGCTCATATGTAGGGAATTCCACTAATAAATGGTATTAGAGGAAAATTTTTGTTTGGCCTAGCTCAGCCTGGATGGATGGGGACATTACAATTAAAGGTATTCAAGATGAGTGTTTGGATTTTCTTAATTTTATGGGGGATGGATATGTTTGTCAACTGCAATATATTGCGATTTGTGAGTTATGTAAACACTATTCAAGAGGTAATAATAAACAAGGAAGTGGGTCTTGTGAAATCCTTTGAATGATTAGTAAATCATCAGGGAGTGTGGTTACTTGAGTTGAAATTGGGAATTTGTTAGATAATTTTAAAATTGACATCCTTCTCTAATTTCCCAACTGGATACCATGAAAATCAAGAAGAAGCAAGATGAAGAAACATTACCCAAGTTGGATATATTTTGTCCAAAATGTCATAAGAAGCATCCCTTTTGTGAGTGTCCCTTGCATAGTGTAGAAATTTGTGCTATATGTGAGAAATACTATGATACAATAAATTTTCCTTCACTACCTAGAGTGAAAACAATTTATCAAGGAACAAGTGAAGGAGTTGCATAGCTTTGTTGCATAGTGAAAGAGACCTTGGGAAAATCATCCGATGGGTATTCATCCAAATCCTTATTAATATTATAACACACTCTGGGACAACCAACAACACTTGAAAAACCCCTTTTCCACTTGGTATCCACCAACATCATGGCTACAATGGACCCCCCAAGGTCAAAGCCAATCTTGGCAACAAGTTTGATGAGGTTCTTTCCCTTGTGGAAATATGTCACAACAACATCCACAATAGTTTGCTCCTCATCCACAACTTCCATTTCAATAGGAACAAACTCAACCACAATTACAATCACCACCATCCCAACCATCCCAAAATACAAATCAAATTCCTACCAACCCTTTGGTAACCCAAATAATAAAGTAGCTCAACACACTTGCAATGTTGAGTTACCCAGTTATATGACCTATCTTATCTCCCATGTAGATCTTCAAGATATTCATCTTCAATTAGGGAAGGTAGTTAATCCAACTTATCCCATCATTGAGGAACAAGATGATGGGGATAAAATTGTGGAATCAGATAATCCAACTTATCCTATCATTTTGGAACAAGATGATGCAGAAAAAATGGTTGAATCAAATGACCCAACTATTAAACCTTTCATGGTAGAACAACTTGGTTCCCTAGAAAAATTAGATCCACCAAGACATGTCCAAACTCCCCCATATAATGAAAGGTTAACCATTGAAAAATCCATTAAACAACTTGAATTTGATTTCCTTGGGGAATTGAAAAATGTTTGTGTTAAAATTCGTTTGTTCCAGGCCATAAAATACATACCAATCTATGCTAGAGCCGTTAGAGAATTTTGTATGAAGAAACACGACGAAAATGAAAGGATCCTCCAAAAAGTTGAAGTACTTTGTCATTTAGTTGACTTGATGCTTGAAAACATACTCACTAATAAGTACACAGATCCATGAAGTATTATTGTAGATGTTCACATTATTAACATTTGCATCTCAAATACTCTAATATATCCCTTGAGCTGTTATAAATGTCACGACTAAAGAGCCAATGCAAAATTTTCAAGTAAATAATCTTTGTCAAACCACTACTTTTCTCTAGTTAGAATATTGATCCACTATAAAACTTGAAGGTGTTTTAGAAGGTGTAGTTATATTTGTAGAATCATGGGAATATCCTATTGATTTCATGGTTCTACAACCCAAATCAAAACTTGGGCAATACCCCTTGATTTTGGGAAGGCCCTGGTTGGCCATAATTGTTGCCTTTATTGGGTGTGGATCTAGTGATATGACCATCTCCCAGGGTACTTCTACAAAGAAAATTACATTATATCCACCAAATAAACCAATTCCTTCTCATGAAACACCTATATGGATAGGAAATGGGGATAATGATGATGACAAATTCCAACAAGTCTTTATGATTGAATCAACTATTTTCTTTAAAGAAAAGACTGAAGATGATATTATTTGTGATCTTATCACTAATCCTTATTCACCTACTAATCAGATCATGAATATTATATAAGTAACACAACATTTCAATCCAATCCAAAAATAATTTCAATCAATTCAAGCTTATATGTATCCCACATATGAAATACATAACACACATGTAGACATATTTGCGGGAAAAACACTCAACATAAATCCTCAATTAGAAGAACCACAAAAACAAAGGCTGATTGAGTTGTTACAATTACGTGCTAAGGAATTCATTTGGTATTATACATATATGAAGGGGATTCATCCTAGTTTGTGCACACATCACATGTATGTCTAGGATAATTTTCCACCAATTAGAAAACCTCAATGAAGGATGAATCTCACACTTCAAGAAATAGTCAAAACTGAGTTGCAAAAACTATTAGATGTAGATTTCATTTATCCTATTCTGATAGTAAGTGGGTTTCAATATTTGTTATCGTTCCAAAGAAAAATGGGAAACAAAGGGTTTGTGTGGATTATAGAGAACTAAACAAGGCCACCTCTAAAGACTACTTTCCTTTGAAATTCTAGATTACTTGTCAGGAAAGGAATAAATTTCTTTCCTTGATAGATTCAGTTGTTGGAGTTACTTCACACACACCTAGGATTTATTTTTCCTAAGGTTATTCCTTGTTTATTAGTAATAATTAGTTATTATCTAGTGTCCTATATTTTATGGGAGAATATTCCACTTGGAGAATATTCTCTTTCAGTTGACACTTCAGTTTGACTAGTTGAGTTGAGTTTAGATATTGCATTGGTTTTGTCACCATGGAACATTGGGATCATCACCAACTCACTACTCTTTGTTCAGTCAGTTAACTGAAGACTAGTTGACTAGTTAATTCAGCTAGGTGGCAGTTCACTCCTGTAATTTCCTGAGAGACTAGACTAGGTGACAATTTACTCTTGTAACTATTGGTGTGTGTCCAGATCAATCTAGACCACCACTATGGCTCATTAGTTACTCATGTATTCTATATCTATAGTAAATTATTCACTCTTTGAGTGTGAAATACTGTTAATGATAATTCTTCCATTCTTTCTATCTTGCTTCTTCTTTCTCAATTTCTCTCTGCAAATGTGTGTGGTATTTTCTAGCTAGATCTATTATGTGTAGGTTCAACACATTTACATGGTATCGGAGCCAACGGATTTCTAAGAAAAAGCTACACCAAATCATTTTTTGCAGGTACAAAATATTGAAGACAACAAAAAGATGGATTATTCGTCGGAAATACTTCTCACGCCTCATAACTATTTGGAATGGAAGCCAAAAATTCTGCTTCATCTTAGATGTAGAGGCTTGTACCAAATTACTATGGCAATGGAAGTAGAGCCTAATTCTTCCAATGAGAAAAATGACTTTCTCAATAGACAAGATATGGCCATAGGAAGTATCGACATGTCTGTTTCTCCCGAACTTTTCCATCAAGTATATGAAGAATCACAAGGATTAACTCCAAATCAATTATGGACCAGATTGGAAGTTCTATTTGGGAATAAAGAATATTGTGAAGATTTCATGCAAGAGGTTGAACAAATAGAGCCAGAAGAGAAGCCATCAAAAGATCAAGTTTCTTATTATGAAGAGTCTTCTACAAACGTTTTTATAGAAATTAGTATTCCATTAATTGAAGATGATGTCTACTCCATTTCAGATTTGTTTTCTGAAATTCATGTGGAAGATATATGGCATGCATCTCAGGAGTCACATGCAGACACTGTTGCATGCACCATGCATGCATCTCAGGAGACAAAAAGAGAGCCGTGCACATCAGACGCCATTATTATATTTTTTGAGAAAAATTTATAGAAACTAATTGGATATTTGATTTCCACTCGGAAAAATATCCAATTTAAAAAAAGAAACCGTTGTAAACGAAGTTCGGAAAGTGAAGTTATGATCTTTTTAAAATCAACAAAATTTCAACGCTTTTCTGGAAACGGCCGCACGGTTTTCAAAATTTCATCCAAAATTTATTTGGATATTATTCATTACAAGAATATAAATTGGATATGTGTGGACATCTCAATGATGCATATACTTCATCAGATCCATGCAGACATCTACATCTTCAACAAGCACAAACTTGCACAGTTGCGAGGTCTTCTTGGAGTGAAGGACAAGGTTGCTTAGCAACTGCTTTTTGTTCCTTCTCATTTTTCTCAATTTTTTTATGCATTGTAAGTTGAGGGGGGGTTTTTCCCATGAGGTTTTCCCTCTTTCCTCGTTTAGTTCAATGTATCTTTTGTATTTGGGTACCTAACATGGCCTTGTTTCCAGGACCCATTCTTTATTTTTACCATAGTGATGTTCAGGGGGGGTGTTGGAGTTACTTCACACACACCTAGGATTTATTTTTCCTAAAGTTATTCCTTGTTTATTAGTCATTATCCAGTATCCTATATTTTAGGGGAGAATATTTCACCTGGAGAATATTCTCTTTCAGTTGACACTTTAGTTTGACTAGTTTAGTTGAGTTTAGATGTTTCATTGGTTTTGTCACCATGCAACATTGGGATCATCGCCAACTCACTACTCTTTGTTCAGTCAGTTAACTGAAGACTAGTTGACTAGTTAACTTAGTTAGGTGGCAGTTCACTCCTGTAACTGCCTGAGAGACTAGACTAGGTGGAAGTTTACTCTTATAACTGTTGGTGTGTGTCCATATCAATCTAGACCACCACTATGGCTCATTAGTTACTCATTTATTCTATATATATTGTAAATTATTCACTCTTTGAGTGTGAAACATGGTTAATGAGAATTCTTCCATTCTTTCTCTCATTTTCTTCTTTCTCCAATTCTCTCTGCAAATGTGTGTATTATTGTTTAGCTAGATCTATTCTGTGCAGGTTCAACACATTTACAAATATTTGGATGGAATGATGGTAAAAAGTAGTACAAAATGGTAAAATAAGGGTATGAAAAGGATGGTGTTTCAGACACCCATCACCTTATTCATCTTTTCATGGAGGATGTTGCTCTTGATTATTCCTAGATGTTACTTAGAGAGCTGATGCATGATAACTCCACCTTGGACCAAGGATAATTTTAAGAATGGAAATTTATTTTAAAATGTAGAAACCTTGATGAATCTTACTAATCCTTCATATGCCAACTATAAAATGTTTGGTGATATTTTTGTAAAAATATTCAAATCTCTAAGAATTTTATATAGTTTGTATAACATTTTGGTGATTTTTAAGGTAAAACAATTTTATCCTATAGAATTTGGGAAAATCATTTTTAGAATAGAGAATCTCTTTTGGGAAAAACCATGGAAAATTAGCCCATGAGAGAAACTTAGCCCCTAAAATCATCCTTTCCTTGGACACTAGCCTTCTCAACCTTGACATTGGGATATTGATGATGACATCATGTACTAGGGTTTGTTGATGATATTGGGGCTTACTTTCCATTAGGACATCATTTAATGGTGTGAGATGTGACAAGGCACTTGATGAGAATCTTCCACCTTGCTTGCACCATTTGACGATGACACATGGCCTTGGGAGGATCTCTTCACCCTTTGGGAGCTTGACGTCACTACACATGTGACCCTATTATGATGTATTAGCATGTATTATAATTGTTAGAGGATATTTGAGGGGTCATCCCCACTTGTATACTGGATTATTTTTGTTTTACTTCATTATTGTGGAACTATGTGCTTGGTTACCTCATATAAATAGAGAGAACACTCATTTCATCAAAACACAACTCTCATACATGTGAGATCACCATTACTTGATCTCTTACTTCACTTTTTCACTCTACAAGTCTTGTGCACACCCTTTGGAGGAGAAATTGTGGATGCTTTGTCTTATTTTGATGGATGAACTTGAGCTAGGGTTTCCTCATGCAATTCAACTTTGTTAAAGTAAGTCTTCTTTGTCAAGTTTAAGTATTCCATGGTATATTGTGTTGAATGCTATATGGTTAATGTAACATCCCCATTTTCAAATACCAAACTAGCGATGTCTATTGTAAATGTGATGTATGGACGAGGGCCAAGTGATATAATATGTAAATGATGTGAATTGAATATAATAAATAAAATGTAAAATGTATCACCAACTACAAATGGACATAGATGGATATTTGGGGGCTTAGTTTCCATAAGAGAGGGAGGGGTCCAAGGGGGAGATTTTACCCATGTCTATTAAACCCAAACCATTTTCTTTATAAATTATCCTTAATATGAACCTTCCATTTTCTGATTGAGTGTTTCCAAATCCAATCAGTGAATTCATGTAAGAGGTTGGGTTTGAGAAGTCACATCCCATAGTTATTGAGAGAATGGGGGATGCATAAAATTATCTTGGAGAAGAGTGTAAGTCAAGTAAGCAAGATAATGAGAGGAAATTCGTATGGGTAGTGGGGGAAGAATAAGAAAATCACATTTTTGCATAGAGAGCAGTTTTAGATGGACATTTTTGGACAAAAAGAGAGTTTCAAGTGTTGAATATTGAAGGCAGCCTGAGAAGAGAGGTTGTAGAACTGTGAGTAATATTATGTTAAATAATTTGTCAAGAGAACCAAGTGTTTTTCTGCTATGAGAATTCTGGTTGTAGTTGTATATTCCAAGAGTCCCATCAGAGAGATTTCTTGTCCAACCTATGCTAGATCCATGGAGGGGAGTGGGAAGGCCCGAGGGACTGTGAGAAGTGAAGGGGGATCCCATCCCTAGGATGTGCAGGCTGTGGGGAAGAGAGTTGGTGGATTGGAATTAGTTGTGGGAATTAACTGTTAAAAGGGGAACATTAACCAACCTTAGGGACCACCGTATCTTTTGGATTCATAGCCCTAGCTCACGGGTGACTTGTTTTTGAGAACTGTAACAACAAGTATACGGTTGGGAGGAACATTCATCCTCTATAGAATTTCATACTTAATGAGATAAGTGTTCTTATTTGTTGTGTTTATCATATTAAATGCTGATATAACCATTGTGCATTTCACTCTGAGTTGTCTTGGTTAATGTTGCTTACTGTGAGTAAAATGATGCATTTGAATTTCCATTTATGTGGCTGAATGTTTCTAGATGTGCTTAGCTACTATTGTGTACATTTAAAGTAATTGAATTTAAATTTCTAATTAGTATGAACAATTGCATGAGTTTGAATGTCATGTTGTGTGTTATTTTTGCATCTAGAGTTCATATCAAAAAAAATTATTTGGTCGTTTTAGGAATGGTGTGACCCAACATGGGGATGGGTGTGTTACAAAGTGGTATCATAGCTTAAGTTCAACACTAGAATCATATGGGCCAAAGACGATCATGAAATTTTGGTGAATTTTTTGTGGTGAAGTTTGACCAGTGTCAAATTTGAGGAAAATTGGTGAACCCATAGTGAAATCCCCAAATTTGTTATCAAGTTTAAGTATAAATTTCCCTCGGAGCTATTGAAGAGATGATTTGGGGCGTCAGTCTATAGGTGGTAGAGTTAAATTCAACTTGGAAGGTCAAAATTTATGTATTAATGGTGGTTGAAGAAGTTGAGGAAGTTTGGTGGATCGACGATCGAGATCATGTTTTATTTTGAGATCAATGACCTATATTCATTAAAACTTATAATTTTTTGGAGTTTTTCAAATGGAGCAGGTTGATGGTTGGGATTTTCTTATGGAGTTTGTCAAATGGAGTATATTGAAGGTTAGGATTTTCTTTCATATTTTTTCAAACAGAGCAGGTCAACGATCGAGATTTTCTTTCGGGATTGGAAAATAGAGTAAATCGATGGTAGAGATTCATTGACAGAGTTGGGTGTTGCATGGTGGATAAATAGTCAAGAGATTTTTGACTTGGATATCGATGACCTAGATGCATATTTTATTATGGTCCAAAATTTCTAAGTGTTTGGTTTGGAAAAAATAAAGCACCGATTACCGATGGTCGGATTGGGGAAATGAGAAAAGTGTTTGGTTTGGCCAAAATAAATTGTTGATCTTCAATGGTCAGGTCGACAAAATGAAAAAAGTGTTTGGTTCAGACAAAAGAAATCACTGATCATCAATGATCAAGTTGGTGAAATCAGAATTTTTTTTTGATCAACCAAGAGAAATAACGATCACCGATGGTAGGGTCGGTGAAATCAACAAAGTGTTTCATTCATACAAAAGAATTTGCCAATTGTCGATGAAGGGAAAGGTGAGAATTCCATGCTATGTCATCATCCATGTGTCATGCCATGCTAATTTCCATGTGTCCTACCACATCAACCATAGTGCCATGTAAACATCCATGTGTCATGCTACATCAACATCTACATGTCATTCCATGTCAAACAAGTTGCCACGTCAGCCAAGAAAAGACCGGTCGTTGATGGTCAAGGTTTAGCAAAATTCATGGACAAGTTTAAGTTCACCAAGGAAATTTTTGATCATTGATGATTGGGGTTTGGATAAATTCACAAGAAAATCAGTTTTGTTGAAGGAAATTTTTGATCATTAATGGAGCAATCAGGGTTCGATGAAATTTGTGAACAAGTTTAATTTTCCAAGGAAAATCATCGATCATCGATGGAGTTTCAGATGTTGGGAAGAAAACTGTCCATATTTCTTCGAGTTGGTGATCAATGGTGGAGATTCATTCGTAGGAATGGGGAAGGTTTATCAGATCAACAACTAAGATTACTCCTGATTTTGAGATCGATAGCTCAAATTTTATGGACTGTTACAATGGGAAATCAATCGTTTTCCCCGAAAATTTTTAGTTTTTGAAGGTCATCAACTTGCAGGGGCATTTTGAGGCCCTAATTTTTTTTTTTAGGTCGTAAAATTCAAGATATTGTGTGTACCTTTGGTACACACAATCTCTACTACTTAAAATGAAAAATCTTAGTGAGAGATTTCCAATGAATTATTCTAAGTGCAAAATGAATCTAGTATGAGAAAATTACAGATGAAATAGTACAAGGTTTATTTTTAGCACCAATTTACTTATAGAGGGCATAAATCCTTTCTTTGAGGTTCTTTTGGGACATAGGAGCAGTCCGTGGAGTACCCATGTTTTATCACCAAAACATTTCTCAGAAAATACAAATAATGTATGAAAAAACAGGCAGCACAAGTACAACATACTACCAATAATTATAGGATGATAACATTTAGTTTGGTAAGATAATAAAAAAACTATGCAAAATATTCTTAAAATTCCATGCATATTCAACAAATACAATGCATGCACATCTGAGCCGACTAACATAGTGTACGGCGCACACAGTACGTGCCCCACACGATTGGAAATTGACAAACCCGCATGGATGCAGAAATGACACAATGATGATTTTGGTCAGGCCTCAACCATTTATGGGATGAAGAGGATCTCATCCATACCCAAAATCTCTCTAAAATTATGCCTTGGGATCACTAAAAGGGATGGGAGGTACCTTCAAAGATCTCCCATTCACACTTGAAACTAGTTGTGAAATATCTTGTCATTCTCCTATAAATAGAGGATCATTGTATGCAAAGAAAAGATAAATCCATAGCATTGTTATGTTGTTAAAATTCTCTTGGAGAAAACCATCTTTCCCTTGAGCCATAGGTTGAGAAAGTGTAGCATTGTGCAAGATTTACACCTCTTGTGAAGCTAAGCCTTGGGGATTTTTTCATCATTGTAAACTCACCATTGAAGAGTGATAGCTCTAGTTTTTGAGGGATCAAGGAGCCCTCCCTCAGGAGAAATAGGGGATTCATAGTCCCATATTTGTCCTCTTGGTGCACTCAATTTGAATATTCAACTCTATTGGGTAACCATTCCATGTGTTCAATTTCATGCATAATTTTCTTATAGTTGTTTAGTTTATCTCTTAGTGTTGTTTTCTCTTCACTTGATTTGTATTTTGCTTTATAATTTGTAGGTTCAATAACTTTTGAACCACATTTATGTTCTTCTTTGTTGGCTTACCAATGTAGTTAAGGGACTCTCTTTTTCTCACTCTTGTGACAAAATACCCCAAACAATTTGGTCACCATACTAGGGATTTGAATCACAATTCCCCCTCAAGTAAGTTCCTAGAGCTGTTATTCTCACTCTCCGGTGTTTGCAAGACCAAGAACCAGTCTAGCCTCACCCTCAGACAACAAAATTTGGCCTCACTTTGAGAGAAGCCATTCAAAATTTTTGTCCTGCAAAATCTCCGCGTGCATACGAGTTTGGGCCTAACAGACGTGCAATCCACATGGTCTCGCTCTCTGTCATAACTCTCTCAATGTGCACTCTGTGCTCTGTGCACGACTGTCCTTTGTTTAACAACGCACTGGTCTCATTTTTTCAAAATTGTAAGGATTGAGAAGCTCATTTCCACCAAATAGTGTAGATTTACTTTAAGCACTTTGTAAAATCCATCAAAATCAGGCTTGTGATTCACTCTTGCATAGATAACTTAGACCACACATAGACATTTAGGGAGGCTAAAAAGAACCTTTGCATATTTTACTTCCTTACTTGCCACATGGAGGGATTAAAGTTTAGCATTTGAATTTTAATTGAATCTTTCCTTTTGCAAAAACATTAATTTGGGACTATAAGGATATTTAGACAATCTTGGAGTATGCTCTTTCCTTGCACCCTTGTGTGATCTTGGAAATCATAAAAAGAGATTGCTTAAATAAACCTTCATCTCCCTTTAAATCAACCATTTTAGGAGAGGCCAACACCTCTTAGCTTATTTTTTGAAACATAATCTCAAATAATTGTAAGGTCCCACACATGCCCACATGTGCACAATCTTAGGATAGTTTCAAATTTCTAGAGCAAATCACTTAGGAAGTTTAAAGCATTGTAAGGGCCCACACATGCCCACATGTTCACAATCTATGAATAGTTTCAAAACTTTCTTAGATTAGATAACATTCCAGGGAGATTAAAGCTCAAAATTAAGGACCAACATGTCAAAAGTAAGGACCAACATGTCCACCATGCTAGTTGCTTAGGGATTTTTCAATTGTTGCAAGGATTATTTGTGAAATCTAGTAAGCTAGAAGTAAGAAACCATTGTAAAGGACCAAGCGATGTCCACATGCCAAAATTTTCTCGCTTAACTTATTAAAAAATCATCACTCACTACCACTTCTTGCACAAACCATCACATATTCAAGAGGTGTTTGTTGAATACTTGAAACCATAGTATTCTCTTCTCCTCATTCCCATAAGCGATCTGGGAGAATCAGAAGGGATTCACTTGCTTGAAAAAATATTTTTCTCACACCACTCTTAATCAATGAAGTTGGCCCATGACCCCAACTTCACAACCCACTTTCAAATTATAAAAGAAACCATAATCAACCCACTTTTAAACCTCCACATGAGGAACAAAAAATAATTTGGTAGTCTAAGTTACGATTTTGGGGATAGGCATCCAAATAACTCCCCATTATCTTTTTCTCATTGAAACTTAGAAAGCTGTGAAATAGGGTACCAAATTCTTCCCAATCAAGAATTCCTACACCATAAGGTAGTGAGACATCCATGAAGGGTCGAAGGCTAAGGTCTAGTTGTTATGTGAATGTCTTCTTGGGTCACCCAACCCTTGGAAAGCATCCAACCTGTGACCAATTTCTGAGGCCAAAAATCTAAATTCCGTGCTTGATTGAGGTAACTTAGTGGCCAAATCTAGGTTTTATCTACCTAGGTGGCAGTTGTGGGCTTCAATTGCACCTTAATCATATTTTGAATGGATGTTGGGAAATATCTCCAATCATTTCGGGATATGCACCTTTCACCCCTCATTATAACTGATTATTCATACATTCACTATCTCCTCTTCTGGTGGATTCATGCCCCACTTTTGAGTGATTTTGGAAGGCCCGATGATTTTTGAGAAGAAGGACAATAGGTCTATTAGGAAACATGCATTTTATTTCATTCCCCCACGCAGATAAAACCCCAAACCATATTACATTGTTACTTTTTTTATGTATGATTATCATTGATTGATTACATATAGCATTCAAAACATTGTTGAGATAGTACACATTTACCAAAGCACTTGTTCATTTATTCTTCTCATCACCATCAACACACATCCACATATATTCCAAAACCATAGGGGAACCACAACATCCCTGTCATTCTAGACATTTGAAAACCTCCCCCCAATCTTTGGAGGTGTTCCCAATTTGGTTGACACATCAATACAACCAACACACACACTAGTGGGTGCTACTCTTTTAGGATTAGCTTTTCTTGGGTCCACCTCTCTAGGCGCCACTATCCAGAACAATCCACCCATCTAGTAGCCCTTCCTATTCAAGAATTGTCTCTCCAACCATCAACCACCATGACATGACCACACAACCTACCATTGAGCCCATCCTCTTCTTCCCAATTTAGACAAACTTGCCCCCCCTCTCTTAGTTATATTGGTCATCCACCACTCACAAGGACTAAGAATAGAAACACCAAATATCAACACCCATAGCATGGGGGAAATGCTTGTATAGATGGGGGAAATCATAGTTCCCACCAAAACTACAATCAAACCAAGCATAGATGTACCACCCATACATGGACTAATCATCCTTTCCCATTCTGCGAGCTCTAAGGCCACCCAACCCATCAATGCCATGAAATCATTCCAGAGATAGTCTAAGCAATTCATTTGAAGCACATGCAAAAAAATAAAATTAGTAGTTCTCATTAAACTACTTCGACATTCACCCTCCCCCAACATGCACCCATTACTCCATCAGGTAAAGTTCCATGCACCTTGACATCATTTGTTACCCCTGACATGGGTAACCCCCCCCACACCCAATCTACCTCACAACTGAGGCTGAGTCATGTAGAATTGGTGGAACCCCTTCCACCTCTAGGACCATAATGTCTATTGGACCTTATCCTTATAAGGAAAATGGAACCGTATACCCACACCCATCCCGAGACATCACCTTTGATTGGGATCAACTTATCTAAGCACGACTTCTATATTCCACACCATTTCAAATATAGGTCATCATTAAAAACCGTATAGTTTATCGGTGTATAATAGATGATGGGTGTTGGTTATTATCTTCTTCTCACTACTACATATGGGCAGATTATTCCACGAAAATTTTCCATGCTTCCACTAGTTTCATATTTTTTTTAAACAGGGCAGGATTTTCGTTTCTATTGCCACGAAAGTTAGTCGCAATATCGACAAAAATATTAATTTAACCTAGTTGGGATTTTCGTCGATATAGCGACAAACTTTCGTGGCAATAGAGATGAAAATTTTGTTTATCTCTTTGGTTGGTGTTAACGGCTAGTTGACTATTTTATCTATATATACGTGACTTTAAGAGACTTTGCAACACAATTTCTATAGTTGTGACACTGTTCTTGGCTTTTGTTTGAGTTGTTTATTTTTTCTGTCACCCACTGGTTGAACAAATCCAATTCTCGATCTACATTTTTTTTTTTTTTTTTTTGTGTCTGGAGGAATCAGCAACTAGTTGGGCACGTGCTCGCGTTACACGTGGCCGTGTTATCCAACCGCTACCACTATAACCTCCAGGTGTGCCCACAATGCCCCTTACGTGACACACAAGGTAAGTCGGGGGGAATTGAACTCAAAACCTCATGGAACTTCATTTTCACGACACTTGCCAATTGAGCTGCCCCCCCGGGGGCTACATAGCTCAGATTTTGAACTTGCAAGGTTAGTATGTTATTTTTTATGGATGTACTAATTTAACTTGTAATTTTCTTTTCAAATGTCCAAATTGCATTTAGCTTATTTTTTCCTTGATAATATATTTATATAATATGTGTAGTTATACCATATTTCATGTCTTTGATTTTTGGATATAGTTAGTATATTCTATGGAAAAGGGTATTTGGATTGCATAATATTCTAGGTTTATGGAATATACATACCCTTTTCCCTTCAATTGTAGCTATAATCTCTCTCTCTTTTCATTGATAAAGATACGGAATTGCTCTTGAAACTCAACCCTAATTGGTGAAATGATAGTAATTGATTTCTATATTCCCTTCTTTAGCAGGAACTAATAAGATACATAAACACTAACCCTAAAATTATGTTAGGTGTATATGTCGTTCTTATATAAAGAAAACATTTGTACACATATGACCTTATTATAAAGATGCTATCTATGTCGTCATGATGTTGATCTTCTACACATATGATCACCTTATTATAAAGATGTTGACCTTATTATAAAGATGCAGTTCACTGTAAATAAACATATCATAATCGAAAGGAGTAGCCAAAATATAAAAAATTGATGACTTAATGTTTGGTATGGTGTAGGTAAGACAATAACTTGTTAGGACAAGGATTTGTCACAATGAACGAAAATGATAGGAAGCTTGCTCGGTTAAGAGCGGAATTAGAGGTGAGGGGTGATGGAAAATGTTATTGCCCTTTATATGATTGCAGAGGCTTGAAAAATAGAAGACTTTTAATAAAAACAGCCCAAAAACATTGTAGGGAGAAGGGGCATGCCGAAGGGGGTTATGAATATCGTCCCTTGGTAAGAGAATTCAATATTTAATGTATTCTCTGTAATAATCAATATTTCATGAATTTTAGTAATATTTCTTATCGAGATTTTTATATTTTCTATACACACTAACTTTTCTATGTTGTTTTTTAAATATATAGACGATGCCCCCAAAGTGTCGACCTCCAGAGAGTTATTTGTCAAGTACTAGCAGAAATA
>ML776586.1:1638011-1727110 GCA_009831015.1 Picea engelmannii | reverse complement strand
GCTTCAGTTACTTGGTTTTCAATTGCAATGAATTGAAAGGTTATACTTGCCTTTTCTAATGTGCATTGAAGAGACACTTCATTCCTAAATAATTTGCTAACCCCATGAATTACCTTGGTTCAATTAAATTACTTTGCTGCAACACTTGCTATAACTCTGTTGCAACTCACTATAACTATGCTGTAACTCTGCTGCAACACTATGTTGTAACTGTTCTTTCTCCTTCGAATTTTTCGCTGTTACTCTACTCCACTTGTTGTTACTCACTATTACTCTGCTGCAACTCGCTATAACTATGCTGCAACACTTTTTGTAACTCTGCTGCAACTCACTATAACTATGCTGTAACTCTGCTGCAACACTATGCTGTAACTATACTTTCTCCTTCAAATTTTGTGCTGTTACTCCACTTGTTGTTACTCACTATTACTCTGCTGCAACTCGCTATAACTCTGCTGCAACACTTTCTGTAAATCTGCTGCAACTCACTATAACTATGCTATAACTCTGCTGCAACACTATGTTGTAACTGTACTTTCTCCTTCTAATTTTGTGCTATTACTCCACTTGTTGTTACTCACTATTACTCTACTGCAACTTGCTATAACTCTGCTGCAACACTTTCTGTAACTCTGCTACAACTCACTATAACTATGTTGTAACTTTGCTGGAACACTATGTTGTAATTGTACTTTCTCCTTCAAATTTTGTGTTGTTACTCCACTTGTTGTTACTCACTATTACTCTGTTACAACTTGCTATAAATCTGCTGCAACACTTTCTGTAACTCTGCTGCAACTCACTATAACTATGCTGCAACACTATGCTATAACTGTACTTTCTCCTTCGAATTTTGTGTTGTTACTCCAAGGAGGCTACAATAAACAAGTTTGAGAAATGGTCTTAAGATATCATCCATAAATCTTATAAGTGTTGTCATAGTATTGTGTAATATAAATTGCATAATGACTCACTCATGCAATCCATGTGTTTTTTTGAAAGTAATATTCCAAATTATTCTTTGTGTATATTGTCATATTGGTATCCTTACTTCTAATCCAACCTCATGATAACACATGCTTACAATATTTGGTTGATTAGTGCCTTGATTATTTGTAGGGGATATATATATTACAATATTACGATATTACAATGTAATAGTAATGCCAAATTACAATGTAATATGGCATTACCATATTACATTGTAATATGGCATACAATATGGTATACCATATTTCATGTAATTTTTTTTTTAAAACCTAAATTCATCGTCACAATATCGACGCAAGTTCATTAGAAATATTTTACTATTTTACCACAACCGTTTCTATAGCGACGAAACTTCATCGCAATTTTCCACGAATATTCGTCGCATATACAACATGTGTGTCGTAAATTTGGTTTTGAGATATTGCACTCGTCGATATTACCATGAATTTTTGTCGCAAGTTGCAATGGAATTTCGTCGCACGTCCAGCAACTGCGTTGTAAGTTATTGGCTTGGCATAACTTTTCATCCCAATTGCGACTAAGTTTCGTCGTAATTGCCACATTTCTTTGTTGTTATTGCGGCGATAGTTCATCGTAATTGAGACAATGTATAGGGTTAACCGATATTGAAGGTGGTGACACATGGAGAGCTAATTTCGTCAATGTTTCCACGCACACTTGGATCGTGGATATAGCGACGAAATTATTCCGATGAAAAAAAATCTCAGCTTTCGTGGAAATTGCGACAGATAAGTGTGGCAATATCAACGAAAAATTGTCTCAAATTTGCTCATATGTACTAGTGTCTTGGGCTGACCCAGGTTCAGATCTCAAAATGTTTCCAACAAATCCCTAAAAAACTATCGGCCCTCCTGGTAAACCAAAAGGCAGCGCTGGGCATAGGGTGCACGACGCAATATAACCTCAGAGAGATTTTATGGGTGACTGCAATACTCAAGTGCTTTTAGTCTAGGAATGAGTGGGGATATGTAATTGTGTTCTTTCTTCCTTATGCATTATCATTGTTAATTATCCAAGTATTTCTATTATTTATTCATCTTTAAACCTATGCATGCATATTGATATTTCGAGTTAAACCATTCATTCATAAGCTATTAATCAACTAACAGTAAAAGTTCATTAACAATTGCACATAACACAAAGTTTAACATGGTTCACCCCCTCCTGGGGCTACATCCACAAAGATTTGGCTTCTCTGCTCTTTCATTTAATCTGCTACAAAATATTGTGCTGCACGCATTACATCTTCAATAATACAATCAAGGTGAAGGTTAGAACCCTTTGTGAGGCAAACTATATCACACCAAGCTCCTCAACCTATGATATAACCCTCAAAGAATACCTTATTCGACTCTTTTACAAGACTTATCACTATCAACAATCGACAAAATCACAACAATCAGTCCTCTTTTCCTCTCCTCACATCAACTACTCTCATGGTAGACCTCCTAGGTCCTTATTTATACTACTCTATGGCTTATATCCGTTACAATATTTGTAAAAAACCCTAACCCTATCATGATTAGGATTTCTTTCCTATGTGCCACATTGATTTTCCTCTTGCATGATGCTTTTCCTTCTTTTTCTGCATGCTATTTTCTTTCCACATGTTGCTTGCACTCCAAAATATGGTCATTTGTTTCCAAAGTTAGGTCTTTCCCCAAAATATATCCTTCTCAAAAAATATACCTGCACCCAACATAGACTTCCTTCTCAAAATAGGCCTGTGCCCAACATGCCCCCAACACTGACATGTGGCTCGTCCTGAGGCACTCATGTGGTGCGTGCTCTCTGTACAACCTCTGCCAAGTTGTGAAATTTTCCTTCTAATTCTTCCCCTTTGCATCTCACTTGAAAAAAATTCTATGTGAGTTGCTCTATCCTCTGCGTTGTGATGTGTTCCCTCAAAGACTCTACGCTCTTGGCATGATCTTGATCCATCCTTGTCTTCTCCTCCTCTGGTTCCACAATTATTTGCGTCGCTTGCTCTTGGAGAGGTTCTAACTAGGCCTTCCTTGCCTGCTTTTTATTCTATGCAGTATTCATTTCTGTCTGCATGGTCTTCATCTCTTGCGTGCCCTTCAAGTGATATGTAATGCTCATTGCCTTTTGTCGTTGCTTCAACTCCTGTATTGTAGTGCTGATTTTCTCCTCTTGCTGGTATAGTTGTTGGACCCTGTCATCTTCCTCCAATGTTATCCATAGTTGCGTGGTCCTGTCAAAAAGTTCTATGAACTTTTTGGCTTCTCTTTCCATCATTTGTACTTGCAGATGCCTATTTTTCCCTTTCAGCTGTAAATTCAAGAGGAGTGGATGGAGTTAATTTTTCTTTGAGTTCCTCAATATCATTCTTATAGTCTTTGAGCGTCTGTACGATGATTTTAATCTGTTCTTTAGCACTTCTCACAACTTCCTGCACGTTGTCTGGAATTTTTTTGACGACTTCCTTCAAATTCTACTCCAATTTATCTGTGCGCTTCTTCTCCTCCCGTGTCTCCAGTTGGACACATTGTATCATAATTTCCAGTGCATCCTTTCCATCTCTGGTTTCTTGCAATTCTGTCGTATCTTCTTTGGCTCGTGATTCCACTTCATGTATGACACTAACTTCTATCTTGTACAATGCCTTTGTTGGTATCTTAGCCAATACCAAATCTGATATGGCCTCATTGACTTGCAACATATCCGTTGTTATTTGGAAACTAGGACTTGCTTGCGTTACGATTTGGATTGTGTCTTATTTGTTCTGCGTGCTTTTGGTCCTTGCTTCTGTTGGTTAAGGGATCATTTATGCTCCCCTCTCTTGCATTTGGGATGTTTGTATCCATTCCAGGACCCACTTAATGTCAGACAACTCATTCCTTATCCTTACTAGTTGGTTATCGACCTCCTCATACTCTTCCACTGTACGGTCCTGCACCTTTTTTGCGACTAGATCAACATCATCCTCGATGATCGTGTATTCCAATATTTTTTTGTGGGCCTTGGCCTTCTTGTGTGGCCCACCTTAATGGATGATTGACCGTTTGGGTGGACCTGTCTCTAGCGGAGTAGTTGCCGACAAGGTTTTCTGTGTCATTGTGTCCCCCCTTTCTTATTATTCCTGGGTTGGGGCATTACCTTTCTTTCCTATCTGTGCGTCCTTCTTTCGGGTGCTGCCCTTATTTTTTGGTGCTGTATTTTGACCGAGATTCACTTGTTGTGTTGGTTTCTTGGTCATGATGATTTCCCTTACAGATGTCTTGGATGACCCTGCTTCCACTTCTTTCCCTTTTGGCATGTCCTTGGTGATGACTGGGATCTTCCAGTCATCCTTCCAGTATCTCATTTTCCATTCAACTTCCTCTGCGTTGATGAAGAATCAAAATTGTATCCATTCTTTCTCTGGATATTTGCATGCTTGGATCCACATGTTGTGTCGCATAGCCTTAAAGTTAGCTATCCTCTAGTACTGCACAACCACTTTCGAAGTTATCCTCAATGTGTTGGCTATGCTGTCTTGTATGTCTATGAGATACCGAGCAAAAGTGATGGAATTACCACTTCTCCTCTTGGAATCATAAGTGTTTCCTAATGACGTGTACCATGCTGCGTGACATCGTTCTACTCTATTGCAAAAATACGAGTAGTAACCTCTTTCGATCCAATTAATGCTATCAATATAATGAGTTAGGAGTAATGTAACTCGGTTCCCAAGTCCTATGCATCCTTGCAGTCATCTAGGAACAAATTTAGTAAGTATGGGGCCCAAATGGGCATGGTGTTAGTTGTGCACCGTGCTTATACTGTGACAACTCCTGCAGGGACCTCCTCCTTACGATTTTTTTGAGGATTTTGCATGCCATTACCTTCTTTGCTATCCAGATGGCTGCATTACTGATCCTTTTTATAATAATGCTACGTGAGCCCCTTTCTGTCCCATAATTTTTCTTCATCTCTTCTGCGAGGGCCTTCTCCTTGGTTTTATCATCCAGGTACTATGTAGGATTATTTTCATTTGATAATAGTCCTCTGATGAATGAATTTAGTTCCACATTGATTGAGGCTAGTTTGTCCAACCAAAAAATCCCTCCATGGAGGATCACCAACAAATGCTTAATGTAATTGTTCACATCATTCCCCCTGCTGAAGTGGGGAATCTACAAAAAATTAAGGATACCTGCATTTACTAAACCTTCCACCCACTGATTTGGTTGAAAAACTGGATCTCCTAATGTCCCTGTGCCCAAGCTCTCCACAAACACCTTTTGTAAAAATTCTGGGAATTTATTGGTGTCAGACACGTCCTAGACTACGTACCCAAACCTTTCTATGAAACCCAATAAATTTTGTGTGGCTTGCACCCCATCTGGAAAGCGTAAGAAAATGATCGAAGCGTTAGGATACTTGCATTGAGACCTCGCGATGTGTTGTTTCCCCTTTTCCCGTGTAGGTGCGCTAGATTATCCAACCTCTAGTTCTCCTTCTTCCCAGCCTGAATCTGGTTTCCCCATGATATATTCAAGTTTCACTTCCTCCTGCTACATGGAACCTACCATATGTTGTGGCCTTGGCCTGTCAGATTGCATCCTTTCACTGTCACCGCCATTTGTTTTGTGGGCTGCTTTAGCCTTGGAAGGTTGATGTGGGTTTCCTGTTGCTAATGGCTCATGGCCCTATGCACTGTCATGTGAATTGATGTCCATCCCGACCATTGTCTGGGATTTCCCTTCTTTCTCTACTAGTGTGGAATTCACTGGTTCAATCTATGGAGAAAGAATTGTGTCGATATCAACAATTCCCTCTGTTTGTGTAAATGCTTATTCTGCCTCTATGGTTTCCTACGGTGACCTGTGGCTACTGCATTTTTTTCGTGCTATTTGGCTAGGTGTGATGACTTTTGGAGGTGCCATCATGGGTAATTCTTCCTTCCCTATTTGAACTTCGGCTGCTACAATCTCATAACTCACCTATTCACCTCCTATCATCTTACTCCTTAGCTTCGCGGGTTTGTAAATGCAAAATATGTCTCGTTTGGCCCATGTTTTAGTTATACAAGGGGTGTCATAAGTGCCTTGAATATTATCATATATGCTTCTTTGATGGTCATTAATGTGTTAAATCTTTTCGAGTGCGCTTCATTTAGTTTCATAAATGCCCAATTCACGCCTTTTTACCCCGATGATTAGTTTTTGCTTTTTCGATCGTTGGCCCATTTTCTAGTGTGCTTCAATTTTTTGGTGTGTCATATGTTTCTTGTTGTAGCTTTCCCCCTAGTGTGTTGTGTTTACTTCCTGTTAGCCATATGCTGTGCGTGGTCACTTTTTCTTTTCGTCGCATTGATTCCACTATCTGTTGCGCATGATATTCCCCAGTATTTTTGTATTTTCTCTCTTTTTCTACTTTTTTCTTATTTTTCTACTTTTCGCTTCCTTTTTATGGGTTTTATTTCCTAATATCTACTATAGTACACTATATACATGAATTTCTTACTGCGCTATAAATTTTAAGAATTAGTAGGTCCATTGTCCCTATACAATTTCAGTCAACTACCGTTGATCATTCCTTTTAGTTCTATTCCTCCCAAGTCTTTTAGCTGCACATATCCCCCATCTGTGACAATATTTACTTCATATGGCCCTATCCAATGCATTCTAAACTTACCAGGGTGTTGGAATTTTTTTTTTGTCATTGAGCAGAACTAGGTTTCCCTCCTTAAAACTCTTCTTTTTAATATGTCTGTCATGCCAGTTTTTGTCTATTTCTTTCTTTAATTCCTGGAGAAATATTGCCAGAATCCTATCTTATTCCATTTCCATTAGTTTACTTAACCTCTCCTGTATTGTGCCTCTTTTTGTCATGTTGGTAATTGCTTCTACGTGCAGACTGGGTACCATAAATTCTAGTGGCACCACAGATTCCTGCCCATACACTAATATGAATGGTTTTTATCCTGTCAACTTATTACATGTGGTCCTCAATGCCCCAAATAATGCTGGTATTTTCAATTCCCAATCATACCTACTGACATTGCAGATCTTAGTCAAAGAATTTTACAAAATCTTATTGAAAGCTTCTACTGTTCCATTTGCTTGAGGATGGTATAATGTACTCTTCTGGTGATAGACCTCAAAATCCTCAGTCATAGCCCTAATGATATTGTTGATAAAATGAGCGCCTTGGTCACTCATTAGAATCCCGGGACATCCAAATATGGTGATCACTTGCTCAAATAAGAAGTGTGTTGTTGTCTCTACGCTACAGTTTTTGACTGGTGCTTCTTCTGCCCATCTTGTTAAGTATTCAGTCATAGTAATGATATATCTATCTCCTGATCTTTTTGCTGGTGGATTAATAGGTCCAAAAAAGTCTATTGCCCATTTTTCAAATACCTGTAGTCACTTGTGGTCTTAGAGGCATCTCATCCCTTCTGTTGGGTTTTCCAACCCTCTGAAAAACATCACATTTCTAGAAATATTCCTTGGCATATTTATGGACTATTGGCCACCATAATCTTGTGCGCAATACTTTCTGTGCGGTAGCTTTTCCTACATAGTGTCCTCCACCTATACCTTCATGAGATTCTACTAAAATTCTAGGTAGTTCATGTTCCAACACACACCTTCTTAAAATGATATATGTGCTCATCTTGTATAAATGTCCCGCAATAATTTGATAGTCTGCAATTCTGACTACCAGATTTTTCTTCTACGCAGTGCCAAACTCTTGTGGCACAACCCATTTTCTTAAGTATTCAATAATATCAACAAAGTATTCATCAACTACTTGTACTGAAAATAACAGTGCAATAGGGAAGTTGTCTTCCAAGTTAGTAGGTTCTTCTCCATTAGTTACCCTTGACAGGTGATTTGGTCCTACATTCAGCTTCCCTGGTTTGACTATCAATTTGAAATCAAATTATTGGAATAGTAATTTCCATCTACAGATCCTCCCATGCAACACTAGATTGTTGACTATATACTTGAGGGAAAAATGTTCTGTGAACATTTAAAGTGTTTACCTAGTAAATAGGGCCTGAATTTATGAAGTGCATATACCATGGCTAGGCCTTCTCTTTCTGTAGTGTTGTAATTATACTATGATTATGACAAATTTCTTCTTGCAAAGGATATAGGATGGTCTAAGTCCCCTACTCTTGGCTACACCATAATTTCTCCAAATGCAATGGATGATACATCTACATGCACATGAAATGTCTTTTCCCAATCTGGAAATACTAGTATAGGTATTTTTACCATATTATCCTTTAAAGTGTCCAATCCTTGCTGACAATCCTCATTCCACTGAAATATGGTGTCCTTATTTAACAATTTTTCCATTGGTGCAGTAATCTGTGCATACCCATTTATAAATTTCTTGTAATAGCCTGTATGTACCAATGTTTCTCTTAAATGTCACACTGACTTTGGTGGTGGTAAATTCACAATCACTGCAATCTTAGCAGGGTCCACTAGTAAACCTTGTTTACACACTATATGTCCCAACAATATTCCAAAATGGGTACCAAAAATGCATTTCTTGATATTTAATGATATATGAAATTGCATGCATCTTTCCATCATTAGTCTTAACACTTATACATGGTCCTTTAAAAGACTATATACAGTCTAGTCATCCAGATATAATTCGAGAAACAAATGTCTGAATTCCTTAAAACCAACTATGAATACTCTTGAAAAAATGGCTGGTGCATTCTTTAGCCCAAATGGCATGACTGTATATTGATAGGATCCCCATTTTGTAGAAAAAATAGTCTTCTACCTATCCTCTGGAGCTATTTTGATCTAATGGTAACCTGCAAATACATTTGTGAATGAATATGCTTCATGGCCTCCCACATTCTATAAGACCTCATCTATAAAGGGGGCAGGGAAAGGGTCATGTAAGAAAGCATCATTAAGTTTCCTCAAATATACACAAATCCTTATCCCTCGCTTCTTTTCTTGGACTACAATAGGGATGATCTATTCAGATTCCTCTACTGGTTCTATAATATCAACTTCCAACATTCGATCAATTTTTTCTTTTACTTTCTGCTTATACAATGGATTCAGTCTATAAGGTCTTTTTCTGATAGGTGTAGCCTCAAGTTTGAGGGGTATCTTCATCTCTCCTAGCTCTCCTGCTATGAAATTCATCTCTGTAAAAGTTTTTGGAAACATGTCACTATATTCGCGCAGTAACTATGTTATTCTTTCTACTGTTTGCTCATCCCAATAGTCTCCAATACTTTCCATTTTAGGATTTCCATTCATCCCAATATTGACTTTATTAACTTTGATTGGTGCAAAAAATACTTTTGACTCCATAGATGGACCTTCTACCTCTCTTTCTTCCTCAATATATATAATTTGAATGTTGCATAGATCATCTTCATTTGGTTCTTCCTCTTCAAGATGATAGCATGAAAGTAATTATTTGACTGTCTATCTATTTTGTTGTTGATACTCTGTCATGATTTCCACTTCTGGTTCATCAGGAAATATCACTCCCCATATTAGCTTCAGTGCTGAATCAATGTTGGGGTTCTCATGTTCAAATGAGAAGGTTACTACAAAATTTTGCTATAATCCTGTCGATTATGTTATGCCTTTGCGCATTTCCTAGTCTATATACGAGTTCTTTGGAATTCCTTCCAATGTATGGATAAAATTATGAGGTCATTCCTGTAGTGGTGTCATCCTCCATTATGTCTTGCACTTCTCCAAGTGTTCCACTGCTGTTCCTTTCCCATAATACCTTGGCATTTTATTTCTCCTCTGCTCTATGCCAAATCTAATGCACAGTAGTCATTTACACTAATACCAGTCCTGAATTGTTTCTTTGTGCACACCCCACCATCTTACAGGTGTGGCCTTAAGTGAAATATCTAGGGCTAAGAGCCTATGATTTTTTAGCACTTCCTCTTCGTATTTTGTCAACAATCCATATAAGTCATTTATCCCATGAAAAATTGGAGGTTCTCTTATCTCTATACCAACCCATCTTACTGCGTGATCTATTCTTGTGCACGTCCTTGTGGAAACTTCATGTAACAGTCGTTGCCAATTCTCCAAACCCATGTTTGAGTTGGAAGAAAATGATGTAATGCTTCTCCAGCTAAGTACCCCATCTACAGCTGGGTTAACATAATCCTCCTGTCATGGGGTGGTTATGTAAAACTAGTTTATTTCTTCTAGATCCAAACAAGTGGCCTCTACAAATCTTTCTCCTTCCGAAGGATCCAATGGTGAAATGACTCTATTTTTTGATTCAAAAGTCAAATTTCTTGTCTTCAATTTGATTATAGCCTAGTTATTGAATTCCAAATCCAATCCAAGTAAGGATGAGTAAAGTGTTGTGTCATCCACTATATTTATTACCTCAAAATCTGCCATAGTGCACACTCCATCCAAATCTACTGTCATACATTTAAGTCTTCCAATAGGTAACACTCTGTGTTGATTTTCTAGTTTCATCTGGACAAAATAATAGCCTAGGGTAGGTTCCCCCATACACTTCCACATATTCTTAGGTAAGACATTTACTTCAGAGCCTAAATCTAGTATAACATCACCCATATTGAAATCCCCAATGTTGGCATTCAGTCTGAATTCTCTTCTTGTCCTTCTTCTTGTATGGATATGATTGAATGTTTTATGTTATAACTTCCCTTCCACCTCTTTGTTACATTTTTCTATCATATTTTGTAAGACCTGAACAGATGATGGGTCATTCAATAACTTAACACAATATTTCATAAAAGTCTTTATGGTACTTACTTGCTCTAGAGGTTGTTCTTTATTGGTATGTTCCATTGAGAATGGCATCCCATATATTGGTGGGTTTTGAGGTTGCTGTGTGATTGATGTAGACACAATATTTTGCTTGAGACACTCCTATCTTGCCTCCTTAAATTTTTCCTTTTCTTTCTGTGCGTCAAATTGCTTTTGTGGCTTAGTGTTCTTCTTAACCCATTGGTGCTGAGCTGAATCTCTTGTTACTACATCAGTTATTTTCTTGGATTCTCCTCGAGTGACTATATTGATGTTTCTCCCATCATCCCCGGCTTTTGCAAAAATCCATTGGACATTCTGGTTGTTCTAGTTTCTTTTTTCCTAGATCTTCCCCGAGAGTGTTTGGAAGTATTCTGTGTCATGGTCTACTGCATAATAGTACATACATGTCACGGGTGGGAGTGGACAATATATTGCATAATGTCTTGGTTGTTGGAAGTTGTGGCACACTAATGTTCCTATACCTCGTCCTCCACCTTGATATCCATGTGGTGCGTTGTATTGAGGTACCTGGTTATACTATGCGGGGTTATACTGTGGCTACACATTATTATATTGCTACTGCACATTGTTGTATTGTTGTTTCACATTGTTGTATTGATGCAACACATTGTTGTATGGTGGTTGTACTTGGCTGAACTGAGTTGTAGCTTGTCTTGTCATCATTTCTTCTTTCACCCTATAAATATCTGAAGTTCTTTCCCTCATGATCTCCATCATTCTACAATCCTTATCATTATGATCCATTGATTTACAAAAAATGCAATATGAACTTTTTGGTACTGTCTTATATTTATGCATCATTGGATAATGATATGGATCATGCCCATGAGTTTTGAAAATATCACAACATGGTCCTCCTATTGGCAATGGGTTTGGCACCTCTATTTCCATATACTGCACAAAAGTTGGACATTCATTATTATGGTGTCGTTATGTCCTGCATAGGGTACACCAAACAACTTCTCTTTTCTCTTTATCCTTATTCTAGTTAAGTTGAAATGTTAGATTCTTAAAACCCTCCTTCAACTCCTCTATTGTTGGATCTGTCTGCTGATACTAGTTCTCTTTCAGTTGTAAGGTTTCCTATACAACCTCGACTTGAGTTTGGAACTTCCATTGTCTTAATGGGTATTTCAAATGTGGTAATAGTGAGTTCACAAATAAGTGCCTATGTTGCATGTCAGTAATTGCATATTTCAACTTTACTTTTAGTTGTTTGAACTTATGATCAATCTCCCAAACAAGCTCACCTGGTTTTTGTCTGATTTCAATCATTTCATTCATGTACTGGTCTTCTAAGCTGGGCTTCTAAAATTCATTTACCAATATTTTTTTCACGCCTGCAATAGTATTTGGTATTCCTTGTGGACTGTTTACATCTAGGGTCATATACCAGTCCAATTGATGGTATCTTAGTGTAATATCTAATTGCATGAGCTTGGTATCCTCATCTATGATATTATTTTCTTCCCATATCTTCTCACAGATGAATAATTTCTTTTCAGGGTCCTCTGATGCCTCTCCCCGAAATTATGGTAATCTAATCATGGGATCATGTCCTGCCATTTTGAACTGTGTTGAATGACTGCCTCTGCGTGGTGTATATAATTGAATGTTACTTCCTAAATTAGCTTCCCCAGTTGATGCTCTTTGATTGGGTGTGTATCTTGCTATTTTATCCCACCAAAATTTTGTTGTCCAAATGTTGGTGTTCTTTTTGGTGTCTTAGTCACACATGGGGTTGTAGATTCCACACTAACGATGATCTGTATTGGAGTTATGCCTTCTGTCCCTGACCTTGGACCTTCTGTTTTCCTTTCATATGTTTCACGTAGGATTTCCTTAATCTACTCCATAGCCTGAAGATCCTCTACCTTTTCTTCATCTCTTTCCAAGCCCTCTCTATCAACTATGGATCTCTTCTTGTTATTCATTTTATACTGGTAGGGTATTCTGTTGTGCGTCTTTCTAGATTCTGCCATTATCTGATTTATCTAATCTTCTTCCATCATGATTGGGTCTATGGCCTCATTATTGTTTCCTTTATCCATCTCCTTTTCCACATCTCAACCTCCTGTCAGTGCTTTCCCCCCTCCCCCATGCACACAGGGAAGTTTAACTGTCTGATTCCATGGTAATAACATTGTTGTCATACAATAAAATCTTGATTGAAGTATACATCAATATGATGTATCTACCTCTGGGTCCCTTTAGAAAATATTTCTCTGCTGCGGTGTAGGAATTCATGGTATCTACTACAAATTTAGTGATAAACCCTGTAACAATACTGTCTAACTGGAAATATACTATGTATGTAAATTTGTTATTAACTTGTTGTAACTACACAATTTATACAAGATTCCACTCTAGCTTTTTGATTCGGTTTGTAGGGTGGTTGTATTTTAACCTTAATAACCACTCCTACAACAAATGCGAGAAATCATAGAAAAATACATCATGCAAGTCGTTGAACACATATTTGCTGAGATATTTGTGCGATGTTAACTTAGGGTTTCTTTTGTCCTTATGGGAAAACTCAAGTTCCTTATGGGAAAACTCAAGTTCCTTTGTTTTCAACCATCTTTCAATCTCTTCCTTTGTCGGATTCCATGGCCTGAACATTCCATTCTATACTTTCATTCTCTGCGCATTTCTTCCAAGGATCCCAGTCACTCAATCCTATGCAGTTCCAACCGATAACATAACCATTTGTTGGTTATTCTCTTCTTTTTAGGCTAAACTAGGTTTGAATCTCAACAAGTTTCCAACAAATCCCTAAAAAACTATCGGCCCTCCTGATAAACTAGACGACAGCGCTGCGCACAAGGTGCACCACATAGTCTCACCCGAGATAAATTTTATGGGTGACTACAATACTCAAGTGATTGTAGTCTAGGAATGAGTGGGGATATATAATTGTGTTCTTTCTTCCTTGTGCATTATCATTGTTAATTATTCGAGTGCTTCTATGATTTGTTCATATTTAAACCTATGCATGCATACTAATATTTTGAGTTAAACCATTCATTCATAGTATATTAATAAATCGACAATAAACATTCATTAATAATATGAAATTACACAAAGTTTACCATGGTTCACCCCCTCCTGGGGCTATGTCCACATATATTTGACTTCTCTGCTCTTTTATTTAATTTGCTACAAAATCTTGCACTGCACACACTACATATTCAGTAATACAATCCAGGTGAAGGTAAGAACCCTCTGTGAGGTGGACTAGATCACACCAGGCTCCTCATTGTGTGACCTAACCCTCAAATACTACCTTATTCGACTCTTCTACAAGACTTATTACAATCAACAATCCACAAAATAACAATGATCAATCCTTTTTTCCTCTCCTCACATCAAACACTCTCATCCTAGACCTCCTAGGTCCTTATTTATACTACTCTATGGCTTATATATGTTACAATATTTTTCAAAAACCCTAACCCTATCATGGTTAGGCTTGCCTACCTACATGCCATGTTCCGTTTCCTCTTGCATGCTGCTTTTCCTTCTTTTTCTACATGCTACTTTCTTGCCACCTCTTGCTTTCCCTCCAAAATTTGGTCATTTGTTTATGAAGTTAGGTCTTTCCCCAAAATAGACCCTTCTCCAAAAATAGGCCTACGCCCAACATAGAATTCCTTCTCAAAATAGGTCTGCACCGAACAATGGGACATCCTCATGTATTATGTACTCATCAACTTGGGAACAACTAGGCTCCCCTACTCTTCTCCCATCGATGACTGAGTTGAGATCCTTTGATGGTGCCATCTGTTCCCCCTTAGGAATCTTACCTAATCTCCCCATTGAGTTAGGGGGTAATATGATTTTGATCAATGTTACTGTCATGGATGGTCTGGTGGATTATAATATTCTCCTGGTATGTGATTTCATCTATTCCATGAGTGCCGTGGTGAATTCACTCTTTCGAGTCATGATATTACCACATGAGGGACACATCATCACAATTGATCAACTCTCCTACAATGATCCCCCCCCAACAGGATTTTCAAAATAGAATCTCACATCATGTTTCTCACATTGAGTCCATGCACTATGTGTCCACTTACACAAGTTGTGCAACATCCACTCCACCCAAAAATGATCCCATGTCTCTAGAACCACCTGCTCACGAATTAGACTTAGAGGATGGGCATATTCATTCATCATTGAGGTAATCCATGCATGTTTCTTCCCCAAAACCCAAAAGAAACCATTAACTCTCAAATACATTATTCCCATAAGATGAAGAATTCTTTGATGCCACTACTTTGTTCAATGGTCTTAGTGATAACCTCCATCTAGGTTCTCCTTTGACTAATGACAAAAACATAACAATTCAATTTGTGAACCCTCTAATATTGTCTACCTTGATAAATTCATTACTCCCTCTCAAATAAGATCACATCTTAACACTGATAGGGATATTGTTATGAGGGAAATCTCTCTATGGCTAGGGTAAACCACAATAGGTGGAAATGACTGCAAAAAACAACTCTATTCTCAAGTATGCTATGTAAACAAATATGTTAGCAAGATAAGATGAAAGTCCTACCTCATCCAGATGTTCGATGAAGTCCACCATTGAGCACTTTACCCAAAGCAATATACTTGCAACTAGTCCTCAACAACCAAGCAAAGAAAGCATATGGTGATAATAAATGATGTTAGCACATTCAATAGCATAATCCATTAATAAACAGGACAAATACGCCCATGGAATAATAATTCAAATATTTGCAAGATATCAATTGGATGAGAAAAGAGTATTTCTATTAATATATGATCAACAGAAGTGAAAATGTTACAGACTTCAGTGTCAACACAGTTCGGAACCGAGAAACTAAGTTCCTTCCAGCTGGGCCTCCACCACTTATATCCTCCACCAAAGGCAAGCTCATAGAAGAGAGACAATAAATTTATCAATCAATAAGGGAAGATCTTGGGGGATGAAAAATATGTTCAGACTTAAAGGACAAAGGGATGCAGACTCAATATAAAGTAAATAATTTCTCTAGAGTAACTTTGCTCTCAAAGTTGAATTATTTCTCCTCTTTTCCATAGCTTGGAATTGGGCCATTTATATCCTTCAAATGGATCTGAAGGGCCGATTCGAAATGTTTCAAGTATATGGAAGGCCAAGAATCATATATCTCTTGTTGTGACATGGAAAATCAAAACCAATTTTCATTTTTACGCACAAATTTTGATGTATGCGGGATGTAGTGGCGCATTCTACGTATACACATACTGTATAGTAGGCAAGGTGCATAGATGTGGAAAAATATGTATTTTTAGCTCTAGGATTTACAAAGAGTGATGATAAGTCTGCATAGGGAAATGGAAAAAGGCTTTCTGTGCAATATTGCATAGGGTGAGGCAAATATTGCTATAACAGATGCCCCCTAATGTGTGAGGTCAGAGGAGTATCTGCGATGGCCAAAATACATTATAAAAAACCCAAAAGTAGAGTGATTGGGAACCAACTAAAAGAAATAGTTGCTCATTACATTCTGCATTGACTTTGCATACATGACTACCAATTTGAATTACACTGCAGATCCATGTGAAAAATATACCAAACAACTATCGGTGGCCATGAATATGAAAATACAAATGCAGTTACATGCCAAAGGCAGTCACAGTCACGAACAAGGACCAGTAGAACTGGTCTCAAAATCAATCTGAAGATATCTGTTATACAATGGAGTACAATATGATCTCCCATGATCACTGAAGTCATATGAGTCCAATGAAAGGAAGCAACAACTTAGGAAAGCTCCTGCCACATACTGATGTCTTCAAGTCTTCTACACAATCCATCAAGGGTGCAAGTATACATCATGTGAATAAAGGAGTTGAGGTCAAACACAATGAGACATCGTTTGATTACCGGTCATTGAGGTATACCATTAACAAACGTGAGACAACCTACCGATAATGAAAGTAGATATCAAGGCTCTGAGTACATTCTTACAAGTGTGAATAAAGGAGTAGGTGTTGAACACCTGAAGAATCCATTGATCATGAGACATTAATGTATTTCGAATTGTTGATGGCGAGAGAACCTTCCACTAATGACTTCAAGACTCAAGGTACTCATAAGACTCTAGGTCCCATTTCCAGAATAGTTGAGTTGAATTCAATGGATGGAGACCCACTGAAAGGAGAGAATTAAGGCATCTCTCATCATTCAACACGAGGTATAAAGAAAGAGCTTCATGATTTTGAGGAAATAGAACGAAGAACATGTTCATGAACCAACAACCCTGTGCATATTTCATGTGTGCCAAGTGCAAGTAGTACATGAAAAATACCCTTTGAATAACATTGAATGAGGAAAAATGATCACAAAGGCGAGGAAACCACCAATAAGGATAATGGCATCCAAGACACTACAAAAAACCCACTGTGTGAATAGGTGTCTTGCCGTCGAACACAAGGGAAACCACCCAGTCAATGACCAATGATGAAATGTCAACTGCTGGGTTCAAGGTTACCTACCAATGATGAAAGTAGGACCAGGGTGCATGATAGGACTACAATAATATGTGATTATGAGATAATCTGAGGGTATGGATGACATGAAAAGTCAAGAGTTCTGAGAAATGGCCGACACAAGTTGATAGAACTCCTTTGAATGAGAGCATGAGAAATATGGAAGACTCTGGTAACATAGAATCAATTATGAAACCATGAGATGCAGGAGGCATCAAATGAAATTATCCATGGGGACTGGAAGAGTAACCAGTCGGTAGAGAAGACTATGTAACAAGCTCATCTTCCTAAGGCCATGCTAAACCCAAAATTATGATGAGAAATGGACTCAATAACTTTGTGCTCAGTTCAAAGGAAACATGAATGCTACCGATATAATATAATACTCCCTTCCTGCCCATATTTTTTTGTTTTTTCATAGACAAGTGAATTCTATGATACAAAGGAGGAAACGAGTGTCGCAAGTAAGAAAAACTAGTTCCAGCAGTGGAACATACCTATTCTCAATGCAAGGAGATGCATGCGGGAGATGGACACTCGGGGGAATGTTCCCTCCTAGGTATAGGGTGTCAAATTGTGAAGGATATAAATGAGGCCCTACTTGGTTGATGATGCAAAAAATGTTGAGGTAAACGGTTTACAACGCAAAGAGAGAACCAACTATAGGCTAAATACTGCAAGCAAGTTCATGAGATGCAATCACAACTTAATCCCAAAAAATGTCCTTTTTCATGACATTAAGACTACTTGGTGTGAAAAAAGGGCTAAACGTGTGCCAAATAGACGTCCTTTCAAATTCAATTTACGAGTGTGAAAGAGACAAGTTCACTCGAAAATCTTTTCAATTTTTGAAAATGAGTCGGAAAAGAGCTTAACTGAGATTCATGACCTTTCAAGTACAACTTAACGAGTGTGAAATGGAAAAATCGCTCGACAATATTTTCTCTTTTTAGATGAGTCGAAAAATAGCTTAACTCAGACTCGCTAAGAGGTTTCTAGGCGACATGTCATGGGGGAGGCAAAGGATCCCGTGCTAGAGTTTTGTGGAATGTCAGTATCTTACGAATAATCGACATAAGCTTGGGAAAACCCAAATCTCTCCAAGTTGAGGAGGATAGAGTGCTAACGGAGGTTATCGTCTCCATGATATATTAGATGATGTCTCTTACTAGAAACAACATAGGGGGGGGCATTGGATACCCCACAAGACCATCCCAATCATAAGGAACTTCCTCAGGACTTGGAGGGGGAGTACTCGGGGAGAGAAAAACTCTCTCTTGTCCAGAAGGAGAGTTATCAAGAATGTTGATGACATGGTTGAAGGATGCATCACCCTCCACAAGGAGAGTAGGATTGACTAGAGACTGCACTAGTACGACCACTTCTTCAATTCTAGGTTGAAGAGGATGTGCGATAAAAGGTATAGGGGACACACCACTCTCAACAATGGGGGTGTGGTCAAGAGAAGATTGTAGCAGAATTATTTCCATGTCAATCAAAGGAGACACAGGATGTGGGGAAACCATAGACACTTCAAAACCCAAAGGGCCCTTGGGTGAGAACCACACTTCTGGTATTTGAGTAGTAGCCAAACATAAATGAGTAAGGTGATCTCCTTCACAAGTCTTGCAAAGAAATTTAGTCTTACATTTGAGGCGTCTAGGCTTCTCCATGCCCCTAGTGTCATTCTCAGTGGCTGGAGACATGCTCTCAACGTGACTGACAGAGGTGAGAGAGTCATCTGCTACATGATGTACAAAGGTTGGAGATGTGACATTGACATGAATCGTGGTGACTAGAGTGATGCTCCCAACATGAATAACAGTGGATGGGTGAGGGTTTTCAACATGACTTACATAGGTTGTCGACCCATCTACAACATGACTGGCAGCGGTTGGTGATGGAGCTCTAGTATGACTTACAGTGACTGAACTAGCGCCGAGCTGTGGCATTTGATACCAAGGTCTAGGAAATATTGGCTTTGAAACATTGCAGGACAGGAAGGGTCTTGGTTTACCCCCTATCCCTATCCAGAAAGGTAGTATCCTTCACTTAACTGATCCAAAGACGTGTGTACGGAAATCATCACTGAAGTCTGTGAAGAGACAAAAGTATGATAAGGACTATTCAAGTGAGAATATATACTGCCCCCTTGTGAAGGGGTTCCATGAAGATGGTATCCCAAACCATAAAACTAATTTTCCTCGAATGAAACACCCAAGGATATATGAGGACCCGCCATGGGAAAAGTGTTTGAAGGAATAGGTATGGTGGACGAAGGATACACAGATGGGGTGTAATAAGTAGAATAAGTACCCATTTGAGCACTGGCTCCTGAAAGAGCATATCTATGACTGGATCTGTAGGAGGGGTGGTTCCAACCTCCCACAATGAGGGTTGGTTGAGGGACATGAATCATATAAAAAAAATATGTAGGCAGCGGGGCCATGGTGCCTCTGTATCCAACGCTAGGATTCATACAATTGGGCTAGGCAGAGGATGGAAAATTTGAAGGCACATTTGGCATATCAACAGGAAAATGACTAGAGACCCAAGGCTTGTACTGAGCATCATATTTCTGCATACCATTATAAAAAATGAATGGATTTTCCCCCATGAAATGAGTGAAAATCATGGGGGGGGGGGGTAGCAGTAAATGGGGGAGCCAAAGGAACTCCACTATCCATGATAATGAAAACTCAGTGAAAAATCCTAAGGCCAACTAGTAATCAAAGAGCACACCAAAAATCAAATGACCAATATACACACAAGCAGGGTAAAGTGGTTGGAAGTGGCCTCTCTCCCTAAAGAACATATCTCTTACCCAAGAGGGGCCTGAGACTCCTTGCTAAATATCAGAGGTATTAGAATCAATTTTAAGGGCCCTCGTGGGATTAACAACCAATCAGTCAGATCCCCCTAGAGAGGTAATCCTCCATAAAGTATGTGTGTTGTCCGACCCTTATCTGACCCACGATACTTGCATAATAACCCCTGCAAGTAACCTATGTGGCACCTAAGTCAAGCAACTAAGAAACCAATGTATAACCGATGCACAAGCAAGCAGTCGTAAGTCAAGTCCACCGTATGGGAATGGTAGAAAAGACCGCAACCTTGAAAGTACCACCTCTCACGGAGGTAAAGGCACTAGCAAGATCCCCAGATATGAATAGATCCCCAGAAATATCTCTGACACTAAGAAGGTATCAGGGGGATATCCCTTCAACCAACCTCACACGACCTTGTGATTAACTCTGGTGTGAGAGGAGCCTCTTGAGATTACCAATTATACAATGGATTTATCCACTCCCTTTGTGAAACACATATGTTGATTTAATTTCCTCAGAGAAGTTTACTCACAAAATCCTATTCCAAGGCACTAAATCCTAAGCTAGTTTGTGCACCCTAGAAAATAAAATCGTGACTAATCAATTTTAAATTATAACGTTAATTTTGGTAGTCGTTCTTACTAAAAAATGTATGGTAGTGAAACTCATGATGTTATGACTCAACAAGAAAAGTAAATATGAATATAATGCAAAGTCATAACTTCAATTTTCAATGAATGACATCCTTCTAATAACAAATGCAATTTTCAATTTCAAATCTATAATTCTGAAGTAAAAGTGCAATCTTTCTTTACATGCACTAAGCTAATGACAAAGACTCAAAAGATAAAAAATGCCAAGCAATGCAAAATGCCTAATATTTTTGTATTTTCAATATAAGAAAAATGAAAATGAATGGAATGAACAACAACTTGATATATTAAACTCTACTGTGTATAGAAAGAGATAACTCAAACAAAATACCAAGGAGAAAAACACCCAACCCAATGTACAAGGACAATCAAAATGAAAAGGTGATAAGAAAGACTCTGCCCAAAAATTCAACCCCAGACAAGTTTCCTGTCATCCCACAGGCACCTAACAGTCACTAAAGAGACCCAAGAAGATTCAACAAACATCAAATCCCACCCAAAAACCACCAAACCTAGTAAACAAGCACAAGAGGTTGATGTATGTGATTGTTCAAGTAAACATAGTGTATGTACGCAGCTTTCATAGGGACAAACCGTGTATATACACGACTTCCAAGACAAAAACCACGTATATGTTTTAAAAACAAAGCCATGCAAGGGAGAAGGATGAAAAACTTAGACCCAAAGTGAATAGAGGATTTCAAGCAATGATACAACAAGAAATGCAATAGGGACGAGAGAAATATAAGGAGAAAAACACTCCAAACCCTAAGAAAGAATATTCACTCCCCAGTATGGTCTCCAATTCTATTACGAGGAAAATCTCTCTATGGATAAGGTAAACCACAAAAGACGGGCATGACTGTAGAAATAAACTCTATTCTCAAGTATGCTATGTAAACAAATATGCTAGAAAGACAAGATGAAAGGCCTACCTCATCCAGACGTTCGATGAAGTCGACCATTGAGCACTTGACCCAAAGCAATATACATGGAACTAGTCCTCAAAAACCAAGAAAAGAAAGCATATGGTGATAATAGATGATGCTAGCACATTCAATAGCATAATCCATTAATAAACATGACAAATACGCCCATGGAATAATAATTCAAATATTTGCAGTATATCAATTGGACGGGAAAAGAGTATTTCTATTAATATATGATCAACAAAAGTGAAAATGTTACAGACTTCTGTATCGACATGGTTCGTTACCGAGAAACTAAGTTCCTTCTAGCTGGGCCTCCACCACTTCAATCCTCCACCAAAGGAAATCTCATTGAAGAGAGACAATAAAGTTCTCAATCAATAAGAGAAGATCTTGGGGTATGAACACTATGTTCAAACTTAAATGACAAAGGGATGCAGACTCAATATGAAGTAAATAATTTATCCAGAGTAAATTTTCTCTCAAAGTTGAATTCTTTGTCCCCTTTTCCATAGCTCGGAATTGGCCTATTTATAGCCTTCAAATGGAAATGAAGGGTTGAGTCAGAACATTTCCAGTATATGGAAGGCCAAGGATCATAGATCTCCCGTCATGACATGGAAACTCGACACCAATTTTTATTTTTGGGCACAAATCTCGATGTACGTGGGCTGTAGTAGTGCACCCTGCATATATGCATGCTGTATAGTAAGCAAGGTGCGTACATGTGGAAAAATATGTATTTTTAGATCTGGGATTTACAAATAGGGATGATAAGTCTACATAGGGAAATGGAAAAAGGCCTTTCATGAAAGATTGCATAGGGTGAGGTAAATGTTTCTATAACAAATATCAGGGACTCCAATTCCATGATGAGCAATCATTCCCATATAGGAAATGTTTCCATATAGTTTAAAGTCCTAAACCCCCATAGTGATATTACAAAAAATAGTGAATCTGATACATTATTTCAGATCCTCTTTAGTGGATGTTCAACTTTAAACTTCCTACTATTGTACCTTTGGTCCATCATCTTGGGTATTTGGAAACAACCCTTCCCCCAATCCTCATATGATAATACAAGGGGCAGTACCACTTCCCACCTTTGTCCCATAAGGCCTAGCTCTTGACACAACACCAAATCACAGTATACCCTTCATGGGAACCATTATAGCACCACCTTATGTCCAGTTCCCCCATGAATCATGCTATTACAAGAAACATGGCATAATCAGAATAATCCACCAAGATAGTTTCATTACTTCTTGTGGCAAGGCCCCCTTAAGATTGGTCATTTTTAGTTACCCCCATAAGGGCAACACGACCTCCTTTTGTGAGTGACTTTTCTAGGAACTCATTATTCCATGGCCTTCCTTAGGGAGTGCCTTGTTCAGGATCCCATGGATCCCCAACCTCCTTCAGGAAGTTCCTTTCTCATGAAATCATTATTCTATGGCCTCCCTTAAGGAGTGCCTTGTTTGGGAATCCATAGTTCCTTGGAATCCTTCAAGGACTTCCTTTTTCAGGAACCCATCGTTCCTTGGCCTCCCTTAGGGAGATCCTTATTTAGGAAACCATGGTTCCCTGGCCTCCTTCAGGAAGTTCCTTTGTTAGGAACTCATTGTTATGTGGCCTCCCTTAAGGTGTGACTTGTTCAGGAACCCATGGTTCCCTGACCTCCTTCAAGGAATGACTTTTTCATGAACTCATTTTTCGGTGGCCTCCCTTAGGGTGTGCCTTGTTCGAGACCCCATGGTTCCCTAACATCCTTCAGGGAGTTCCCTTTTTAGGAACCCATCATTCTGTGACCCCCCTTAAGGAGTGCCTTGTTCAAGAACCCATGGTTCCCTGACCTCCTTCAGGGAGTGACTTTATTAGGAACCCATCATTCCACAACCTCCCTTAAGGAATACCTTGTTCATAAACCCTTGGTTCCCCGGCCTCCTTTAGGGAGTGCCTTTCTCAGGAACCCATTGTTCTATGGAATCCCTTAGGGAGTGCCTTGTTCGGGAACCCATGGTTCCCTGACCTCCTTTAGGGAGTGCCTTTTTTAGGAAACCATCATTCCTTTGCATCCCTTAGGGAGGGCCTTGTTCAGGAACCCATGGTTCCCTGGCCTCCTTCAAGGAGTTCCTTTTACAGAAACCCATCATTCCTTGGCCTCCCTTAGGGAGTTCCTTTTTTAGGAACCCATGGTTCCCTGGCTTCCTTTAGGGAGTGCCTTTTTTAGGTACCCATTGCTCCTTGGCCTCCCTTAGGGAGTACCTTGGTCGGGAACCCATGGTTCCCTGACCTCCCTTAAGGAGTGAATTTTTCCAGGAACTCATCATTCCCTACCCTCCTTCATGGATTACCTTTTATAGGAACTCATTGTTCCTTTCCCTCCTTCTAAGTCACCCAAAATTTTCATAAAGGGACCATTTTTCTCACCAATGTCAAAATATCAGGTACACTTACTCACTATCATTTCCCACCCTCCATATCCATCCACTTGAGCCTCCACAAGTCCAAACCATATTCCACCAAGGCACCTGTTTCTATACTTGTACAATCACCACCATGATTCATTATGTATTTTTGTATAAATTGTTTCTCGTACATACAATAGATTTTTTTCTTTGAAGCCAATGACGTTTTCCTTGGAACATAGCAACCCATGTCACCCTTGGTTAGGACACCTTACTTCCATCACCATATTTGCAAGATATTTGTACCACGGAAAAAATCCTAATGACCACAGACATCCATGTCCCATACCTCCATATTTTGACCTACCTTACATCTCCTTGCATTCTCACCTATTAAACATAATTTACCCCATATCTAGCCATCCCCCTAACATTAGATCATGTTTTATGGTTGCTTCCATCCATAAACACCCCCAACCAAGGGTCGTTCTTAATATTTCATACATATAGACTAGACATCATTCATGATCACCAACCTCTTCACCTTCACATACATTTCCTAATATCATTTTGATCAAATTAATGTCACAAAGCCCTTTTCTTTTTGCAGTCGTGCTCCCCTCCCTGTCAACGTCAACACATGTTTACATGAAAGTGGTGGTATCTTAGATCTCATTATACTATTAATGAGAAGTCTTAGAAGACATAGAAAGAGTCATCATTGCTTTCTAATGTCATTGATGCCCATAACATTCGACCCCAACAAAGTTTCATGTTATGGTGGGTCCTACTATGCGACCGTTGTAGTTTTCAATACTCACCGAAGACCTATGAATTCACTAGGCCATCAATGCTTATGATTTTCTTCATCAACATATCACACCATTGTCCATTTCTCTATTCAGATCCATTTTATTTCACATAATCGTCATCTATCATTATTGACGCCCCTAAGGGTGATGCAGACATCTACTTCATCAACAATTTTTAGTTACAGTCATATTATTTTGGGTTCATGACATGAACATGGGGCATGCTTGCCTCTTTTGTACAAATATACATCTTTACATTTCCATTTTTGAAGAAATTTGACATTACTTCGAATCCCCTTTTCCTCTGACGGGATGCTCTCACAATCCCTCTTAAAAAACAACTACAACTCTCCTATATTTACAATCATTTCGGCAGAAAGAAACATTGATGTATTTTGACTATACGTACGCTCCTAACCTCACACATCAGGGGGTATTTTTTATCACCAAAAAATTTCTCAGACAAATACAAAGACTAGATGAAAAAATAGGCAACACAAGTACAACATACTACCAATAATTATAGGATGATGACATTTAGTTTGGAAAGATAATAAAAAACTATCCAAAATGGTCCTGAAATTCCATGCATATTCAAAAAAGACAGTGTGCACACATTTGCATGGGCTAACACAGTGTACGACATGCACAATGTGTGCCTCACATGACTGACAATCAAAAAACCCATGTGGATGTGAAAACAATGCATTGATGATTTTGGTCGGGCCTCAACCACTTCTGGGATGAATATGATCTCACCCATACCCAAAATCGCCCTAAAATTCCTCCTTGGGATCACTGAAAGGGATGGAAGGTACCTTCAAAGACATCTCATTCACACTTGAAACTAGTTTTGAAATATCTTGCCATCCTGTTATAAATAAAGGATCATTGTATGTGAAGAAAAAATAAATCCATAGCACTGTTATGCTGTTCAAATTCTCTTGGAGAAATTCATCTTTCCCTTGAGCCGTAGGTTGAGAAAGTGTAGTATTGTGCAATATTTACACCTCTTGTGAAGCTAAGCCTTGAGAATTTTCCATGATTGTAAACTCACCATTGGACAATGATAGCTCTATTTTTTGAGGGATCAAGGAGCCCTTCCTTAGGAGGAACACATGATTCATAGTCCCGTATTTCTCCTCTTGGTGCACTCAATTCGAAGATTCAGTTCTGTTGGGTAACCATTTCATGTGTTCCATTTCATGCATCATTTGCTTATAGTTGTTTAGTTTGGATATTAGTATTGTAATCTAGGTACATAAAATTGTAACCATAGAAGACATCCATGGAACCAGATTTGGAATCTGGGTACATAAAATTGTACTGGGAGAGAAAGAAGACACTTGTAGCATATAGAGCTAAAAAAATGGGAAAACAATCTAAACTTCCAAATACCATAACTTTATGCTTAGAGCTCATATTTGAGAAAAAAAATAGTCTCTAGAAAGGTCTTGAGGAGTAGAATCCATCTATAAAATAAGAATTTGGATTAGTGCATTTGTGTTCTTAATAATTTGAAATGAATAATGACCTATAATATAATTAATAAATATTTTGCAATATTCTTAATTCTAACAACAATTTTTGCATGCACATTCTCGCAAAAGTAGAGGTACAAGAAAGACAAATTTAGTTCCTATATGAGAGCTAGAGATATGGAATATTAACAAGGATCTTACAGCCATGAGGAGGAGATCATATGTCAACATGCCAACATGAGAAATTCTAAGACATAGTCTAATGTAAGAAGAGGCAGGAAAGATCCAATAACTATGAGAAGCCTGGAAAGATAAATGCAAAGCTATAGGGCCAATAATGAAAATATCACGAAACAACCTGCTACCATAAAGAAAGTAGAAACATCCAAATATCATGATAGGAGGGATGATCATGAAGGATATAGACAATCCAAGAGTATTAGAATACATCATAATCAACATCATTACCCAGAACACTTGACCATATGAGCATATGCAATTTCAAGGTTGGAATGAAACCCAAGCATGTACCTTGTCAGACATGAAAGGAGGAGACATAGGTTAGATAGCTTGAAAAGGGAGCTTATGAAGATCAAACCACCATTTTTTGATGGAGAGAATAGCAATGGAGAAGATGAAAAATCGTGGTTGCTGGAATGGGGAAATATTTCCAGTTGCAATATTACTCATCAAATGTAGAAGCCATAATTGTATCCTACAATCTTCAAGGAAAGGAATCTATGTGGTGGGATCAACTTAAGCAAGTTACTCACCTTTATGAGAAGATAATTTCTTGGAATCATTTCAAGAAATATTTCCAGCATAATACTTGTTAGAGCAATATTATGACAAGAATATACAAGAGTTATTTGAACTCACTCTTGGGAACATGACCATGGATGAATATAAAAGGAAATTCTTGGAACTTCTTAGGTATATGGGCTTCATTATGGATGAGAAGGTTAAAATTCAAACGGTCTTGAGTGGACTGCAATCCTTATACAAGGATAAAATTTAGTTTGATGAGTCCAAAAATTTGGAATAAGCCATAAGAGAGGACAAATATTTGTATGAGCATAATAGAGGAAGGACAAGTTTCCATAAGCCCTGGGATAACAAAAAGAAAGGAAATATGGATTAGAGGAATAAATGATTCAATGCACCTTTCATATTTAATAGATATCAAGCATATAAACAAGGGAATCCATCACAAGGTGAACAAAAATTGATAGATTCCTTGGGAAATAGGCCAAGAAAACAACCCATAAAGTGTTGGGGATGCGAAGAAGATCACATGTATAAATATTGTCCACACCGAGGAGATAATATGAGGAATGTGCATATCATCAAAATGTAGGAGAAATTAGAGGACGTGGGTAGAAGCATGCCAAGAATCTATGCATCCTTGGACAATCGACAAGCAAACTATCAATCCCACATGATTGAAGTGGAAGTAAGATTGATAATCAACCCATAGCTATTTTGATTGATTCTGGAGCTAGTCATAGCTATATAGAACCACATCTAGATGAAATATTTAAATTGTAGAAATGTAAGCATGGAAAGTATTGGTTAGTTCAGCTAGCTACTGGAACTAAGAGAAGAATCATTGATCTTGTTAATGATTTCCCAGTAAACATGAATGGAGTTAACACTAAGGCATATTTGAACATCACACCACTTTGGTCTTATGACTTCTTGAGTGGTATGGATTGGATAGAAAAGAATCATGTTTTCTTAGATTGTTATAACAAGTATTTCACATGTCTTGATGAGGAAGGGAATTCAAGGACAGTGTAAGGTATTACAATGCCTATATATTTCTAATAGATTTCAGTATTGCATATGAAAAGAAGTTTTGGAAAAGGGTGCCAACTATATGCAGCCCATATGGAAGAGCCAATGAAGAATAAATATCCAAGTCTTGAATATTATCCAGTTTTGGAGTATGAATATGTGTTTGGGGAGTTTCCAGGATTTCCATCAAAGAGGGACATTAATTTCTCTATTGAATTAATGACTAGAGCTACCCTAATGTCCAAAACTCCCTAAAAAATGAGCACACCAGAGCTAAAATAATTGCAAATGTAGCCAGAAGAGTTGTTGAAGAAGGGGTACATACACCAAGGTGTTTCTCCTTGGGGTTCCCCAATTATTTTTGTCAATGAAAAAGATTGAACATTGAGGTTGTGTATTGAATTCAAACAACTAAACAAGTTTACAATCAAGAACAAATATCTTTTGCCAAGGATTGATGATCATTTTGATCAGCTGAAGGGAGAAAAGATATATTCAAAGATTGAATTGAGATTAGGTTATCATAAATCGAGAATAAGAGAAGACTATACTGAGAAAACAAGATTTCAAACAAGGTATGAACACTATGCATTTGTGGTGGTTCCCTTTGGGTTGACAAATGCATTTTCTACATTTATGTGTCAGATGAATGGGGTGTTTAGAGATTTCCTGGACAAGTTTTTCATTGTATTCTTGGATGATACTCTTATATATTCAAAGATAGAGGAAGTTCATGAGAAACATTTGAAGATGGTGCAACAAGTGTTGAGAGAGCACTAATTGTATGCCAAGTTGAGTAAATGCACTTTTTATCAAAAGGAGATATATTATTTGGGTCACATTGTTTCAAAAGATGGCATAACAGTGGATTTGAAAAATATTGAAGCAATCAAAAGTTGGCCAACGCCAACACACATTTCAGAGGTTATATCATTTATGGGTCTAGGTGGTTATTACAGGAGATTCATTGTGGTATTCTCCAATATTGCACATGCCATAACATCTTTGCAAAAGAAAGGAGTAAAATTTGAATGGAGTTCCAAGTGTGAATAAAATTTCTAGCGCTTAAAGGATTTATTAACCAATGCACCCATTTTGAAAGTTGCAAATATAGATGAGGGTTTTGGTGTGTGAAAAGATGCATGCAAGGAAGGGATCGGTGGATTCCTTACACAAAATGGACATGTAGTTTATTATGAGTCTAGAAAATTTAACGTGCATGAAATAAATTATGCCACACATGACTTAGAGTTGGCAACCATAATACGTACATGTTTTAAGGATGTGGAGACATTACCTCAAGGGAAGAAAATTTGAATTGAGGATAGACCATAGTGGTATGAAATACTTATTTGAACATCCAACACTAAATTCCAGACAAACTATATGGTTAAAATTTCTTAGTGAATATAACTTTGACATCAAACACATAAAGGGAAAAGAGAACAAGGTGGTTGATTCACTCAACAGAAGGGTGTGTAAAATGCATGGTACAACCATTAGTATGTACATGACATATTTAAACAACATGATTCTATAGGTTGTAACAACAGATCGACATTATGTATCATTTAAATAAATCCTACAATAGAATAATGTACAACAAAAATAGAAGGATTACAAGCTAGAAGAGGATGGAATCTTCTTATTCTGAAACATAGTTTATGTTCCCAATTCTTAGGAATTGAGAAATTATGTTTTAAAGGAGATGCACAATGTTCCATATGCTGGACACCTAGGATACCAGAAAAATATTACAATTGTAAGAGGCCAATATTTTTGGCCTGGTATGAAGAGAGATGTCATTGGTTATTTCACTAAATGCGTCAAATTTCAGAAGCTAAAGCATGAGCACATAAATCCAATGAGATTGCTGCAGCCATTTCCCATTCCCGAATGGAAATGGGAAGTTGTTAATATCTATTTCATTACTGAATTTCCTAGGACAATAATAAAACATGATTCCATCATGGTAGTGGTGGACAAATTTACACAGGATGCACATTTCATTCCTATAAAAGTAACACATAAGGAAACCAATATTGCAGAAATTTATATGAAATAAATTTTTAGGTTACATGGTGCGCCAAAGGAAATAGTGTCAAACCGAGATCCCAATTTCACTTACAATTTTTGGAAGGGGTTATTTAAAGGATTTGGAACCAATTTGAATTTCAGTACAATGTATCACCTATATTCATATGGGTAGACATAGAGAATTAACTAGATAGTTGAATATATGTTGAGAATGTATGTAATGGACAAAACTTCTAGGTGGGAGGACTATATGGCACAAAATGCAACACACAAGTAAGTTGGAATAACCTAACCAACAAAGCCGTGATTGGGCTAGAATTGTTAAGAGAGATGGAAGAACAAATGGTAAAGATCATGCATAATTTGAAAGTTGCATAAGATATGTAGAAGAGTTATGTCGATAAAATAAGAACACATAGAGAATTCAAAGTCAGAGACCATGTTTTTTTAAAAGTAAAGCCAAGAGGAGCTCACTAAAATTGGGAAGTTGCCCAAATTTGGTAGCGAGATATTGTGGATTGTTTGAATTTCTAGAAAGGATAGGTCCAGCTGCACACATTCTAACATTACCTACATCCATGAGAATTCATAACGCATTCCATGTTTATTTATTAAAAAAATATGTTTCTTATCCTAATCATGTGATTGATTGGAATGTGATCTAGGTGGAACATGAAGAGGAATTATGAGTGGAACCAGTGCAGATCTTAGGCCGGAAAAAAAAAGTGCTCGGGAACAAAGCCATCAACTTGGTAAAGGTTCAATGGAATTTCTACAGTCCTGAAGACGCTACGTGGGAGTACGAGGATTCCATGTAGGAAACATACCGACAAATTGATGCAAATTTTGAAGAAAAATGAATGTACATCTGTACATAATTGTAACATACCCAACCACCAGTTGAATAACATTATGTGCGAAAACACATTGAATCATAAAAATTGTCTTTTGATTAAATTTCTTGTAGCTTACCAACTATAGATCACACACATATCTAACCATTTGACTGATACCACAGTTCTAAATGCATCTAGAAACATATACTAAAACATGAATTCAAATGTTCAAGTAAATGAAAAACACACAACATTCATATAAACCATTTTCACAATAGAATTAACATAATAAGAGAATATATGACTCATATGTAAGCATAATAACCAACTCGTTGCATATGAAGGATGAACCTCCCAACCATAAGCGTTGGTGTTCATTCTTTTCAACTACAAACCACCCCTGAGCTAAGGCTATGAGTCCACAAAGAGATTCGTCCCTTTTGGGTGTCCACTCTCCACACACAACAACCCTAAAACCCATGTTCCACTCTAATCCCACAACTTGCACAGCCCAAGGAATGCGATCCCCCTTCACTACATACAGTCCCTCCGACCTTCCAAATTCCCTCTAGGGATCTAGTGCATCTGGTTGACCATAAATCCTCCCAGCTACTCCATGAGTTCTCACAACAACCTTCATAAGCATGGATGATTTTAGGGGCTAAATTTCGCTCATGGTCTAATTTTCCATGGTTTTTCCAAAAATGAGATTTGCTATTTTAAAAATGATTCACCCAAATTCTATAGGATAAAATTATTTTACCTTAAAAATAGCCAACATTTTATAAAAACTATATAAAATACTTAGATATTTGAATATTTTTACAAAAACATTGCCAAACATTTATAGTTTACATATGAAGTATTAGTAAGATTCGCCAAGGTTTCTACATTTTAAAATAAATTTCCATCCTTAAAATCATCCCTGTTCATAAGGCTCTTATGCCTTTTCCTCAACCAAAAAATTCTCTACAGACCCACAACCCGATTTGCAAGAACAAATGCCTCTCTCTTAGCATAAAACACAACCAAAAAATGACTACATTCAATAACAACATGGTTGGAGCTCTTTCCATCACTCATATCCTCTCTTGCTGTCAAAAAACTGCAAGTAAAAACTACTCTCTATGAAAAAACGTGTTTGTCTAAAATCTTCCCCCTTGGCGATACAAATTTCCTCTCTTTTCTTGTTTCCTTGACTTGGCTTACACTCTTCCCCAAGCTGATTGTACTCATTCCCATTCTCTCCAATAAATATGGTATGCAACTCCTCACACCCACCCTCTTACAAGAATTTTAATGATTGGATTTAGGAACACTCAACAACAAATAGAAGGTTTACCCAATAATAATAAGAATCTAAGAATGTGGGTTGGATTAATACCCATGAATAATTCCCCCTTGGACCCCTCTCTCTCGTGGAATCATATCCCCCTACCGTTCTTCTTCATTTTTTGTATCACAACCAATGATTACTATTTTTATTAACTATTTCCATGCACATAATATACCATTTGGCCTTCAACTACATTAAACTAATATAGGCTCTTCTCCCCAACACACTGGCTCACCATCCTAAATCACATTTACACAATTATATTAGAATTCATGGGGGTTAAATCTAGGGATGTTACATTCCCCTCCCCTTTATTTTTTTCCCTGTCTTTAGTGCACAACACCCTACAAGTGTACATTCATTTCACAATTATGACTTCTCAACCATTAATTCACATATATTCTCTCTGACCCAAAATCACATAGGAATTCCAACCTAAACAAAATTACATAGGCACCCTAGCCCAAAACATAGGTACATAGGAACCTTGGCCCCAAAAATGTACATACATAGGAACTTTGGTCCAAAAACCATAGATAATTAGGCTCCCTGGCCTTAAACATGCAAGATAATTTCACAATTAATCATTATGGAAACAAATCCAACCAACATATTATCAATCTCCACTGCCTGCACCGCCTTTATCTGGATCTAGTTTCCATATTCTTCATACTTTGTTGATTCCCACAACAATTCCAACTAACAAGCTCTCGTTCCCCTCAATCCACACAACCTAAGGAATGGGATCCCCCTTCACTACACATAATCCCTTGAGCCTTCCCACCTCCCTCTAGGGCTCTAGTACAAGGTCGAACAAAAAGTCTATGAGTTGTGGCTCTAGGAAGTCCAACTGTGATAACACAATCTCCAACTATCAAACATTTGCAATTGTGCCTCCTACACAACATCTTAACACAAATCTGGTGGAAATTAAATACACAATCATGACATAAAATCTCATGCACTTCCCATAACAATCAAAACATAATGCAATCAACTTAAGCATACACAATGACGATGAAACAAACACACAAAAGCATCCAGTCACATAAAATCACATATGCAAAAACATCATTCAAGCAATAGTGAATAAGGGAAAATTTAAAAATAACTAAACAACAATTAACACATCTTTCAACATAACTAACATAGTGATTTCAGTCACTTATTCATATGGTTGTTTCTCTATTTCACGAGAAGACACGACAAAAATTTAGCTCACTGTTATTTTCTGACACACCCTCATGATTCCAGCCACCATGTCATAAGCATTATTGATTTCCCTATCCCTTTCCATACTCACCCTCTAGTCTCAAGCATCCCCTTCACTACTACACAGCCCCTCGGATGATCCATCATTTTCCAAATTGTTCTTATGCAAGGGGAGTTCTAACTCACTACCATAATTTAACTAGAAATTTGTAACCCATGCCAATCATAGCGTTCCAGTGTTATAAAAATAGTCTCTTTTCCAAGATTTCTTAGATTTAATAGCCATCATCTCATCTGTATCACACATATACAATCATTATGAGATATCGTCATAGCAATTTTGCATATTAATGTCCAAATCTGTTTTACATATAGGAAACTAAGTTTCCCAAGCACAAGATTTCTTCTCAAGATGTTTGGCTCTTGCAACAACATGCATCTATCTTCCTTATGGGATTACACCACTTCCATATCCAAGACCATTTTTCCTACAACTTTTCTCATTTTAATTCAACCAAAGAAATTGTTAGCATATCATAACAATTTTCAACAGTTCATGAAATGATCTCAGAATTGTAATTTACAAGCAATTCAATCATTTCCAACCATTATTCACTTTAAAAATGGAATTAAACCATTAATCATATTATCTAGAATGAAACTATCATTCACTATACCACATGCATTTAGTCCATGAAGTGGTTTTCAAAACTATGTTAATCTAGAAATCCCATAACTTCCAACTACTATTCATATTAAATGGAATGAAACAATCATTCCTCACATATGCATTACCAACAACCAAACTTTTCATAATGCAATCAAACATTACCAATAATTAAACCCAATCTACCAATTCCCATAGACACATTTACCCAATGCCAGAATACCATATATCGATATCATGTATTCCACCATGTGAGTTGGAAAATCTAGCCAATGTCTCAACACACTATTCAAACTCTTTCCCATTCCCTTGTCCTATCATTTGGATACCTTCCTCTTTAACCCATACACAACACTAGGAATATAATTCTCTTAGTTCTCTCCTGTGTCAGAAAATAGGTTGTAGTCCAAACATCAGTTATACTAGGGAATACCATTATGCACTTGTATGGTGCTAGAGATTTTCCATATCCAATCTCATCATGGCCTCACACATTTCTATCTCTATTGGCATCCATTTCTACAACATGAGTAATTTCTGATGACTTAACTTGGTTATGATCTAATAACCAACACAACACAATATGCAATTAAATTTCCCATAAATGCATTCAAGCAACAAATAATATTTGCATACTCAAGGCCTCCTGCCTTTACATCAATTCAAATATTTAAATTCGACTGAGGGATTATTACATCAATTCCCTTGAGAATTTATACACCATAACAACCACAAATTCATACATGCACGGATATTATCAATTTACTTGATGCTACTTGATCAACTGGGACTTTGTAGAAGCTCATGAGCTCCCTTCACCAATCTCTTAATCAACATTTCCAACATCCTCATTTGTCTTCATATGGATGGATACCCTAAGCAACAACATCATCATGATATAATCATTTTTCCTGGATACACAATCTATCATTAGTTTTATTCAAATATCATAACATCATTATTTCATATATATATCAACAAACTACTCTTAGTCTATACTCATACCACCAGAATGTTCAGGCATGTCCACATGCACAAACACACATTAATATGCACCAAGCATTTGATCTTTCATGCCTATTTTATGCACATGTATTCTATCTTTATTGTATGAATCATGCATAGATTCTATTATGCACTCCAATGCATATCTATTTAAACTTTATTTATTTATATAGCTTTGTTGTTGTAGATGATTGCCCTTGAATTCCTAGAGAACCTCACTGCCCTGTGCACTATCATTCTTCTCAAATGTGCATCACTGGAACTTATTCTAAGCCTTCCATCCAAGCCCCACTCGACCATCCTACATATTTAGCCACTAGATCCACTAGTGTTGCAATCTCACAACTGCTTCATTTATGCAGAGAATCCTGTCCCAACATTTTGGATAAAATTCTCAATATTCATAGTGCTGTAACATGCACTACTCTAGCTAAACATTAGCACTGCAATCTAATTAACCAACCCAACTTCCTTGACCAATCTAATTTTAAATACCTATCTTCACTTCATTGTGAAGCACTACTTGGCCACTCAAGACCACTCTATTCCAATTGAAATGCTACATTCCTCCATTCTCACCTACAATCTACTTTTGTTGCACACTCTGATAGTAGATACAACTTTCTTGCCTTGGATACTTTAGAATTTTTTTTCTAGATCATATATAACAATTCCTTCTTTCTGCATTCCCATGCTTGAACATAGAGATGATTTATCCACTCATGAGTCACACTTCATCTCATGACATCCTTTTCCTTTTCTTCCAACAAGCTTGTAGCCTTCACTAAATTTCTATCTTCAAGGCTATGGAGTTATGAGTTCTCCTTACTCCTTGTGCATGCTTATGAAGTTCCTCATCCATTATATTCATACCTTGTGTGAGTACCTATATTGATTGTACTTTACAAGTCATTCAGAATCTATATCAGCCGAATACTAATATTCCTATGATCTTCTTTGTCATCCTTGCATCACCTACTCTGCATCCTTGCACTTCCCTTTATATCTCTCTCATGCTTCAGCCCACTGCACAATCTTGACCTACTTCCCTGTCCAATGGAAATTGGGATTAGTCTAGAATAGACCCACACAATCCTCATTTGTGTAATATTATCCTATTTCTAGAAATCCCTCCACACAACACTCTTTGTTGGAGTGCTTATTTTCTCATTATCAATGCCCTGCTAATAAACTCAACCACCTTTTCCCCATAATTAGGCTATTTCACTTCAAGTGCACCTCTATACTTATTTATATGCACTATCATGAGTTTCAATACTCTTCCTTACTTATACATCACCTATGTCACTCAACTCTATTAGCGGGGAATGTTTCTCTAAATTTTGACATTATTTGGAAATATACTTATATCAAGTAGTTACATGGTTCATGGAATCTAATTCCACATTTTCTTGCAACTTTATGGAAAAAAAATGATGCTCCCTTGGTGAACTTATATCTTCTATCATGTTGTACTTTGGATTAAATCTCCAATGACCATGCTCATGCTTCAATTTGATCTTTGAGTTGAGAGTTATGGCTTCCTGAAAACCTATTTTCACCCCATTTGTGCATTTTCTCCACTAGTATAATTTTATTGAAAGACCAACTTCTATCAACTCCAGAAGAAAATATGTCAGGAATTGGAGAATTTTTTTTATTAGACATAGATAAAAATAATGATAGGTATTTCATAAAAAATCTTATTTTTCAATCTAATGCTCTAGTAAAAAACTGCAACAATCTGAAAATGACAACTTTTTCATTTTCACCCCTTTTTCTAGACTTAGAATTTTTAGCAAAACTAGTTATCTCCCAATTTGTGCACTTCTGAAAAATTTCACTAAACCAAAGTTGTTTTTATTAATGAATATATAAAATTTCGAGTAAAAACAATTTTCCATCTTTGTGACATGTGGTCACTTTTCCTTTTAAAATCTCAAAAATCCCCCAAAGTGGCTCGTAATAGTGGATTTTGGCCTATTTCAACATCAACATTCCAATCCCCAAAGAATTTATTCAATTCCTTCATGATTTATTTCCATGTATGCCTTCTGGACTCTCTCCAAGGATTTTATCTTGATTTGGACCCAGATATTTAAAAACCACTATTTTGCAATTTCTAACAAATCCAAGTATAAATTGGAAATGGTCCTCTCTGTAACTTTTTTAGATCTCCTCTCTGTGGAAAAAACTCAAAAGTTTCACCTCATTTCGACTTAATATGCTTAAATTATGGCCAAAATAAGAAAATGGCTCAAAAGTTGTTTTGTTTTTAAAACTGATGGACAATCTTGCCTACGTGGAAAACTACTAACGTGTTTGATGACCTGGTAGTGATGTGGTGATGACATGGCATCGACCATTGTCCCACCAATAACTTCTTCCCTACTTCATGTTATATCATCCCTTCGATCTACACCATTGATCTCAAATCAAAAGAAATTTGCATCGTTGACCCTCTCTCTATCGACGATTTCTTTTGTAAACCAAACTTTTCCATTGATATCCCAGACACTCGATTGTCAGTCATCAACCATAGACCATTTTTCTTTGCAAACCACAAGTTTCCCAGGAATCTTGTCGATCCTCGATAATAAAAAATCGACCATTGATGAATTCCTTTAATGACTAACTTAGTTACAATTTCGCTGAACCCCGACCATTGGCTATCAACCATCTCTTGTCTGATGTGGCAATTATGATGACATGGCATGACACATCATCCAGGGGAATCAAATAGGTTGATGTGGCATGACACATGGATGTTGACATGGCATGACTTGTCATCATCCTCTTTTCCTTCATTGATGATCGACCATTTATTTTGGATGAATTTAAAACATCTCATAAATCTGTTGACGCTCGATCATCAACCATCAATGATCGAAGATTTATATTGGTTGAATGAAAAATTCCACCAAATTATGTTGATCCTCGATCATATCCATCGGCAATAAAATATTTATTTTGGTCAATCAAAACACTTTTCTATTTTCAACAATCCCCGATCAACGACCTTCAACCATTGAATATTTATTTTGGTCGAACCAAACTCTTTGTCGAACTCGTCGATCTGACCATCGACCATCAGTAAATTTTGTTGGTGAACTTCGACACTTAGAAATTTTGGCCAAATTCCCCAACGAATATGGATCGTCAATCTTTTGTTTAGATTGATCTCGATCATTGATTTTCTCCAACCTCCCAATGATAAAAAATTAATCCAAAATGTCAATATGGATCATTTTCCCAACTGCTAAAAATGAATCTCAACCATTGATCTAGAAACCTTGCCAACTTCAAAAATATATATTTTTTTTAAATTTATTAAAATGAATTTGAGCTATTGATCTCAAGATCAAACATGATCTCGACCGTTGATTCATTGAACTCTGCCCAGCTCCTACAACAACCATTAAAACATGACATTCGACCTTCTGGTTCAAATTTAACTCTACAACTCTATATATCAATGCACCATATCATCTCTAAAAGGGTTTTGAGGAAATTTCACTTGAATTTACTCATGAATTTGGGGATTTCACTCTAATTTCTCCGTTTTTCACCAAACCGTCATATAACAAAATTGTAACAATGAATTTTACTCAAATTCACATTCATCTTGGCCCATACAAGCCCAATGTTTGAACCGGAAGCTCTTATACGATATTGTAACGTGCCTAACCACCAACTGAATAACATTATTTGCAGAAACACATTAAATCATTAAAATTGTCTGCTAGTTAAATTTTCCTGTAGCTTACTAGCTACATATCTCACACAGATCTAACTAGTTGACTAATGCCACAATTCTAAATGCATCTAGCAACATATACTAAGACATGAATGCAACTGTTCAAGTAAACATCAAACACATGAATTTTACTCAAATTCACATTCATCCTAGCCCATAAAAGCCTGATGTTTGAACCAGAAGCTATGATACCATATTGTAATGTACCTAGCCACCATCTGAATAACTTTATGTGCACAAACACATTAAATCATTAAAATTGTATGCTAATTAAATTTTCTTGTAGCTTACTAGCTATAGATCACACACAAATATAACCAGTTGATTGATAACACAATTCTAAATGCATCTAGCAACATATGATAAAACATGAATGCATCTATTCAAGTAAACATCAAATACACAACATTCATATGAATCATTTGCATAATGAAATAAACATAATAAGATAACATAGGACTCATCTGTAAGCATAATAACCCACTGGTTGCATACAAAGGATGAACCTCCCAACTATAGGTGTTGTTATTCATTCCTCTCAACAATAGGCCACCCCCGAGCAGAGGCTATGAATCCACAAGAATATTCGAGCCTTCTGGCTGTCCACTCTCCACACATAGTAGCCCCAAAACCCAAGTTTCACTCTAATTCCACAACTTGCACAACCCAAGAAATGGGATCCCCCTTCACTGTATAAAGTCCCTCAGGCCTTCCCACTTCTCTCCAAGGCTCCAATGGAGTCTAGTTGACCAAATATACTCCCAGCTACTCCAGGAGTGCTCACAATAGCCTTCACAAGGCTCTTGAGAATTTTCCTCAACCAGAAAATGCTCTATAGGCCCACAACCAATTTGCAGGCGCAAAGGCCTGTCTCTCAACATAAAACACATCCAAACAATCATTTAATTCAAGAACAACATGTATGGATCTCTTTCCAGCACTCAACACCTCTCTTGCTATCCAAAAAATGCAAGTAAAAACTATTCTATACGCAAAAACGTGACTATCTAAAATCTTCCCCCTTGGCCATACATATTTCCTTTATTTTATTGTTTGTTTGACTTGACTTACACTCTTCCCGAGGCTGATTATACTCATTCCCATGATATCCAATAAATATGGGATGTGAGTCCTCACATCCACCTTCTTACATGAGTTTAATGATTGGATTTAGGAACACTCAACAACAAATAGAAGGTTTACCCAATAATACTAATAATTCAGGAATGTGGGTTGGATTAATAGTACCCATGAATAATCCCCCCTTGTACCCCTCTCTCTTGTGGAATCATATCCCACTCATCGTTCTTAATCCTTTTCATATCGTAGCCAATGATTACTATTTTTATTAAATATTTCCATGCATATAATATACCATTCTCCTTCGGCCACATTAAATTAATATGAACTCTTTTCCCCAACACATCGATTCACCATCCTAAATCACATTTATAAAATTACATTACAATTTTTGGGAATTAAAACTAGGGACGTTACAATAAGAAAATCAAGATTCCATTTTGGCAGCTAGAGTTCCCGGAGCCACAACTTTGATATTTCTCATCTGACCGATACCGGATCCCATTCCTTGGGATGTGCGAGTTGAGGGGACAATAGGGTTGTTGGTTGGAATTATTGCGTGAGTCATTGAGTTGTGGAATTATCCAAGTATTTTGATGTAATATTTTATATATGTCAATGTGTAAATTGTATGGTGATGTGCATTGAACACAATGCAGTTTGTAGGGGGAGGGGAATGTAACATCCCCATTTTCAAACCCCAAAATAGCGATGTGTATTGTAAATGTGATGTATGGACAAGGACCAAGCGATGTAATAGGTAAATGATGTAAATTGAATATAATAAATAAAATGTATCTCCAACTATAGATGAACAAGGATGAAGATTTGGGGGATTAGTTTCCACAAGAGAGGGAAGGGGTCCAAGGGGGAGAGTTTACCCATGTCTTTTAAACCCAAACCCTTTTCTTTCTAAATTATCCTTGCTATGAACCTTCCATTTTCTGATTGAATGTTTCAAAAACTAATTAGTGAATTCATTTAAGAGGGTGGGTGTGATAAGTCACATCCCATAATTATTGAGAGCATGGGGACTGAGTACAATCAGCTTGGGGAAGAGTGTAAGTCAAGCAAGCAAGAAAAAGAGAGAAAATTTGTATGGGTAGAGGGGGGAAAAATTAGAAAATCATGTTTTTGCATGGAGAGAAATTTTTAGATGCATATGTTTTGTCAACAAGAGAACTATGAGTGTTTAATCTTGAAGGAAACCCTAGTGGGAATTTATGGTAGAGTTTTTGGAGCTGTAATTTCATGAGAAGAGAGGCTATGAGTCTGGGAGTGATATTTTTTTAAATAATTTGTCAAGAGAAGCAAGTGTTTTGCTGCTGTTAGAATTTCAGTTGCATTTGCATATTCCTAGAGTCCTATTAGAGATATTTCCTGTCCAACCTATGTTGGAGCCTTGGAGGGGAGTGGGTTGTGCATGTTGTGGGGAGGAGAGCTGGTGGATTGGAATTACCTGTGGGAATTGAATATTAGTAGGGGACATTATCTAATCTTAGGGACCATTGTACCTTATAGATTGATAGCCCCAACTAGGGGGTGACTTGTTGTTGAGAACTGGAGCAACAAGTCTATGGTGGGGAAGAATGTCCTCCCTCTATAGTGAGTTTCATAATTACTAATATAAGTGTTCTTATTTGATGTGTTAATTCATTTTAAATGATGATATAACCATTATGCATTTCACTCCAAGTTATCTTGGTTAATGTTGCTTGTCGTGAGTAAAATGATGCATATGAATTTCCATTTATGTGGTTAAATGTTTCTAGATGTGCTTAGTTGCTACTGCACACATTTAAAGTAATTGCATTTACATTTATAATTAGTATGGATAATTGCATGAGTTTGAATGTCATGTTGTGTGTTATTTCCACATCTAGAGTTGATATCATAAATTTTTTTTTGGTCATTTTAGCTCTGGCGTGACCCAACTTGGGGTTGGGTGCGTTACAGTTAATTTGTCACATGTTACCTTGTTATTGCTTGAAACCCTAGGATGGATTGTAAGTCTTCACTCCCCTCCCTATTTCATTCATCTTTTTTTTTGAAGCATTTAAGGCCTAGTCCTAGGGATTAAAATTCCTTATTCCCCTAGGGTTTAGCCTTGGCTTGATCAAAATTATAGGGTTTATAAGGCCATAAAATTTAGAACTTGACCTATTTCACTTTAATCCTCAATTAGATATACTAGAACGAGGAGACCTCACCTAGGGTTTATAAGGCCATAAAATCTAGGGGTTTTCTCTTGGATTTGATCCTAGGCCTATAATGCCATAGTCCTAGGGTTCAAAGTTCCATCTTCTCGGCTATGTAATTTATAGTGTGGCTTGAATCCATTGCCCAAAGAGAAAAAAAAACACTAGTCTTGGTTTTACAAATATTTTCACTCTCACACAAGCTATCTCTCTCATTAATCAACTTAATTATTGGATACCTAACCTCTCTCACTCACTAAAACTAACTAAAATCTTGGAAAACATAGTATATTTATTGTTGTTGTTATAAAAGGTTTTCTACAACCATTACAGATTTAATAATTGTTGATAACTTACTTAATGTTGGGGGGAAATAAACTTAGAAACATTGTTTGATGATTGGATATTTATCTGCTTGTCAATGGATTAATTTTGAAAAATAATTGCTAATTTTTCTAGGATAATATCTTGTTGTTTCTGCAAGATATTTATTCATAATATACACTGATTTATAGTTGCAATTTTACAACAAAAATTGTTTTACTTGAAAGATAACATCTATAGGTGATTGGTAGGTGATATTACTTGGTAATTGACTATTATATGTATTGGAATGTTTCTTGTTTTACATAGGTCAACAATTTACCTCGTCATTTAACCAAATTCCAACATTCCCACTTCCTAGACCTAGCCTAACTCATTGAGTGACCAATATAGGGGGCCATAAACTTTCTTTTAGCTTGTTATAGGATCCCTTGAGGTCACCATGGAAGCCTCCCTTGTGTTGGATCTCTTTCCTTCACTAAAATGAGGGAAGTACTTACCTAGGTGACAATGACAAGTACTTCCAGTTGTTACACAAGATTGACATCTTGTGGAGGGATTTGCATAAGTAAAAATATTGTTGCAACAGACCCAATATCGAGAGAGCCTTTCAACAACTGAAAAATGAACTTTTTTCTATATATATGCTTGTATTTTCTAATACATAACCATATTTTAAGTTGGGATTAATGCTGCATAACATTTTTAACATTATTATTGATTAGTGAGGAACACCAATGGATTTCCATTTATGAAATTTCACAGGACAAACTATCTTATTACAAATATGATAGAGTTCTATACCTGGGTACAAGTATTAAAAAAATTATGATGCTACCCCCTTATAAGGATATTATTTTATAAAAATCTCACCAATGTCTATAGTTAATTGTTTTCCAATAAAAAATTTAGGAATATCATCAGTTGAATAGGCTAAAAACACCTCACCCCTCTATCTATCAACTATAACCTTTTCCCTTATCTCTACTAGTGAGAAGAACCCTTTAGTATGAAAGTATCCAGTCATTCTATCTCTTAACGTATAATTCAATAGGTTGATCATAATCTAAATAATGCAATGCTTCATGCCATTACCCATTTTAGAATTCAAGACATTCAATTCAATTCTTATAAAAATTGGAAGGACCTATATCCTTTGGGTTCCCATTTCAGACCCTAATATAAGAACAACACCAATGATTGAAATGATTCATGCACACGCGAATAAGAGACATGTATGCATGTGAATAAATAATTTTTGATTGTAAAAATGTGGTACATTCAATTGTATTACTATATATAGAGTGAAAATTTGTGGGGAAAGTGATCGAAGTAAACCAAGTATCCAATAAATTGTGATAAATTGGGTGAGTGATCAATTTAGAAAAAATCACCCAAAGAGAGAAAGACGTAAAAGATGAAGTACACATATTATAATTTTTGACACATGCCTATTAAATAAATCCACACCAATTCCTCCTTGATTAAAGGATATCATCCTAGATTTCTATTGGAGATGGGGAGAATGTTTCTTAAATGATCAATGGGACAAACACTCACCTTAAGTGGGAAAAGTGTCCTTGTGTCCCACCAAATGGTGTTGTGATGTTTCCTAGTGGATTTAATGCAAACATTAAGAGTATCTTTAGGAAGGGTACATTGAAAATTTGGAATTGTGGCCTTTGGATGTGTGACTAGGACTTATTGCTCCATGTGAGGTGGCTCATATTGCTTCAACTAGTTGACAATGACCACATATCATGGATCCCAAGCTAAAAAGGTATAACTTGAATGCATTGAGGCCCATTTGTTGTGTTATGGTGTAAGGACCATACCAATTGTCCTAAATTTTTGAGTTTTTTTTCTTTAAAGAGTTGTTTGTACAAATGCAACCAAACCCAATCACCGACATAAAAATGAGAAACTCAATGTTGATCATGCAAATCCTTGTACATGGATTGTGTCTATTGAAGGATGTCATAAACCTTGTTGATGATATGGGTCGATATCTACATAAAAAGAAGAATATTTTTCTTGCTCCTATTATTGGTGGGATGTGAATGGAGTTGGGAGAACCATTGGAATCTCATAAGGAGTAATATTTTGAAATCCAAAGGAAACCTCAAAAGGATATTATCTTATAGAAACACGATTGGATCTATTGTAGTTGTGCTACAAATTATGTAAGTATTGATTCTATTGTTTTTCCACTAGTGGTAGGTGGGAAAATATGAATCAACGTTCAGTTCACTACCTCAATTTGGCCATTAGTTTGTGGATGAAACACAATATACCACTAATGTTAACAACCCAAAAATTTCCACAAGTATTTCCAAAATGCATTAATAAATATGGAATCAAAATAGAATATGATGGTCAATGGTAATCCAAAATGGTTTCAAACATGTTGGAAGAAAAGTTCTATAGCTTTGAAAGAATCAATAGTTTTGTTACATGGTATAAATATTAGTATCTTGGAAATTTTAAATACTACCATATATAATCAAGTTTTCATTAAGTGGTGGTAGACCATTAATGAAATCCATGGAGATGGATTCCCTAGTGTTGGAGGGAAGTGGTAGAGGTTGGTACAACCCGAAATTCTTATTGGTAGTTTTGATTTGGCTATAATGGGAACATCTCCAAATATAATCTTCCACTTGTTTCCATATGGAAGGCCAAAATAAGGGCCTCTGTATGTGTAACAAAGTCATATGTATACCTTGATAAAGGGTTTTCTTAGGATATCATCCTCTTTATTTTAGATAAACTTCGTATATTTAGTTACTAAATGAAACTATTGAATACATGAAAATCAATGTAAATGTCTTTGCTCCTAAAATTTTAGATTACAGATTCAAACACTTAAGGGACTAATGCGCAATGTAAGATATTTTCCTTACCAAGGACATAGTGTTTTCACTACTCGAGTGCTTAGACCAAAGCATAGAACTCCTTATCATAATTTTTGTAGTTGAGCTTGGCATTGAACAAGGATTTTGAGTGATATACCACTAGATTCGATACTTGCTTAGGAGTTATGCCTATGACCTATTGTGAAGCAATTCTCTCAATATCAAAAATCTATTATAAGTCGAGAAGACCAAGCATTTGTAAAATGCAAGGAACATCTTTCAACTTCTAAAACATTTCTTACACTTCAAGAGTCCAATGAAGAGTCATTGTTTATTGGATTGCTTTAGGATTCTAATGAAAATTCTTTTGATTATTTCCTTGATTCAATGGGTGAGGAAAGTGGGAGAAATAATGGATGAGTTTCCTATAGAAATTTATGCATCCCAAGAAACTTTTGAGATCAATGTGACGGTAGGAGTGGGTCATGCTTTAAAACTTGAACTTTGACATGTTTTTTCTAAAATTGTGCTTCATAAATCATGGAGCCTGAATATTGGACAAAATACTAGAGTAAACAAGATTTATTCATTTTGGCTCATGAAGCCTAAATATTGGACATAATGCTATCCTAATAATTATTTCTTCATTTTGGTCATAAAATTATGTTAGAAAAATAGTTCCAAAACAACGTGGACATGTTGGAAATGATCTAGCCAAGATATGTTGAAAACCAAAATATCGTTCGAGTAAACCACAATGAACTTACCAAGATGTGGTCGAAAGATATCATTAATGATCCTCATGAAAGTGGCAAGGGAACTAATGAATTTAAAATCCATGAATAACCACTCAAAGAGACCAAAACCTGGTCTTGAAAGTTGTCTTCCAGACATAAATAGGTTCCATAAACACTTTGTGGTTGCCTAAAGCAAGGTCCAATTTGGCGAATACTTGGCCCCTTGATTTAATAAAAAGGTCATCAATTATAATAAATGGGTAGTGGTTCTTAACAATGACCTTGTTAAGGGCCCTATAATTTGCACAAAGGTACCACTCATGTTTCTCCTTCTTGAAAACCACAAAGACTGAATATCTACAAGGGGATATTTTAGTTTTGATATTTTCATTCTCTAAGAGTTGTGTGATTTGTTGCTTAATCTGTACACTCTCCCTAGGGTAGGTTTAATATGTAGGGAAATTACATAGAAAATACCAAGAACCAATTCAACAACATGATGTGTGTTTTAAAGGGGAGGTGAACCCTTGTATTTTTCAAACAAATCTATGTTTGATTCAATGATTTGATATATATCAAAAGGATGGGACTTCCCTTTTTTGTCTTCCTTGACTAGCGAATAATGCACAAAAACATGAATTTGTTAATAGTAATATGTTTAATAACTAATATGTTAGAAAGTACATGTGAAAATAGAAGAGGTGGAAGTAAGTTTATATGTCTTACTGTCCTTATGTAGCCTGTAGGGGTTGAAGCAACCATTATAGTGTGCATGTCTATGAAAATTATATCACATGCACATAATCAAATTAAAGAAACTAAGAGGAATGAAATCACACTCATATGGAGCACATTTGAGTGATGAGAGTAGGTTGTCCAAATTATTTAACCCATCCAAGATAATATATCTTACAGTAAGGAACAATGCACTATTGCAAGTCTACTACCAACTATTGGAACTTTAGATTCTTATGGTTTCCATTGTCCATGATGATAAAATACAATATATTCTTGATCTACCAATTTTAGGTGAATAGGGATTCCTCTGCATTACCCATGTGGTTCTTGGCCATTAGAACTGAGTGTGCATGCATTATAGATGAGCGGGTGGAATATATATCAAAAGATACAAATAATTGTTTTTAGTCAACGAGAGTAGCTTGAGCCTTCTTAGTGATCTTAGAATGAAAAAATTTGCATTCATCATCAAAATGTCCATAATTTGTATTACAAGCACCACTTATTTTTATGTCCCAATTGCAAGTGCTATGTTGGGAGGCATCAAAAGTTTTCCACCATTATTGGGTTGTCCCTTGGAAGTGGTAGGTGGTTAACTAAAGGAAACATGTTTCTTTTAGCTGATAGAACATATGTTCGTTAGATTGCCTTCTATCTTGGAAGCACACTGCAAGGCATGCACCAAGGAAGTAACAAAGAAAATTTTCAATTCCTTCTTTAAATGAAATTATAGTCCATAAATGAACTTAACATGAATAATGAATTTAGAGTCTCTTACATTGAGCTTGATGCAATTTTTTTTGAAGACATCTCATCCTTGTAACTTAATGTGTATATCCTCTTGCAAACATCCTTTAAGTCTCGTGAAGTGTTTATTCACTATGGAATATTGGGTGTGAGTCTACCACCATGTGAGGCCATAGTCCTCCATGTGAACTTCAATGACCATAGTCTTTTCAGAGAGATCTTTCGGATTGTCCACAGTTAGAGCCATTGTAATTGACGTTTCAAATATGGAACTGGATTCATCTTTAGGACTTGATTGCCAAAGTTATGAGCTGCAAATCTTCCTAATAAATACATGATGTGAGATATAATTTTGGGTAAACTTATCGGCTATGAAACCCTAAAGGAAGCCCTAGAACTAAGGTTAGATAATTAATAATTAAATTATAATCATAATAATATTAATTAAATTAAATAATCCTAGAAAATTATAATTTAATTAGTTAAGATAAAAATTAATAATAATAATAATATATAGATAATAATAATAAATAATTAAATTAACAAACCCTAGAAATTATAATTTAATTAGTTAAGATAATAATAATATATATAGATACTAATAATAAAGAAGCTAAATTAAGATAATTCATAGAAGGTTGTTTTTTTTTATTTTTTATTAAATAATAATAAACTCTAAAGTAAACTAAGTATAATAACTAATAATATATGGTAAATTGCTATGACTGATAGGTATTTAAAGTATTTTATTGTAGTGTTTAATACGAAATGTATTAATTTATTGAGCTTTTGATATAGTAATTAATATATAAAAAGTCATCTAAGGTATTTTTAAAGTTAAGGTTTAATTTATTTATAATGTTAAGTATTAGTATTATCTTAGGAAACCTCTAAGGTTTGTTAATATTTAAGAAGGAAAGGAGAGCATCAAACCTGGTTATTCAGACATGATAACTGGTTGATCAAAGGAAGCCAAATATTTCTCACCTCTAGATCTCCATCTCTGTTCATATTGTCAGGATGCTTGATTATTTCGAGGGCCTCTTTGACTCTTATTTTGTAGTAGTGGTCTTCTTTTGTAAGGATCTTGGTATCTTCTAGGCACACATGATGATTGGTTTTAAGAGAGTGTTCTGCTAAGGTGAAGGTGAGAATATACTCATTTCTAATGTTTGCTTCATGTTCTTTGATACTTACTTGAAATGAACGTCCAATTTCTCCAATGTAGCATTTACCACAGGAACAAGAGACCTTGTAGATGAATTTTCCATGACGATGATCAATAGGGTATTTTACTGATTTCATTCTTTGTCTAATAGTTATCATAGGTTTGAACAATGTTGTGATTTCCTTTATTTTTAAAACTTTGACAATATTATCTGTGACTCCCTGGATGTATGGAAGGTATGCCTTCATGTTGGAGTTTTGATTGTCCTCTGGTTGAGTACTCCTTTATTTATTCTTCATAGCATTCATGATGATATTTTCTTTGTATTCTATGTTCTTGAAGACCCTAGTTAAGTGCTATATTATTATTCTAGGTGATCTTTGTTAGAGATTCTTGCTACTCTTGTATCTAGGGTGTTAAGGACCCTCGTCTTCTGAGACGGGTGGTGATGGGAGTTGGTGTGAAGGTAGCTTTTTGTTTGGATTTTATTTCTAAAACCTTTGTGCCCAAGTGTATTGTCTTGCTTCTTGGTGACTAGCACATCTAGGAAGGGTACAATTTCATCTTCTTCAACTTCCATGGTAAATTTTATGTCATCATAAATTCCATTGAAGTGTTGGAATAATTTGTTTAGTTCCTCCCTGCCATGATGCCACTTGACGTTGGTATCATCTAAATAACTCTTCCACCTTGATGTTTTGAGGGGGTATGATTCAAGAGCCTTCTTCTCAAACATTTCCATAAATATTTTGGTCACATTTGGGGATAGAGGGGATCCCATGTCCACCCCACTTGTTTGTTCATAAAACTCTCCTTGGATGCTAAAAAATGTTGATCTTAGACACACTTCTTCTAGTCTAGCTGTCTCGGGGTCTGCAACCTCATTGATGACTTGAATGTATTCATTCAATGGGATTTTTGTAAAGGGGGAGACCACATCGAATCTGATAAGCATGTCTTGTGATTCAACTCTTTCTTCTTTGATGAGGTTCACAAATTCACTTGGGTCCTTGATATAAGAATCTGTTTTTCCAACCAATGGTCCTAAGATCTTTACTACATACTTTGCGAGTTCATAGGTTGGGGATCTGATTGTGTTGACAATCGGTCTAAGAGGAACTCCTTCTTTGTGAATCTTCAGGAGTCCATAAATTCTAGGGGCGATTAGACAACTTGGAGTAATATTATTTAAATCAGTGTAAATAATTGTCGCAACTAGGGCCTACTTTTGTAGGAAAGGTATGTAAATTAGATATGTACACAAATTCTGCAAAGGGAAATCAAGCTAAAATGTATTACAAGTTAATCACTCAAACAACTCTATAGGTTGAATACATATTCAAAATAGGAAGGTATTATAAGAACCAAAGAAACCCTAGGTAGGTTTACGATACTGAAAACATGATCTTCATAAACATTGAATGATACACAATTACTATGAGGGTCCTCACTCTTATAACGAGATTGAGATAACAAAAAACTAAAAGATGAAAACCAAATATTAAGGTGAGTTTAGGACATGGGTAAACCCTATATCTGTAATAACCACCCATAAGGCATACGATGCTAAAAAATAACAAACTGAAATCAAATACATATAATGAATGTAAAACACATAAACTGAACACTAAACATCAATAACATCTTTTAGAAGATTCTTCTTTGAACATAGTTCCCAAACCAGTTTGTGCTCCATCAAGATGCCTCATAACCCTCATAACGATGTAATTGTTGAGTTGAATTCTCAAGTTCCCGAATTCCACCTCCTTGAAATCCTGAATCACAAATCTCCCAAAGTCAATTACTGGACAATAATCCACATGCATGTCACGTAACCTCATTAGTAGACTGCAATCCACATTCATGTATCTCCAACTAATGAGGGATATTTCCCTAGATCCATAAATTTTTAACTATCTGGGAAACGATCCATTTTGGGTTGTAAACTAATCCCTTCTTGTCTTCAAAGCACGAGATTCCTAAAATGCATAAAATACCTTTTCTTCATTAGATTCTTCACCATTGTTAGCATTAGGTGGATCTTCAATCATGGCTACACTTTCTATATGTTTTTTTATCTTTGAACTTTCCCTTAAGAACATCATTGACTCATTTTCTATAGTTCCAAGTTGTATGAATCAACTTCTTACAATAGTGACATTCTATTTCCTCTTTGTTTTTGCTGATCTATTGCGGTTGTTTCTTTCATAGAATGCAAGTCCTGTTTGGATATCACCTTAAATGGTTCTCTTTTCTTCTACTTGAAATGTTTCAATCATTTCATCCAGACTTTGTGAAGGTAGATGACTCAGGGTAAAGATAGCACTATTGTATTTAGGAAGCAAAATGTTCAGGAGAATAACCTTTTCATCCTCCTCATTGACCATTGCCTTGATTTCTAGAAGTTGTCTGATAAGATATCTTAGGTTGTTGAGGTGACTTGACATGGTGTCTTCATCTCGCATCTTAAAGATAAATAACTGTAATTTGAGGGAAAATTTTGCATTCACTTCTTGACACTTGTTCCCTAAATAACTTGTTGAGATTTTCTTAAATCTCCTTCGATGATTTGTTCAGATCTACATTATGTAGATATGAATCTGATAAGGTAAGGCCAATAATGGATTTTTCCTTATCATATCCACTCTCCCATTCTACCAACTTGTTTAGATCTACAAGTGTTGCCTCGGTTTCTTTGACAATTCCCCAAAGGTTTTTATGTTGATTAATTGGGTTGGTTTTCATTGATGTCAATTCTTGAAGAAAGTCTGGTAGCACAAAGGTTTGGGTAATGGAGCCAAGTTTGTTTGATGTATAATGGTATGCGTTTTGATATATTTGTAGGTAAGAATATTCTAGATGGATTTTACATTTCATGCCATTTCTGGTGGTATGTAGAATGTCACATAACTCCTCACGGTTTGAGAGTTATAGCCTTATGAATTTGGAGGACCCTCATATGTTGGCTTGAAGCCCCAAAATGTTAAAGAAGTCAAAGTTCTCACAAAGAAGAAATTATATAAATAATAAAGTGAAGTGAAAAAGTAAAAAAATATTATTTAAATAATAAAGTGAAGTGACAAAGTCAAAGAGGATTATTTAAATAATAAAGTGAAGTGACAAAGTCAAAGAGGATTATTTAAATAATAAAGTGAAGTGAAAAAGTCAAGGAGGATTATTTAAATAATAAAGTAAATGGAGAACTTTCTAATTATGGAAAGTGGTTAGAAGCGGGTTAGCCCTAAAATAAGGAAATTGGGTTAATATGATTAAAAGGTAACCCCTTGAGGAAGCTACATAAAAGTATAAATAAGAGGCAACACTCTCTCATTTTAATTACACTCGAGCATATTGAATATCTATAGGTGACTAAGGTAACCAAAGGATATCTAAGACAAATTTTAGAGGGAAGGTGAAGGAAAGAAGGCCAAAATTCAAGGGAGGATAAATTCTTTTGATGATGCTTTCCAAGGTATGTTATTTACATGTCATCTCACCATTTTCACAATAATATTTTTTCTAGAATGATTCAGAACGTGAAATTGGGAGGCCATTGAGGAAACATATCCAAGTAGTAGTGGTACAAATTTCATCTTGTGGGTCATTGTATTTTTGGAGTTCACTTCGTGGAAAATAAGGTTTGTGGCTAGTCCTGAAACTAGTCTAAAACAAGTGTTTCAGGTAAAAACGTCATAACTTATTCATAATAGATCCAAATTCAGTAAGACCAAATGTGTTGGTTAGATTAAAATATTTAGTATTATGTGTACAAGTTTCAGATCCATACAATAGATATTCCATGTGAGGCATGCTCTACAAGTTCGATCTCTAGAATAAGTCAAAATTCAACAAGGTATGCCATTTTTGCTATAACTCATTTTCTAAGAGGTTCCAAGTAGTGACACCTGAAGGAATTGCATTAAACACACTGAATAATATTGTGTACTATTTTCAGATATTTATTCATTACAACTACATAGTTATGATTATTTCAAGTTAGGGTTGTTGACTAATCCAAAACTAGTCATGTGAGACTAAAGTAAAGTTTGATGAAAATGCTAGTCTCTTGTTGTTAAAGTTAGGGAATGTTTGCAGGTATGTGATCATATACACTAGGTCTATTAAAGAGTTTTAAATCAGATTTGGATAATGAAATTGATGAGGGATTTTGGTTCAGGTACATGTTGGGTACATGGTTGAGACAAGTAGTTGATGAGTTGGCACATACATGAAGTGTATAGTTGATGATGTTGGTACATATTAATGAGTAGTTAATACATGATTGGTACATACTTGGTACATGGTTGGAGACACTTGTTAGTGGTATTTTTGACACATGGTTTATAAATGATGTAACATACTTGTATTGGTATATTATTAGAAACACATATTGATCTTGGTGATGATTATGAGTTGTTGTGTTATGCTTGGTTGATGCACATATTTGAGAGTTGTCTTGGTGATTGATCTTGGTGAGTATATTTGATTTGGTTGATAATATTGATGATATAGGATGTTGTGATAGGTTTTTTGGACAGGTTGTTGTGACAGGTTATTCGTATAGGTTTGGTGCATGGTTGATGCACTTGTTCATGGTACAGGTTGAGGTACAGGTTGGTGCATGGTTGATGCACTTGTTTATGGTACATATTGATTATAGGTTGGTGCATGGTTGATGCACTTGTTTATGGTACATGTTGATTAAAGGTTGATGCATGGTTCATGTTATTGGTACAGGTTGTTTGGTGCAGGTTGACTGGTATAGGTTTACAACAGTATATCTCACAGTGATAGTGTGATAGTGGTTCCATCATTCTACTTATACGTCAATGTGGTTGGACGAGGCAAGGACATGTGGTTGTAGACACCTTCCAGTTGTAGCCAGAGAACATAGGGGGTTGTAGAATCCTTCTAGTTATAGCCAGAGAATTGGGGAGTTGGAGCTTCCATTAGGTTGTATCCCGAGAAACTAGGGGGTTGGGGCCTCCTTCCAGTTGTAGCTGGAAAACAAAGGAAGTTGGTGCTTCCAATGAATTCAATTCTTAAAGACATATAAGAAAAAACATTTTGTAGTTTTCTCCCGCTTTGGGTTTCCACTTAAAAACACTGGTGTATTGTGTATGTGTATGATAGATAATTTGTTCATTGTTTATTTACTCTACAACTATTGGATGATAATACTACATTGATATAACACTTGCATCTTATGGTTGAACATGATTGAATTGTTCTATTACTGATTCACCCCCCCTCTTAGTAATCCAACAATTCGTATCAAAGCAGGTTCCTTCATGAAACAAGTTAACCACTGGAAGGAAATCATGGATTATTCTGAGAATGGAGTACCACTGTTTAATGGTTAGAATGGTTTAAATTATGAGCTATGGAGTGGAAGGATGAAAGCATTTTTACAGGCACAAGGGTGTTATATTTGGCTATCAGTCGTTACATGATATGACATTTCAAAAAGGGAAAATACTGCAACTAAGAAGGAATTGAAGAAGAATAACAAAATAGAAATGGATTTCATCTGGGAAGGATTACCTAATCTAGTAAGAGAAAATGTTGGTAAATGTTCACCAACCAAAGAACTTTTGGATAAGTTACATGACATATATTCTCACCCATCACAGATTCTAGAAAATGCAAAAGAAGATGTAGGTACAGATCAAGAAGAAATATGTTCACCATGTCCAACAGATTTAGAAGATGAAGAGTAAATAATCAACAAAGGTATGTTGTTTTGCTTTAATTGTGAAAAATGTGGACATATTGAAATAGAATGCCATGAAGGAAATGAGACAGAAAAACAAATTGAAAATGAAGACAATTATGAGCAAGAATTGATTAGTTCTTTAGATGAACTAAGATAAGAAAACAAGTCACTCAAGAAAGAATTGATGAAACAAAAGGAAAGCGTTCACATTTTTGAAGAAGCCGAACATGTCATCGAGAGCTTAAAACTCAGCTAGAAGAAGCCAAACAGATAGAAGAAAATCTTGAATATCAAAAGTAGTTTTTGGAAGCCAACATAGCAACATAGAAGGAAGAAGCATAAATGAGAGAGAAGATATCGATAGATCGTCTTAAGGAACTAACAATCTAAACCAACTTGAGTCAGATTTTGGTCAAGAAGAGAAAGTACTTGAAGAAGAAAAAATCACATTAAAAATTTAGCTTGAAGAAGCGAAGAGAACAGAAGAAGTCATGAAGTATCATATATTAAAGAAAGAAGAAGAGGTTGAGAAGCTTGAAGAAGAAGTTGTCACATTGAGAAGTAAAATCATCAAGATCAAAAAGAACGTTGAAGAGACAGAAACATCCACATCAGTTACAAAGAATGAAGAGAAACACTCAAGGTTGCTAGAAAAGAAGAATGAAGAAAATAGAAAGAGTTATGCAGAAGTACTCAAAGGAAGGAATCATGGTCAACCAGAATCTAAGAAAACTATTGAAGATAGATCTTCAAGAAGACCATTCATGTTCAAGCCACAAATAAGCTTCAATCATGATCATGATCAGTTAAGGTAGAAATTCAGAAGGACTACACCACAAAGAAGATCATTCACTCCTAGGTATGCAAATTTCTTTTATGGTCATTGTTTTTATTGTACTAATTTTGGACATAAGGTTATAGATTACAGGGATTATAAAAGAAATGTTCAAGCAAGAAGTGCATATGTGGCCCCACATAACATTGAATGTTACAAATGTCATAACTATGGACACATGACTAGTGATTGTATAAGCATGATCGATACTTCCATGAAAAATAACACTAATATCAGATATAAGAAATTATGGATAAGAAAACACGAAGAACATGTGAACAAAGACCAGGTCCCAAAGATCACAAGATTGGCAATAAAACGATATGTAGAAAATTCTATAGAGAAAAAGAAAGATGTTAGATACATAAAGGTTTGGAAAATAACTGAAAGAAAATGACATGTAAATAAGGAAAAATTTCAAGAGATTGTACTTTCAGGCATTGTAGTGAAAGACAAATTCACAGACAGAAAGAAATAAGTCAGAGCTCAGAGTGATGATGAATCTACCAATGAAGATTATGATGAATACACATCAAAGCAGGAATTGTTCTTATCCATCCGACTTAGAGACTCCCAAGAAATATGAATATTAGATAGGGGGAGTCTATGCGATAGCTATGACATACCAAAGGACCATCCTTCGAGCAGCTTGCAGAGTTTGAGAAGACAGATCTAGAGAAATCAGTTAGCAAAAGTACACTTTGATGGATTAATCAAGACTTCATGATATTGTAGTGATAAATGAGTCAACATTATGAACAGTTGCGCAAGTAGAGTTGGAAAATATGGACAAGATCATGGATTCATAGATTGGTTCAAAGAGTGGTTCAAAGACAAATGAACATTATCATAATGGATGATAATTACACAGGAAATGACTCGAACAATGCTAATGGATTCCAAATTGATAGATATTTTTTGGACACATGCAGTGCATACAATAGTTCACATTCAAAACAAAGTAATTCTCATAAACAAGAATGAAAAAACTCCCTACGAACTATGGAAAGGAAGCATAGATAACAACCTCTACATCAAGGTAACTCAAGATAGTATTTTATTAATTGAAATTTATGTTGATGATATTATTTTTGGAAGTACTAATGACAGGTTAAGACATAAATTTGAAAGGATATGCATAATGAGTTTGAAATGTCATTACTTGGAGAACTATCCTTCTTTCCGAGTCTTTAGATATGTCAAAGCAATCAAGGAATCTTTATTTCTCAAACTAAGTATATCAGAGAAATGATAAAGAGGTTTAGAATGGAAGATTGCAAACCAATTATCACTCCTATGCAAACCATTTGCAAGTTGAGAAAAGATGATGATTCAAAGTCTACAGACCAGAGGAAATACAGGTCAATGATTGGTATCTTACTATATGTGACATCATCCAGACCAGATGTAATGCAGGCAGTTGGACAGGTGGCATGATTTCAAGCAGCACCAAAGGAATAACATCTATTAGCAGCGAAGAGGATTTTCAAATATCTCAAAGGAACAAAAGAGTTTGGATTATGGTATCCAAAAGGAAAGGATATATCACTTATTGCCTACACAGTTGGAGATTGGGCAAGTTTCATCGATGATCGACGAAGCACCAGGGGAGCAACGTTCTACTTGGGTGTGTGTTTAGTATCTTGTATAAGAAAGAAACAATCATTAGTATCCTTATCTACAACCGAAGCATAGTACATTGCAACATCATCATGTTGTACACAGGTTCCATGGATGAAACAAACTTTGAGAGATATACAGATTGAGTATGATGAGCCCATTCCAATCTATTGTGATAGTACAAGCACCATCAATATCTCAAATAACCCGTTGATGCACTCCAATATGAAGAACATTTCAATAAAGTATCACTTTCTATGGGAACAAGTTACAAATAAGAACACCAAAGTTGAATATGTGGGCACAAAAGAACAAGTGGTAGTCATCTTTACAAAACCACTTCCATGGGAAGCCATTGAGTATCCACGCTAGAGACTCGAAGTAATTTCTACTCCAAAATGAATGCTTTTGAATGCTTATCTTATATGTCTTATATGTACATGAGGAAACACCATAACTAGGACAGTTTAGGTTGGGAGATTAGATGATTTAGTTAAGGGGAGTAGACCCGAATGGAAAGATACCTTTTCCATTGATGACAAAGGGGGAGAGATTTATCAGATGCAGAGGACAAAGGCATGGTTCAAGAGGGAGCGTTGGTCACAGAGATGTATACATGGTTCCAGGGGCAGCATGAGTGATATGATTTCAGTATTACATCCGAGTGTTGCCATCAATGCCAAAGGGGGATATTTTTTATTAATTGGGTTGGTTGTCATTGATGTCGACCCTTGAAGAAATGCTGGTAGCACAAAGGTTTGGGTAATAGAACCAAGTTTGTTTCATGTACAATGGTATGAGTTTTGATATATTTACAGGTAAGACTATTCTAGATGGATTGTACACGTGATTCCATTTCTGGTGGTATATGGAACGTCACATAACTCCTCACAGTTTGAGAGTTATGACCATACGAATTTCGAGGACCCTCATATGTTGGATTGAAACCCTAAAAGGTCAAAGAAGTCAACGTTCTCGCAAAGAATAAATTATTTAAATAATAAAGTGAAGTGAAAAAGTAAAAAAGGATTATTTAAATAATAAAGTGAAGTGACAACGTCAAAGAGGATTATTTAAATAATAAAGTGAAGTGACAAAGTCAAAGATGGTTATTTAAATAATAAAGTGAAGTGACAAAGTCAAAGAGGATTATTTAAATAATAAAGTGAAATGAGAAATTCAAGGAGGATTATTTAAGTAATAAAGTAAATGAAGAACTTTCTAATTATGGAAAGTGATTAGAAGTGGGTTAGCCCTAAAATAAGGAAATTGGGTTAATATGGTTAAAAGGTAACCCCTTGAGGAAACTACATGAAAGTATAAATAAGAGGCAAGGCTCTCTCATTTTAATTACACTCGAGCATATTGAATATCTATAGGTGAATGAGGTAGCCAAAGGATATCTAATCCAAATTTTAGAGGCAAGGCGAAGGAAAGAAGGCCAAAATTCAAGGGAGGATAAATTCTTTTGATGATGCTTTCTAAGGTATGTTATTTACATGTCATCTCACCATTTTTGTAATAATGTTTTTTCTAGAATGATTCAGAACGTGAAATTGGGAGGCCATTGAGGAAACATATCCAAGTAGCTGTGGTACAAATTTCATTTTGTGGGTCATTGTATTTTTGGAGTTACACTCCGTGGAAAATAGGGTTTGTGGCTAGTCCCGAAACTAGTCTAAAACAAGTGTTTCAGGTAAAAATGTCATAACTTATTCATAACAGATCCAAATTCAGTAAGATCAAATGTGTTGGTTAGAGTACAATCTTTGGTATTCTCTATACAATTTTCAGATCCATACAACAAATATTCTACACGGGGCATGCTCTACAAGTTTGAGCTCTAGAATAAGCCATAATTACACAAGGTATGCCATTTTTGCTATAACTCATTTTATGAGAGGTTCCAAGTAGTGACACTTGGAGGAAATAAAACACACTGAAGAACATTGTGTACTATTTTCAGATATTTATTCATTACAAGTATATAGTTATGATTATTTCAAGTTAGGGTTGTTGACTAATCCAAAACTAGTCATGTGAGACTAAAGTAACGTTTGATGAAAATACTAGTCTCTTCTTGTTAAAGTTAAGGAATGTTTGTAGGTATGTGATCATATACACCAGGTCTATTAAAGAGTTATAAATCATATTTGGATGATGAAATTGATGAGGGATTTTGGTTGAGGTACATGTTGGGTACATGGTTGAGACAAGTAGTTGATGAGTTGGCACATACATGAGGCGTATAGTTGATGCTGTTGGTACATCTTGATGAGTAATTGATACATGATTGGTACATACTTGGTACATGGTTGTAGACACTTGTTAGTAGTATTTTTTACACATGGTTTATGGATGATGTAACATACTTTCATTGGTATATTATTAGAAGCACATATTGGTCTTGGTGATGATTATGAGTTGTTGTGTTATGCTTAGTTGATGCACATCTCTGAGACTTGTCTTGGTGATTGATCTTGGTGAGTAGATCTAATTTGGTTGATAAGATTGATGAGACATGCTATTGTGATAGGTTGTTTGGATAGGTTGTTGTGACAGGTTATTCGTATAGGTTTGGTGCATGGTTGATGCACTTGTTCATGGTACAGGTTGAGGTACAGGTTGGTGCATGGTTGATGCACTTGTTTATGGTACAAGTTGATTACAGGTTGTTTGGTACATGTTGGTGTATGGTTGATGCACTTGTTTATGGTACATGTTGATTACAGGTTGATGTAGAGGTTGATGCATGGTTCATGTTATTGATACAGGTTGTTTGGTGCAGGTTGATTGGTACAAGTTTATAATAGTATATCTCACAATGATAGTGTGACAATGGTTCCATCATTCTACTTATAAGTCAGGACAATTGGACATGGCAATGACAGGTGGTTGTAGCTGGAGAACATAGGGGGTTGTAGCCTCCTTCTGGTTGTAGCCAAAGAATTGGGGAGTTGGAGATTCCCTCAGATTGTAGTTCGAGAAACTAGGGGGTTGGAGCCTCCTTCTAGTTGCAGTTGGAAAACAAAGGAAGTTGATGCTTCCAATGAATGTAATTCTTAAAGACATATAAGACAAAAACAGTCTATGGTTTTCTCTCGTTTTGGGTTTCCATGTAAAAACACTAGTGTACTATGTATGTGTATGATTGCTCATTTGTTCATTGTTTATTTACTATGCAACTATTAAATGATAATGCTACATTGATATAACACTTGCATATTGTGGTTAAAAAGGATTGAATTGCTCTATTACTGATTCACCCCCCTCTTAGTAATCCAACATTTTATTCATTAATTTAATCTAGATATTCACTTTGCACGTATGGAAATTGAAAACGAAGTACTTCTCTAATGACATCTCCATGCCTTATCAGATTTTATATTCTTTCCTACTAAAAAATAATTACCGTTGGAAATAAATTTTTTGAAACTAAAAAACAAAAACTAAATGAAAATTACCACTGCATATATGTACGTATCGTATAGATTGTACAATGTATAGTTTGTACAAATTTGACATTCAATTTGGATGGGGAAACAAAATCGACCTTTAACTCTATCGGTGTCTCAAGCTAACTTGGAGGTTGTTGTGGTTGGTCTCCACAAAACATCAATTGAAACAACTAGATGGTGGCTTCATATTCAAATGCTGTTTTTTCAAACAATACGATAACATAAACTTGAAACATCGATGCTACAACTTATTTTTAGATACAGTTCTTTCCTTTTATTTTATATGTGGAAACTCTTCTAAATCAACCCACAATTTCAAGCAAATAATCAAACCATCTGATCTTCAAGCTTCAACCTCTGATGATTCTTCTCTAATACTATATTATTAGAACCAAAGAAACCCTATGTAGGGTTATGATATCGAAAACATGATCTCCATAAAAAATGAACGATATTATTATTGAATGGTACACAATTACTATGAGGGTCCTCACTCTTATAAAGAGATTGAGAGACCAAAAACCTAGAAGATAAAAACCCTAATATTTTAACCTAAAGTCACTAAGGTGACTTTATTACACGGGTAAGCCTTGTATCTCTAATAGAAGGAAATCCCAAATGAGACTAGAATGGAAAATCTCTTGAGAAGCCATAATATTAAATCTTTGATACCAATTGATATGAACACAACACTACAATTGAAGTGACTCACATACAACCAAACAAGTAAGAGACATGTATTCCATTAGAGAGAATGGTTAGAACCATACATGTGATGTACACTCATTTTTATTACTATATATAGAGTGAAAAATGGGGGGGGGGGGGAATGATCAACATCAACCAACTCTGCAATGAAATGCAATGAAGTGGGTGAGTGACCAATGTAAACTAAGTCATCTAAAGAGATAAGGATACAATAAAAAGCATGCTAAAGTATAAAAACTATACATGTTAATATATACTTTCTAGACTAAGTGTCATGAAACCTATCATCTTATATTTACAACAATTGTTAATTGTGATTCAAATTACTTTCTCGAATTATACTCTTCTAGATGACATGTTTTATATGTTGAATCATGTCATAGATGATCCTACTCGTGAAATCCTAATTAAAGAAGCTCACTAATATCACTATGGGGGTCACTTTAGAGTCAACAAGATACTATATCTTTATATATACTTTTATTGGTTATCTATGAAACAAAATGAAGGCTTATTTTAACAAGTGTTCTTTATATATACTTTTATTGGTTATCTATGAAACAAAATGAAGGCTTATTTTAGCAAGTGTTCTTGACACTGGGATTCTAAAGCTCCAATTTAAAACTTGAGTTACCCCTACTAGTACCCTTTAGATATTGAGAATCCATTTTAATGGATTGGAATCAATGGTTTACCCATGAATAAATATCACACCAATAGTATTTTATCCATAACATGTCAATTTCTAAATATGATTGTTTTCCTCCCCTATAACAAGATTAATCATGCTCTTAAAATTGTAAAGTTGTTTTGTTTTTAGCGTTTTTGGAAAAATTCACACGGTGGCCACTTACCATTATTCCATATAAAGATTGTTTATATATATCAAATTCATTTTCAATTACAAAATTTGGATCCTCTTGTCATTTTTTAATACACAGTGTTCTCTCCTGAGTGAGAGAGAGAGAAAGAACTCAAGTAGGTAATTCTAAGGGAGAAAGGAAGGATATAAGTAAGCCAAGCCAAGGCCAAGGAAATAAGTTCGTTCGGGCGAGGAGCGTTAAGCGTCTCGTCCCAAAGGATGAGGAGCGAAGCCGAAGCTAGAACAAAGGTGCGAAGGCAAGGTAGATTTCTCAATTGAACGATCAAAGTGTGAAGAATGCATTTCAGTGCGAAGCGTGCATCGTAAAAGAATTGATGCAACACCAAAAACTCCTGAGTGGTGACACCAGCAACACCTGAGTGACACCAACAACACCTGAGTGACACCAACAACACTCGAGCGACACCTAAAAATCAGTGGGTTTACTCCGCGTGCTAGGTTAGTTATCTGTTAGTTTGTTTTGCAATAAAACCATTTTTTTATTGATGAATAGTGTGCATGGATTAGCTAGAGAACTATTGCATTCACCTATAGAAATTGGAAGAGATTTATTTTGAACTTTTATTCCTAGTTCAACATAAATAATTCTAGACATAAATCTCTTGTAATGTACCCATTAGTTAAATCACCAAATAGGACTAAATATTGATATTTATTCTTTTTTCCATTTTTATCCACGTTATTGAATTAAATCACTACAGTGGATGCTAGGATTCATCCATTACAATAATACTTTATCCACCTTAATGAAGAAAGCGTAATATTTCATATTATATCAACCAATATTTTTGTCCCATTCATTGGTTATAAATACTTCATAGTTAAAGTTCCTCCTGAATGTCTTTGTGGCATGTGCCCTTGCCTTTGAACCTTGCATCTACTACTATACTCTTACACAAGTTGAAATCAAATTTACCTATGTTCTCATGAGATGTTGTTATAACAACCAATGATAATTTGAATGATTTCTTAATTTTTTGCAACAATATAGGGATTGAAATTATTTCTAGGGGGATTTTTCTCAATATTCCATATCATTCTAAATAAAATAATTGAAAAACATGATAGACAATAATAAAAGTACAAGACTTAATATCGTTAATCCATGAAGACTTAAATGCTTGGTAAGTTGTGTTGTCCATTTAATTTTTCCTTAACTACTCATGACATCTATGAGAATGGAACTCCTAGTGGGAACTTCCATGAACTTATGGTCGAGGCCACTCCCCTATAGTTATCCTCATAATCATTTGGGATATGATAACGAATATTAAGGTTCATATTAAGTCAAAATTCCTATCATTACTAGAAAGATATTAAAAAAGGTTTGAAAAGAAATTGGGTTCAATTGTACTCATTGTTGACATCTTCCATTTAAATATATAGCATGGGATGTGACCATTCCTTTACATTAATACTACCAATGAACGAGTTTAATAATGTGCCAATGATTTGGTCCTTTTCTCACTCATCCTTATAAGAAATAGATGATCCAATAACTTTGATAATTTTCTCATCATTATCTTCATCAACATGAACATTCAAAGCATTCAACCAAGCAATTAACTTTTCCTTTAATATATTCATAGGTTAGTTTCATTGTCAAGTAATACTTCTACACTTTAGGGACATGTTTCTTAGTGTGTTTGATTGACGGGTCTGTTTGAATGGTAGCATGCACTATATTATACAACTCTTCAATGTTTCAGGATCTATACCTTTCTTAATATACATTCTCAATGTCTAGACCACAACTCGATGGATATGCATGCACTTAAACTTCATACTATAATGGAATTTAAATAAATTGTAGTATTTTGATGTTTTTCAATACCGAAGAATTCCTATTAATAGTTCCTTCATAGTTCCCTAGTTAGAGTTCCTAACCAACATTTTTCGATCAAAGTTCTTGTTAGTTGTAACATACCTAACCATTAGCAGGCCGAGTCATGCTACTGCAAAGATCACTTAAAGAAATGAGTTCGAATTTTGATAGAATTTAAATAATAAATAAGCATGAAATAAATTCAATAACTGGACATGCAATAATAAAAATCCATGCTAGACTTAAAAAGAAAACTTAACCATGCCATGCATAACAATAACTTGCAAGTAGGAACATTAAAATACATATTTTAGAGATAACTATTAATACACAATGGAAATAAATATTCAATAAAAGGAAACCATGACAGAGAGAACTTATCTTAAAAAAACAATCACCAACTGATTGCAGATCGAGGACGTTCCACCCAAATTTAGACATTGATGTTCCAAGTCTCAACAACAGGTCACCCTCGCGCCATGGCTATGACTCCACAATGAAAGGTTACCGAGTGACACTCAACTTCCCAAACTAGTCAACGCTCAAGCTATCACAAGTTTATCAAAACACAACAATCCAAAGTAAACCAACTCTCTTCTCTCTAGCCTGTACCACCTAAAGACAATGAACCCCCTTCAAATCACACAATGCCTGAAGATGTCCACTTCTTTCTAGGGATCCAATGCATCTGGTCAAGAATCTCCATGCTGGGACTCTCAGGATTCACAATTGTGAACAAGTTTTAGCACATACCAATGCATCTTAGGCATACATGCACCAATTCATGGCTAGCATACAACAATAATTACTACAACCTTAAAAAAAATAGCTTCTTTCCTTCAATGGTTCATCCCCATGTCCCAACCAAGAACAATAAAGAATGAGGAATAATAAATGAGAAATAAATGAATGAATAGTGAACAAGTGAACAATGAGGAAGAACCATGAGGAAGAACCCCCAAATAATCCACAAGAGGTGTTTATGAAATTACATGCAATAAAGAACCACATGGCATTTTCCCCAAGAAGCTCATGTGACTACTTCTTTCCCTCTAAAATTCCAAGATGGGTAAAAACATATGATAAAAATACTTATCCCCTTTATCCCCCTCTCTCGTGGAACACTATCCCCCTATAACTCTTTTCCTTTTCCATCTTGCAACCAACAATGTATTTTATTATTTGCAATGTTCAAGGTATTACATTTCCTAGGCACTCCGACCTCTTTTAATTTTTCAGGCATTCCAAACTTTAATAAAATAAAAATAAAAAAAATATTTGATCCGGGGACTCAAAACCAAGGCCTTACATTCCCCTCCCCCTCATTTTGGCACTGTCCTCAGTGCATGCACAAATGAAAATAAAAATTTCAAAATTCTTCAAAAAATCGTGAGTACTCTGCTTTCATGGCATCTTCATGATCCCAAGTAACATTATCATAACAGTAGCAGGTCCATTGAAATTTTACTAGTTCTATGAATCGATTCCAAAGCATTTTAACTTTTATTTCCAATATGCACACTGACTGGACCTGAAAGTAACCTTCTTGCTCCACTTGAATCAAATCCCAATCAACATCATGGTTAGGATAATGCACATACTTTTTCAGCAAAGAGACATGAAATACATTATGCACATTCATGGATGTAGGGAATTGATCCAGATGGATCTTGGTGGCCACCCACCTTGTCCAACTGGCTCAATTTGTTTTTTTGGCAACTAACTATTTTTAGCAGTTTTTTTGGTTCCGAAAATTTCAGGGCCATTTTGAGGGCCTAAACAACGTTTTTTCACGATAAGAAACCTAAATGATAGCCAATGGATCTCTTTGATCCCCCTAGATTAAGCTGGTTGTCAATAAATTTCCAATGATCTATCATGTGCCCTAAACAAAGATCATATGCAAAATTTACGACCTTGAGAAGTTGATGTACTAACTTACTCCAACGGGGCCCACATAAATTTTGGTGCTTCATCTCCTAGGGTTAGGTTTTTGGATGTATAGGGTTTTCGAATTCATGATTATTGTAAAAATGCCTTAAGAGCCTCATTGTACTGATATTCTTGTGAATGAGCATAGCCATCACATCTCTTCTTAGAGATAAGCTGCCACCATTCTAACAAGCTTGTTTTTAGTCTGCATTTTACAATTTTAACATATTTATTATTTAATAGAATTCAAGTTTTTACTGTATCTATGTTATTTCTCACTGTGTCTTTGTGTTAACATCATAAATCTATGGTTTCATTTCCTTCTGCTCATAAATAAGGATCAGTATTATCAGAGAAGTATGCTCCTTGTCGTTTTTTTTTAATGCATGCCCCTGACTTGGTTAGGGTATAAAGAGTTGGGTCTTGAGCTTCTTTCTCTTGAGGAAAAATGCTCTTGCACGCCCAAGAAAATGTCCATGGCAAGAGAAAAAAAATTCAAAGGGACATGAGATCCTTTCAAAATGTTGCTCGAAGAAGCCCTTGAGTGACAAAGGAATGACATGATGGACATCTTTGCACAAATCCTTTGACAATTTCTAACAAGAGACACATCCACCTCAAGTGGAGGCCCTACCCCCTTCAAGGTACAAATAAACTTTGATATTCCTATATTTTAAGGTCAAATAGATCTAGATGGCATAGATAAATGGTTAAACCTTCTAAAAGGGTATTTTTCTGTCCACAACTTTTTTGATAGAGAAAAGATTACATTTGTGCTCCTCAAGGCCATCCCCCATGTCAAATATTGGTGGGAGACTTTCTATGAGAAAAAAAGAAATAGAGGGTTCCACATTATTTGTAGTTTCACCCACTTGGGGTTCCTTTAGGGATGCTATTAAGGATAAATATTACCCTGTTGGAATTTATGACGACTTGTAAACAAGATGGACCACACTGCGGAAAGAAAGAGACCAAATAGTGCCAGAGTTCACCAATGCCTTCCATACTTTGCGCACCAAGATAGGTATCAAATATTCTGAGTGAAATCTGGTGCTCAATTACCATGGTGGTCTACATAGATACATCCATACATTTATGAATTTTTTGGACATCTCATCCTTGGGCGTGGCCTATCATTATGCTGTCAAAATCGAGAAAAAGCTTAAACAAAAGATACAACAGTTTGGGTCGGGGAATCCCTCACAACAGAAGCAGGGAAAGGGAAACCCCAACCCACAGAAAAAATGATAGAGCATAGATGGGAAACCTCAAGAAAACCAGTCCAAGATGCAAGAAAATAAGGACAATGGGAATATGAAGAAATATATCAGGAAGTAGTGCAACTTCCATAAGATCCCCTGGCATAACACTGTTGATTTCCGCTCAAATCATTCATTGGTGGTTGAGGTAAAAGCCTTTGAATTAGATGCATATTACAACTCTAAGTCAAAACCAAAAAAGGGGAGAAAAATCATTGATGTGGAACCCAATGCCATCATTGCTACAACCAAGATCCATCTTGGTAAACTTGATGAGTCAGAGGAATGTGAGCACCTCTTTCATTCACATATGTGGGTGAAAGGAACTTCGATGCACTTCATCATTGATAGTGGTAGCTAGAAGAACCTCATCTCAACAGAGGTAATCAAGCGAATAGCCCTGCCAACAACACCACACCCGCAACCCTACACGATGGGTTGGTTCTGTCAAGGAAACGATCTTCATGTCAACCAACAATGTTGCCCGTCGTACGACATCATGCCATTCAAAGATGAGGTATTATGTGATGTTTCTCCCCTTTAAGTTTGTGATGTTCTTCAACACCAACCTTATTTATGGAAACTTCATGTTGTATATGATTCTAGGCCTCATAGTGTTATTATTACTTTGAGCACGAAATTGTACAGGATACCCGAGGTAGTCCCACCTAGTCTTATTTCCTTGATCTCTACCAAGCAATGTAGGAAGGTCATTTCTCAAACCAGAAAGTTTGTCTTCTTCATGATTCTCTCTCAGAGTGAGAGAAAGGTTGCGGCCACATCCATGGCCTCCGTGACGGACCTCTCCACACAATAGAAGTAAGTGGATAAGGTCATGGAAGAATAGAAATACATCTTCTCATCACCTACTGGGTACCTCTGCACTGTCAGGTCAAGCATCCCATCGATTTGACCCCTGACACACCATTACCCAATGGAATAATCTATCATCTCTCTCTGCTTTATCAAACATCAAATCCAATAAATTCTCCACAAGGGGCACATTTTACCTTGCTCATCACCTTGTGGAAGCCCAATCATGTTGGTGCAGAAGAAATATGGGACTTGACAACTCTACATTGATTACCAAGCTCTAAATAAAATCATAGTCAGGAAATGGTACCCAATTCCCTGAATCAACAATCTCCTTGATCAACTCAAGGGGGACAAATACTTCAGTAAGATTGATCCGAAGTTTGGCTACCATCAGGTCCGAATAGAACAAAGAGATGTATGGAAAATTGCCTTCAAGTCAAAAGAAAGTCTTTTTGAATGGCTGGTCATGCCCTTTGGTTTGAAAAATTCCCCAACAACTTTCATGAGAACGATGGATGATATCTTGCAAAATTTCACTAATTATTTTGTGGTGGTGTATCTCGACAAAATCCTCATCTACAACAAGAGTTGGGCATAACACTTGAAACATATTCAACATGTTCTACACACTCTTTGGTAGAAAAAGCTATATGCCAACTTGGAAAAATGATTCTTCGGCATGGACATGGTCTAGTACCTAGGCTACATTGTTGATGTGCATGGTGTTCATTTTTATCCAACCAAGATCCAAGTCAGCCGTGACTGGCCAACCCCAACCACACTCACTAAGATTTGAAGCTTCTTAGGCCTTGCCAATTTCTATCGCAGGTTCGTGTTGGGATTCTCCCATATTGCATGGGCCCTCAACCAAGTAACCAGGGGTGGTGGTAAGGTAAAATTTGTATGGGTCCTATCCCAATAGAAAGAATTCGATGATCTGAAGTAGCTCTTATGCTCCTCTCCAATGCTTTCATTACCTAACCTGTAACATCCCTTTGAGATCGAGATAGATGCTTCATACTATGCTTTGGGCGCATTCCTCACTCAACATAGACACCCCATGGCCTATCATAGTGAGACACTATCAGATGTTGTCCATAAGTACCCTACTTATGACAAAGAAACGTACTCCATTGTGAAATCCTGCCGCCAATGGAGGCATTACATTCTCAGGAAGAAGGCAGTCATTCAGACTAATCATAAGCTGTTGTAGTTCATGCAGACATAATGAAAATTGCAGAATTACCACTATTAGAAGTGGTCCACATATTTGTATAAGTTCCACCTCAACATCAAGTATAAAACATGAAGTACCAATCGAGTCATTGATTTCCTCAGCTAACCCCCAGTCGTGACACTCACCATGGTGCTAGACTCTTGCGACCATGAGACCTCCAGATGTCCCCACCTCTATGAGACAATGACTTCACCAACACCTATCAGATGTTGGGCACAAACATAGTTGTCACTAATTTCCATAGTCAAGATGGGATGTTGTGCCATCTGGGCCATCTCTATGTTCCATCAAGCGAGTGAGAAAAGTGATTTGGGAAGCCCACTACAGTTGGATGGTAGGATACTTTAGCGTGGAAAACAAAATGGAAGTGTTGCAATGACATTTCTACTGGCTGAAACTTTGACAAGATGTCAACTAGTATATTTGGTCTTGCGCTACCTATGCTATTTCCAAACTGACCAGTAAGAAAAAAATCTTCTACACTCCTCTACCTAATTCTGATAGGCCTCGGGAATCCATATCAATGGACTACATGTCGGGCCTTCTGTCCACCAAGCGAGGAAATGATTGTGTTTTTGTGGTTGTTGATCATTTTTCCAAGATGGAAATTCTGGTTGCCTAGAAGAAGAACATCACAATGAAGGCCACTGCCAAGCTCTTCTTTGAATGTGTGTGGGTACACTTTGGGATCCCACAAACCATTATCTCAGATCGAGATAGTCGGTTCCTCAACACATTCTGGTCGAGCCTTTGGTCACTGCTAGAAACCAAGCTCACCAAGTCCACTGCCTTCCATGCCTAGATGGATTTCCAGACCGAGGTCATCAACCGGATGATCATGCACATCCTGCACATGTACAATTCCAATCATTTGCACACCTGGAATGAGAGTCTTCCCTATGTTCAACACAACTAAAACAAAACCATACATAGCTCAATCGACCACAACCCATTTCAGGTGGGGTTGAGATTTCAACCATTGGGTCCCATGGATGTTGCACTACCCCTTGAAGACACCCAGGTAGACTCGTTGCATACTCCAACTGAAGTTGACAAAGACACACGGTTCATTGAGTGGATCCAACACATCTGCTAATAGGTTCAAGATATTTTATATAAGTCCAATGCCAAGTACAAGAAGCACCATGATGTATATTTTCTCCTACTGTAAACTATCTTTTTCTTGTAGGTAATGCTAATATGTAATAGTAGCATCCAAATTTTTTCTCTTCAGATCTAAATGATGCATACTAATGGTTGTAGCATGCATGAGATGCATCTGTCTGCTAAGTGAATCAACAAATTTATTTTCTTTTCCTTTGATATGCTTGATGTCAAATTCATAGTCACTTAAAAATTCCAGCCATCTTGTTTTCCTAGCATTCAAAGTTGGATATTCAAAAAGGTATTTCATACCACTATGGTCTATTCATAATTTGAATCTCTTTCCCATGAGATAATGCCTCCACATATTCAATGCATGAACTATGGCAACAAACTCTAAATCATGTGTGGCATAATTCAACTCATGCTCTTTAAGCATTCTGGAATCATAGATAATGACATATCCATTTTGAGAAAGGAATCCACCAAGTCCTTCCATGCATGCATCTATACATACCACAAAATTATCATTTGGGTCAACAATCTTTAAAATAGATGCACTAGTAAGTAATTCTTTTAACAAATTAAAATTCTCTTCACACTTTATTGTCCATTCAAATTTAATTCCCTTCTTTTGTAAAGAAGTGATGGGATGAGAAATTTTAGAGAATCCTTTTATAAATCTCATGTAATACCCAACTAATCCCATAAAGGATCTGACTTCTGAAACATTTCTTAGTGCTAACCATCTTATATTGGATTCAATATTTTTAGGATCTACTACTATTCCTTCTTCTGAAATAATGTGTCCCAAATAATGGATCTTTTCTTGGTAAAAATAACACTTACTTAACTTGGCATATAATTGATGTTGCCTTAGTACTTGCAACACCAACCTCAAGTGATGTTCACACTCTTCCTCTGACATAGAATAAATGAGTATGTCATACACTAACACAATGAAAAATTTATGCATATAATTTATGAATATACCATTCATTATGAACATAAATACAACTGATGCATTGGTTAGTCCAAATGTCACCACTACAAATTCATAATGTCCATACATGGTTCTAAAGGTTGTTTTACAAATGTATTCTTTCTTGATTCTTACCTCATGGTATCTTGATCTCAAGTCTATCTTGGAAAATATATTTTCCCCTCTTAGCTAATCAAAGAGGTCATCAATTCTGGGCAGAGGGTATTTGTTCTTCACAGTGGATTTATTTAGTTGTCTAAAGTCAATACAGAGTCTCAATGTTCCATCCTTCTTTTTGAAAAAGAGTATTGGTGCTCCCCAAGGTGAAACACTTGGGCATATCTACCTGTCTTCAACAATTCTTCTAGATGCATTTGTAATTCCTTCAATTCTGGTGTACTCATTCTGTAAGGATTTTTTAATACTAGGGAAACTCTTGGTACTAAATCAATAGAGAAATCTATTTCCCTCTTTGGTGACAATCCTGTTATTTCTTAGAATGCATCTTCAAACTCTTGCAATAATGAAAAATATTCAAGGCTTGGATTCTTTTTCTTTTATGGCTCCTCCACATGAGCTGCATACAATTGACAACCTTTTCTAAAACATTTATTTAGTTGTAAGGATGGAATTTCCCTTATAGAAATGGGTCTTGGAATTCCTTTCACAATGCTCTGTTTTCCTTCTTCATCAAGACATGCAAATGTCTTGCCATGACAATCTAGGACATCATGATGGTGGTCCAATCAATCCATTCCAATTATAATATCATAAGATACTAATGGGATTATATTCATATCAACATTAGTACTCACTCCTTTCAGATTTATTGGACAACCTTTAACAGTCTCATTGATCCTTCTTTTGGTTCTAGTGGCTAGCTGAGCCCAACTTGATTTTTAAGATTACTTTTCTCCAAATGTAATATGTCCAGTATTTTAGGATCGATGCAAAAATGGCTTGCTCCTAAATCAATTAAAATAGCAACATGCTGATTAATGATATTACCTTCCACTTCGATCATATTGGATTGGTATTTTTCTTATCGATCTTCTAAGGCTGCATATATTCTTGGAATACTTTTGCCCATGTATTATACTATTGTATCCTCTTGGATATTGTGCATAGTATTCATTTTTTCTTCTCTGTGAGGAAAATCCTTGTACATGTGATGATCTTTGCATCCCCAACATTTGATTGATGGTCTTCCTATTTTTTCCCAAGGAGTCTTCTCTCTTGGACTTATCCTTAGCAAATTGATCTTGCTGATTTTTATTAGGACTATTTCTGTTGAAAGGAGGTTTGAATCCCTTCATTCTCTAATTAAATTTATTTTCCTTTTTATCCTTCCAATATTTATTTAAATACTCTCTACCCTTTCCTTATTGATATGGTAATTAGCCTTCCTGATGGTCTCTGTCAAGTTCTGAGCTCATCATATTGAATCTTGTCTTTACAAAATGATGGCAGTCTAATCAAGAACCTTCATATCTTCACTTTCTCATCCTTTATAAACTCTACATACTTCAGCAATCCCAATAAATTATTTTCATATTCTACCATGGTCATGCTTCCCAACCTAATTTCAAAGAATTCTTTCATTTTCTTTTCATAGAAGTGTTATGAGAGATACTTATTCTGAAAATATCTCTTGAAATGATTCTATTCTTTTACTGCCTATGCTACTGATTTAGGATTTGCATCACTTGAGAATTTATTTGATTTTTTTCTCTCATCTTCTTCTCATTGTATTCTTTGTAACTCCACACTTTTATTCTCAATCTTCTCACAGTCTCTATTAATGTTTCTTATTCCCCTCTACTCTCGTGACCATTTGATCTGCATTACCAACACTGGTATTTTGACCTTTGGATTCTTTCTCATGGATGAAGGATACCTCTCCTTCCATCATGTCCCAAATCCAAATTCTTATCTTGAACTTGTATGTTTATATCCCTTAATTTTGAAAAAAGTGCAAGCAACCATTTTTGTTGTAATTTTGCATATTATAGAGATTTGTCAATTAATGATATGACTTCCTTTTTCTACTTAATTCATGAAGAATTATATTATATTTCTCCCAATCATAATAATTCTAAGCTATTCTTCTCTCATATGTATTTTCAACGATTATTCTCTTGCTCAATTATGAGTCTTGATCAGAAAGTTATTGATGGTAAAGGAAATGAAGGAATATCCATTAGCACATGTAACATAACTTCAATGATCATCGACCATCTGATCATTCATTCATATTTAATATTTATCGCGAGTCTATTTTTCTTCATATTATATCACACTCTCCAATCTAATTACTATCCACATCAATACATAACACATCCTTGATGCATGGAAATCGTATGATCTGGACCTCAAATTAATCTCGACCAGTGATATGTTTTTTACACAGCTTGAACCTTCAACTCAAAACCACCGTCTGGTCATATTTTTTATTGGCCTTAGTCGTCGATCTATTATCTTGATGGTTTCACCATGGGTCTAAGGAATATATTTTCATACTTCCACGGCCTCCAAAATGCACCTTCACTTTCCACCACACTCACTTTGCACTCATACTTAGAAACTTTTCTAAGTATTTAACCGTGGGTCTACGAGATATCATGAGCGATCAGATCTCTCACCCTATGGTTTGTTTGATCTATGAAAAGTGGTGACTTCATGGGCCATCATATCTCTCACCCTCGGGTCCATCCAATCAATGACAAATGAAAACCTCCTGGGTTGTTCGATCGATTCATCATACTTAGACAATTTATACGATCTCACCATGCTCTGTGAAATCTCTATCCGCTCGATTCATTCTTGACACTTATCCATTTCTTGAGACATCTATGTCCAACTGATTCTTGGTACTTAGTCATTTTTCAAGATCTCATCATATGCCATGGGTCTATGACATTTTCCCAATTCTTGTGACCTCGTCCATTCGACTGATTCTCTATACTAAGTCATTTCTTTGTTGCTCACAGTGCTCCATGGGACATCTTCAATCGACAAATATCTTCTCTATACTTAGTCATTTCTTTGAGATCTCACTATGGGTAGCAGGTATACAACACTTTCATTCAATATTTCATGATTTCATCCATCCAATCGATTATCCATACTTAGTTGATTTTCAAGATTTCACTGTGGGTTCGTGCTCATTTCTTCACATACTCTCGATTCTCCACCATGCTCACTATCTCTACGATGTCTTGATACTTATTCATTTTTCAATAACTCTTGTGATGATGTTGCAGATGAGGTGGATTCTGTGTGGACATCTTCTTTATGACATGGTATCAATACATGTCTTGACATGTGGCACTACATGTGGCATATGCATAGTTGCTTGTTATAAAAATGATGTGGGATCCCTCTGATGTGGCACTCATCTGAATGGACACATGTCACTGATGAGGTTTCCATAATGGTGTTGAGATAGCTGAGCTAGCCCACTGAGTATTGATCCCCAATATTTTTATCTTAACTGTTGAATTCTGGAGATGAGCGGTCAATATTTAACATGTTCCATGTTCACAGTTCTTCACAACAAAAGTTAATGCCTTGCATATGGTGTTGGATTACTAAGAGGGGGGGGGGGTGAATCAATAATAGATCAATGCAATCCTTTTTAATGAAAATATATAAATGTTGTTTATATTTATAATAAGTTTACAAATATCATTCAACAAGTGCAGAATAAATAAACCATGAACAATGAAAAATCATACACATATACAATACACCAATATTTTTACATGGAATCCTAATGAGGGAGAAAAACATATAATTATTTTTCTTATACGTCTTTAAGAATTACATTCATTGGAAGAACCAACTTCCTTTTTCTCTAGCTACGACTGGAAGGAGGCTCCAACCCCCTATATTTTCAGGCTACAACCCGAGGGAAGCTCCAACTCCCCAATTCTATGGCTCCAACCAGAAGGAGGATACAATCCCCTATGTTCTCTGGCTACAACTGAAAGGTGGCTACAACCACCTATCCTTTCTCCATCCAACTGCCATGAAATATAAGTGTCAAGTAAATGATGAATCAATTCCACACTATAACTATGATATATACCATTGTAAGCCTATACCAATATTTGCCAACAACTTGTAACCAACCTGTACCAATAACCTGTAGTAAACATATGCCAATAACATATAATAAAATTGTATCAATAACGTGTACCAACATATACCAAATATACCAACAACCTGTACCAACAATCACCTCAATAGATTAGATATGATAACATATATATCATACCCAATATCACAAGAATAACACTCAAACCATGTGCATCTATGTCTCTATAGTAATGTGCATACAATCATAATCATGTGTAATAAAACCTCACATGGAATAGACATCAAACCCTCACTGTTATTCAATCTAAAACTATACCAACGACTTCAACAATACAACATAACCAAAATCCCTCAACCATGTACTAAGAAATACAAGATATGCCTCAACACTCAAATTAACAAGATGTACCAATGATAAATATCAAACATACCATCACTGTATTTTTGTAGATAGACTCATTCAACAAGTTTCATACAACCATCATCCTCTATAGGGAAAATCCTCAATCTCCCATAACCATATCTCATGTAGACAACAATATCCAACTACATGTAAGAATATGACATACCTTTTGAACTTGTAGATAGATTTGTTGTACCTAATCACTGTAGAAATTCTTGGAGACTCTGCTCAGCCCCTACAACCTGAATCACACCTCAAATTTACTTCTGGTAGTTCCTCATGTGACACAGGTGAGATGTCCAGTGGGGCCTCACGTGACAACCTATACTTGACCTGCGTGGGTGCCTCACGAGACGTCTATTGGGTGACCCACAGGGATGACCCTAATTAGGTTTTTTCACTATTTCTTCACACTCCACTACAACCACAAAACTTTTTCGTCACTCTATCTTCACTTCGTCAGACTTGCACAACTGTAGATGTATCAATGAGTACATGAAATAAACCTTTCACAATAATAGATATTCAATGTGCTCAATAGGTATTAATAGGAGACCCTTTCTCTCTTATTTATACTCTCCAAGTAGCTTCCTCAAGGGTTTACCTTCTAACTAACTTTACCCAACTTCCTTCTTTTAGGGATAACCCACTTCTAACCACTTTGTCCACTTACAACCACTTTATCCACAAATAGTAAACTCACCACTTCTAGTTGCAACTAATTTATTTTTAATTATTTTCTTTTTTCAACAACTTAACTCATGATTAACTCCTAGTTACAACCACTTTGACTAGTAAACTTCTTCTAGGAGATTCTAGAATAAATTGACTTCTTTGACCTTCTAGAGGCTTCTAGATAACTCATGAGGGTTCTCTAACTTCACAAGGCCATACCTCTATAACCGCGATGAGTTATGTGACGTTCCACATATCACCAGAAATGGCACGACATGTACTATCCATCTATAATAGTATTACCTAAAAATACACCAATCTTCATACCTTTATACCTTAAACAAAATTGAGTATCTTAACCATATTGTTGGGGTTATCGAAATTTTCTACCGGACTTACTTCAAGGGTTGAAATCAATGACAAAAAACCCAATTAATCAATAATCTCCCCCTTTGGCATTGATGGTAACACTCTGATGCAACACTGACATTATATCATTCATGCTCCCTTTGTGACCATCACTTCCCCTAGAAATATGCCTATGTGCTCTCTCTCCAAGAATATACCTCTCTCTCCATGAATTTGATGAATCTCTCCCCCTTTGAAGTCAATGGAAAAGGTAAATTCTCATTAGGACTACTCCCCCTGACTGAACTGTCCTCGGGGCTACTGCTCCCCTAACTGAATGCTTTCGGAGGCTGCTTCCCCAAACTGAACTATCCTATTTATGTTGCTTCCTTGTGTAAATCTAAGAAATATAAGAATATCATTAAAAATTTATTATGGTGCAGAAACTATGCCAAGTTTTTGACGAAGGTACTCAAAGGCTTCCCTTAGAAGCAACTTTGTAAAGATTTCTATAATTTGTTCTTTGGTCCCAACATACTCAAATTGAATGTGCTTCTCTACAACATGTTCCTGTTGAAAATGATACTTTATTGGAATGTGCTTCATCTTGGAGTGCATCACTGGATTATTTGAGATATTGATGGTGCTTGTATTATCCCAATATATTAGAATGGGCTCATCATACTCAACTTGTATATCTCTCAAAGTTTGTTTCATCCATAGAACCTATGTACAACATGTTATTGCTGCAATATACTCTGCTTCAGCTGTAGAAATCATAACAATGATTGTTTCTTTCTTAGCCAAGATACCAAACATTCACCCAAGTAGAACATTGCTCCACTTGTACTTCTTCGATCATCAATGCAACCTGCCCAATCTACATCTGTGTAGGACATACATGATAGATCCTTTCCTTTTGGATACCATAATCCAAAATATTATGTACCTTGAGATATTTGAATATCCTCTTTACTACTAGGACATGTGATTCCTTTGGTTCTTCTTGAAATTGTGCCACATGTCCAACTGCCTACATTACACCTGGTTTGGATGTTGTCATAAGAAGTACATTTCCAATCATTGACATGTATTGCCTATTATCTGTAGACTTTGAATTGTCATATTTACTTAATTTACAACTGGTCTGCATACGAGTATTGATTGGTTTACAATATTCCATTCTAAACCTCTTTAGCATTTCTATTATATTCTTGGTTTGAGAAATAAAAATGCCTTGGTTTCTTTGACATAACTGAAGACCCAAAAAGGAAGGATAATTATTCAAGTAATGACACTTCAAATTCATTATGCATATAATTTGCAAATTTATGGCTCACCTTGTCATCATTACTTCCAAAGATAATATCATTAACATAAACTTCAATTAAAATACTATCTTGATTTACCTTGATGTAGAGGTTGTTGTCTTGATGCAACCCCCCTCCCCTCCTGGGGTTTCACAACCTCCCAATCTATGGATATTTCCTTATCTTGATTCAAATTGACTCCTTGAGCTCCTGATCGAACCCAGATCAATTATGCACAAGTCCCTTTTCCTCCTATGTACAGGTCCTGACAGACCTTCAGGCTAATTTCCATGCGCTCCCAAAACACTAAGGTCATGCATAAGCCCCTCCTTCATACGACCTTAGGTCATGTCCTCGTGCTAATGCACAATTGCATGCACATAAATAGTGGTTTCAAACCAACCCGATTTTCACCCCGCAATCCTCCTTGTGTTGCCACGTATCCATTTGTGAATACTGTGATTCAAATTGCGTTCTGCTCTGGAATAATTATCTTCCGCGCATGTTATGGCTCCATAATCTTTCTCTTCCATTGATATTCGATCCTTTGGTGCTACCCGTTGAGCCTCTAAATTGACATCTCCACTACCCTATTATACTCCTCATCTATACCTTTTTGGCTTACCTAAGCTTGGATAAATGACAAAGAACACTACCATTAGCCATTGACGAGGTCATAAGGTAAAGTATAATTAGTTCATGCATTTTTGTGGTTTATTGAGCTAGGAGACTAAATGTTTCATGTACTAATGTTTTAATTTGCCATGTATGACCTTTGACCTCTAGATGAGTCCAGCCTTTCTATACYAGCTTAGCCATCTCGTACCAAGCACACCTTCCATTTAGATCCGACACCGAATCTTACCCGTCGTGATCCGGTACCAATGGYCGCAGACTGTCACGATCCGGTACCAACTACTTGTGCATTGTTTGGATCCTGTACCATTTACCAAATCTCACCTATCACGATTCAGTACCAATATAGGAAGCAAAATATGCCAAGTTTAGCTCCAGATCGTACTAAAGATAATTGTTGGATGTTTGTTGAATCATTAAAGATTTAGCAAGGTTATGATAAGCTTGTTTTCCTATTGCTTCATCCTCATACACTTTGTGTCATGAGGATGAAGCTCAAAATATGTAATCAAATATATAAATTTGACAATTGACTGATTTTCTAAAGATTTCACCTCCTTGTGTTTCACGACTAAGACTGTTTAAATAGTCATGGCAAGGATGGCAGAGGTAGTGGAGAGTTAGCATAACACAGTAGGTGAAGCAATGTTACATATTGTAGAACACATTCTGAGTTGAATTTTTAATAGAAGGATGTCAATTATTTCCAGGTTTTGACCATTTATGAATGAATGTGAGTTGAGTTGTTATCATAGTTTAATTCTATGTTTTGAAATTTAAGTAAGAGGAATGTGTGGATTGAAAGAAAACTTACTGTAGAATCCAGTCATTGACCTGTTGGAGCGGCAAGGGCCCACCGCCCAACAAAGGTCATCATCCTTATAGATTAGTGTTAGTAGTTGATTTCAATAGTATAAATGTTAGATTAGCTGAATCTTAATTATTTCAGATGATAGCAGTATAGTTCAGTTTAGGCTTCAATTGCTTAGAGATATTTTTGCATATGCTTTGTTTCTATTTTTATGAAGTTGATTTTGTTTCATGGACATAAATGTTGGCAGAATTAGTCAAACATATTTGAAGGAGAACTAGTGAAGTTTATAACAACACATTGTGAACCACAACATACTCAGTATATTGACTATTGAACTACCCATGCTATGTCTTGATGATTGATGTGTGATTTCCCTTTCAAAAGTGTGATTGTATAGTTATTTTTCTGGGTCATATAATAGAGTTGATCTGTCAAAATAACTCCATCTCATACTTGCATGTGCCATAATGGAGAAGATAGCCTCTCTGTGAAAGACAACCAAAGTGTGCTTTGATTTACTAGTTTGTTTTATTTCCGACATGCTTAATTTAGAATAGTTCTATACTCATGACATTAGAATTACCTTTCTTACTGGTGTCTTGTAACTATGTTGATTATGAATCCCAGATTGATAATTAATGAGTGCATTATATTGAACATATAAGTATCACAACATTTTGGTGTCATTTTCGGGGAGTTGCAAATGGTAGGAAGTGATTTTTTTAGATTGTTTGCATAGTTTTTGAATGATTTTAAAGGCTGCTTGAGGGAAGAGGATAAAATTTTTGAGACATGAGTGAAGAGAAACGCGACCACTAGAGTGGAGTTCTATGAAGCCAGGTTGCCTTCTTACCTTCTAGATAGAATTAGGATTTCAATTCAGTTAAGAATCAAATTTCCATTTTATGCATAGATATAGAGATAATAAGTGTAGATTTGTAAGATCTAAAGATTCAAAAACAACCCCCCCACTAATCCAACTGACATTGGTGCAGGAAAAATTCCACCAGAAGAAAGTTCAAGGGGAGCCAACAAGGCTCCAAAAGAAGAACCTAAAATGGAAGAATCAACATTGGGGTGGGTAGAACATGAATTTGCTGAACATTCAGGAGACACACAAAATCTAGTTTCTGAACCATCTATCAGTGGAATGGAAAAAGAAGAAGGAAATGCAACCACTGAAACTGAGACCTTTGGGTTTCCAATATTGGATATTTCCAGAAACATTAGCATGAAGAATATCCCACTATCATCACTACCCAATTTCAAAGGTATGTCAACTGAAGACCTTGATTTATTTTTATTTGAGTTTGACATATTATGTAGAAGCTATAACTGCTCAGATGATGTACAAAAACTTAATCTCTTTCCTGCTACAATGAAAGATTCAACCTTAAGATGGTTCATGAGCTTAGGAGAAAATACAATCCTCTCTTGGGATCAGATGAAAGACACATTTTTACGAAAATACCAAGACTATTGTAAGGATAATGCTAAAAATGACATTTTTAAAATGTAGCAAACAAAAGATGAAAGCCCTAAAGACTACTTAGAAAGGTTCTTATACAACTACCAGAAATCAAAATTATTCACCACAGAGCCGGCTGTAGTAAGAACCATATTTTTGAAGGGTATTAGAGATGACTGCATAGAATTTTTAAATTTGTTAAGTTCAGGAGATGTACAGCAAAATCCTTTTGCAGAGATTTCAAATTACTGTAGAAGATACTTAAGAGGACAAGATAAATCATGCAAAGCACCAAGAGATTCTTTTAGCATAAATACAAGACAAAGCTCAGGAACTGTCACCAGAATTGAGTGAGGAAACTTATTAGAAAACTTTAAAACAAACATATTGAGCATAATCAGTAACCAGTTAGATACCCTAAAACTGAAAAAGAAACAAGAAGAAGAGCTTGTTTTAGCAATCTTCTGTCCTAGATGCCGAAAGAGGCATGGTGAGAAAGAATGTCCATTAAATGTCATAGAAATCTATGGCCTGTGTACACTAGAGCACCCCACATCCGAGTGTCCAAATTTGCTTGAACTACAAGCCATGTATAGGGTAGGAGGATTCCCGGAAGAACAATCATACCCTTCCAGAAGACCTTGGAGAGCACAAAACCCCAATGCATTTTATGACCCTAATGCATAGTATCAACAAAAACAATGGGGCCCTTCCCCAATGACCTATCCACAATGGACACCTCAACAAGCCCAAAATCAACCTTGGCAACAAGGTTGGAGGGGACTGTGTATGGAAATCCCTCTTATCCTACATATCCACAGTATCCTGCAAACGTTTCCCAATTACTACCTAGATTCAACCCACCATAGATGTAAGATTTACTCCCACCTCCTATACAACAACAATTTACAACCTTCTTGAACCCTAACCAACAACAACAAGCACCTATAAATGCCAATCAACAACCACAAAACCAAGTTACCCACAACCCTCTGAGACCAACAACAATCCCTGCCCAACCAATCCCTAACCCCAATAATCGACCCACCCACCCTGTGCAAAATACATAAGTTCAAACCTTTCCCACCTATGAAATTCAACTACGATCAGGGAAAGTTGTAAATCAATCAAATCTTGCAGTAATAATTCAGGAAGAAAATGATAATCATTCTAAGGAAGAAAAAACTCAAACCACCCCTGTAAAAGAAGATACTTCTCCTCCTATTCCAATCATTTCTCAGTCTATACGAGTACCTCAACAAGTTAATCTTCCACCCTACCCCGAAAAACTATTAGTAAATAAAACTGACCCACCCTTGCACAAAGATATAGAGGATGAATTATGAAATGTATGTATAAAAATACCTCTGCTGCAAGCCATTAAGGATATCCCCATATATGCCAAAATCATAAGGGATCTTTGCCTTAAGAAACCAGGAAGGAAAAAGAAGGAACCTCCCGTTGTTCAGGTGGTGGAACAATTATTTAAATTTATTTCTGAAATTCCATACAAATATAATGACCCTGGGAACCCAATAGTCACTGTTGAAATTAATGCTATTTCTTTACCAAACAGACTCATTGATTTGGGTGCAACAATTAATGTAATGCCTTTTGACACTATGCAAAAGATACAAATCAACCAGTTAAGACCAACCCAAAACATGATAGAGTTGGCAGATAAGTCAATCATTAGCCCTGCGGGAAGTTTAGATGATGTCACAATCACTCTAGCTTCTTGGGAATCTCCAGTAGACTTTCTAGTCATCTACTCTAAATCATCCTCCAAACTAGGACACCCTGTGGTTCTTGGCCATCCTTGGTTGGCCACAACAGATGCCTTTATCATTTGTCAGTCTGGTGAGATGACTATATCCAATGGCACACATAGCCAAAAGCTTGTCCTCTTTCCTCCTGCCCAACTGACACAGGAGATACCTGTCTGGTTAGAAAACCCTTATGGAGAAGGAAATTGCATCAGACCCCTGTTAACACTTGAACAGGTAAGAGGAATGCAAGAACAATCRGATGAACAAGTCTTAATTTTATTTTTGGCTGATACAAATTGTATTGAATATCGGAGGTCTTTTGCAGAATTGTCACACATTTTCAGTTCTGAATTTCAACAAACTTGGCACCCTGATATCACTCAATTATATASTTTATCACCAGCTTCCTCAGAGAAGGAAGAAAGTACTGAACTTCTTGAGATTAGCCCAGGAAAACCTTTGTATATCAACTCTAGTTTGGAACCAGAACAAAAGACACAAGTAATTGAAATGCTCCAAAGACAATTTGATGCCTTTGCATGGGATTATGCAAACATGAAAGGCATTCACCCTGACACATGCACACATCATATCTACACTAATGACCAAATCAGACCATTTAGATAGCCTCAACAAAGGATGAATCCAACCCTTAAAGATATTGTAAAAGAGGAATTGCAAAAACTCCTTCAAGCCAATCTCATATACCCCATTTTAGATAGTCAATGGGTGTCCCCACTTGTCATAGTTCCCAAGAAAAATGGTAAGTGGAGAATATGTGTAGAATTCAGGGAGTTGAACAAAGCCACCCATAGGGATTATTTTCCCTTACCATTTATTGATTAGGTGTTGGATACCTTTTCTGGAAAGAAGCATTTTTCATTTCTTGATGGGTTTAGTGGTTATAACCAAATACAAATAGCACCGGAAGACCAAGAGAAGACCACTTTCACCTGCCCATGGGGAACCTATGCTTATAGGCTTATTCCTTTTGGACTTTGCAATGCCCCAACCACTTTTCAAAGGGCTTTCCTAGCCATTTTATTTGACTTGACCAATGATTGCGTGGAAGTCTACATGGATGACTTTATAGTCCATGGAAAAGACTTCTAGGAAGCTTTGACCAGTCTAGAAAAATTCTTGATTAGGTGTAAGGAAACTAATATTTCCCTAAGTAATGAAAAGTCAAAAATGTTGCTCACTGAAGGTATTGTTTTGGGACATCACATCTCTGGTTCTGGAATGAGAGTTGATCTGGAAAAGATTCATATTATCACACAAATCAAAATACCTTCCTCACAAAAGGAAGTTCGTAGCTTTTTAGGGCATGCTGGCTACTATAGAAGATTCATTCCGAATTTTACAAGCCTAGCTACCCCTTTATTCAAGTTATTATCTAAAGAAGTTGAATTCAAGTGGGATGATGAATGCCAAATATCTTTTGAGACTCTAAAACAAAAATTGTCAACTACCCCTGTATTAAGAGGACCAAATTGGTCCCTTCCTTTTCATATCTGTACCGATGCCTCAGACATAGCTCTTGGGGTAGTTCTTGGACAAAGGGAAAATCAAATGCCTTATGCTATTTACTTTGTCAGTAAAAATCTGTCTCCAGCTGAAGTTAATTATATGGTCTCAGAAAAAGAATTGCTAGCTGTGGTCCATGCTATCAATAAATTTAGACACTATATTACAGGATATCAAGCTTTTGTACACACTCATCATTCAACCATCAAATTATTAATGAAAAAACATGTATCAAATCCTAGAGTTACATGATGGTTGCTATTATTACAAGATTTCAATATCAACATTATTGATAGACCCGGTAATGATAATCTTGTGGCTGATTTCTTATCTAGAATGATTCATCTGGGAGATAACACACAGATAGAAGATAACTTTCCTGATGAAAATTTGTTTGCTATTTCTACATTCACTCCTTGGTATGCAGATGTAGCTAACTATCTTGTGACAGGGAATATGCCTCAGAAATTGTCTCCTAGGGAAAACATAAAGTAATTCAGCTAAGTACAAACTATATGTGGCACAATGATTGTCTCTACAAAACAAGACCAGATTTGGTAATCAGAAGATGTGTAAGGGAAGATGAAATTCATGACATTTTGCAAGCCTGCCATGATGGTCCTTGTGGAGGACACTTCGTAGACAAGAGGACTGCTTATAAAGTTCTGTAATCTGGTTATTATTAGCCTCATATTTTCAAAGATGCTAAAACCTATGCATCCAATTGTGATGAATGCCAACGAATGGGTAAGCCTACTGCATGAGACCAAATGCCACTTCAAGCCCAATTAGTCATTGAGCCTTTTGAGAAATGGGCATTAGATTTTGTAGGGCCCATTAACCCTACACCTAAAAAGAAAAAGTGTATACTTGTATGTACTGACTATGTGACTAAGTGGGTTCAAGCAAAAGCTTTACCAACTGCAAGTGAACAATTAGTGGTATATTTCATTTTTAATGACATCTTTACTAGATTTGGTGTACCTCGAGAAATTGCAACTGACCAGGGAATACAATTTACCTCTAATCTCGTCAAAGCTGTTACAGAATAGTACCAAATTAAACACAAGAAATCTACACCCTACCATCCACAGGCAAATGGACAAGTAGAATCTACCAACAAAGTTATTGAGTCCATTATTACCAAAATAGTATAACTACACCACAAGGACTGGGCTGACAGATTACTAGAAGCCTTATGGGCTTATAGAATCACCTGGAGGAATAAAACAAGACATACACCCTACAAGTTGGTGTATGGGAAGCATTTACTTCTCCCCATAGAATTCCAGATCAAAACCTTCAGGACTGCAATACAAGTTGGCATGAACTTTGATGAAGCCCAACAATAAAAACTCTTGCAGCTTAATGAGTTGGATGAAATCAGGCAGGAAGCACTTAAAAGAACCACCCTAATTCAAGAGGAGAGAACAAAATGGCATGACAAGTATCTCAAAAAGAAAAATTTTCAACAAGGAGATTGGGCCTTGTTTTATGACAACAGATTCAAGAACTTCAAAGGTAAGTTAACTACTCATTGGATGGGACCCTATGAAATTGACACTGTCTATGACAATGGTTCAATCGGGATAAAAACAATTGACGAAAAATAGACACCACTACTTGTGAATGGTCACCGATTGAGAATTTATAACAAACCCCTATCAAGAGAGAAATTTTTGACTCGTATACTACATAATTCAGATATGCAGGTAATCAATAAAGAAGAAGACCTTCCTACTGATCCACATTGATTGATTGGTTTATTTTTAAAATATTTTTGTACATAGGTTTGGATTATGTTTTGTTAATAAGCTGAAGGTAACAAGGGATTGTTACCTCCTTTTGTTTTACTTTCACATTTTATCTTTGTAAGTAGATTTCTATAATTTATTTGATCCTTCAAGAACTTTCTAAGCATCAGTTTGTAGGAATCAACAATACTCCGTTCTGGTCTAGTACCAGTATTTATGTATTGGTCTAGTACCATAAGTTTGTCCTTATACAGTACTATTAGGACACATCACCTAATTTCCAATGAATTCTATGCATAATTTAAAAATATTATGAAGTATGAAGCCATGCAACAACCACTTAAGCTGGAACCAAGAAGTCGAATGCAACATCAAATGGAAGCTCTCATGAATAAATAATTTCTTTTGGTTTTGTTGTTGACTAAGGGAAGTATCTTTAATTTCTTTTGGTTCTGTTGCTAGCTAAAAGGAAGAATTTTTAATTTCTTTTGGTTCTGTTGCTACTTAAAAGGAAGTGTTTTAATTTCTTTTGGTTGACAAAAAAGACATAATATTTACCTATGATTGTTAAAATAACCATGCTTAATCTTCTTTAAAGTTTAGAGGTTGCCCTTATCCAGTATTTCAACATGATTAAAGGGATAAAAACTATATTAGCCTACAAGTAACTATCTCACCCTAACTAGAGTTCAATAGTATGCATTGGATTATCTTTTCCAAAGAGTAACATATGAATATATGAACATTCTCTGTCATGGGCACACTAGGAATACTTTTATGGAAGAGGATGTATCAATAACCTAAGGTAACTTTTGATCATTCTCTTATGGACAAACACAGATAAAATTATACATCTGGATCCAATGTGCAATACAAAAGTTTTTTTTTCTTCAGATAAATCTTTAAAGACATCCAAATACGAGAATACACCTTCCAACCAAATACCATCCCAGCCTGTAAAAAGGTTTTCAGACGAGCCTCCCCTGTCACTATGAAAAAACACTCTTTAATAAAATCAAAATAGGTGACTATGGACAAGAATCCTCTGATGGAAAAAGGGTTTAAGAGACTAACCCGCTGGGATATTGAATAGGTCTACTAGCAGTAGGTACCGGTCTATGGTATGACTAGGCAAACCCATTAGGGTACTGAACAAGCCTGTTGGCAATGGGGCATTCTACCTGGGGAAGGGATGTCTCTCACTAATTATCACAAATACCCCACCGGCATACTAAACAGGCTTGCTGGAAGTGGGCTCTGGTTGAGAAATGTCTCATCTATACTTGTTTGATTGAAAAATCCACTTTTGTCATCTAAAAGATGAACACTACAAGAAAAATTCATTGTTAACATTTATGAGATACAACTCCAGATTACTAAACAAAGATAATTATTATAAGCAAATGTCCATTTGAGAATTACCCTAAGTCAACCTTACCGGTCTGACATCTAAAGCCTACATTACCTAAGAATGAAACTTCTTAAGAGTGGATCCCTAACTAGGGAGTCTAATCTACTTATACTATGAAATTTATCCATAACATCTAATGATATTAAATCTCTAAAGCAAGTTAGGTTGGATCTGTTCTTTTGGAAAAAATATAAAAACCTCCCTGTTTTCACTGCTGAATGCTACCCTTGTTAATAAATCATTGAAAGAAAGGTAATTTCAATTTTTAGGCATGTAATCATATGCTAGGTGATAAATATACTTTTGGAGTTTGATTTGGTTTCCTTTCTCTTATCATCTTTTTTTCCATTATGATACAAAGTGTTGGATCTTCTTGCATAAGGATATGCAACATCCGTGGCATGGGGGAGGGTCAAAGAGATCCTTCATAACTCTTTTTCAGACTCACATCTCATCTTTAGAAAGCATCATGATCACCCTACAACCATGCAGAACCAGACACAAAAGAAGAGAAACACAGAATAATGAAGTTTCACGAAGTAAAGGAAATTCCAGTACCAAGCTTCCAGAAAACTCCAGCCTAAAAAGATGAGCTTTGAAAATCTATAAGGTTCAAATACAAAGGCAGTCACATATGCTATGGGTATTGATCATACAATGGTAAAAGCAAAGGTAACATGGTATTATTTATTTTCCTTTTCTTATAAAACTACAATAGGTATGAAAATGTATACTAGACCTTATGACCTTAGTGTTAAAACCATGCACCTATCCCTCATACCCATATTCCTAACCTTAATCAATCCTCTCATCACATAAGCGCTCGAAAATGATTGAGGGAAAAATCACATCAAAAGTATGAATATGAAGCATTTCTAGTAATGATGGGTCACAAGCGTGCTTCATCCTTAAGCAAATCACGAACTTATCTTGTGTCATGAGCCATGATTCAACATCAAATTCACCACTCAGGGGTCCAATCACCTATCTTGATTTGACACCCAACATTCCGTCTCCATCATTACGCTAAACAGGTAGAAATGAAATGACTTATCTGGGTGGTGAAGCCATCCAGATGAGCCTCATCTTGTCTTAATTCCCCTTTGTGACATCTTTACTTAAACTCACAGTTTGAATTAGCAACGCCATCACCATATCTTTTGCCATTACCAAACCTTCTCCAGTTTCGAGCTTACCTCTCCCTACGATCTCTGATACCAAACCCTTACCCTCATCAGCTGAATAAATCCTTGTGCTACAACCTGATTTTTTTCTCACATTTTATAAATATGGTGTTGGATCATGTTGTCATTGATGCCAATGGTTTGATTGATTGATGTCATTTATTGATTTCAATTGATTGATTGATGTCAAAGGATTGATTGATTGATGATTTATGTAATATAATATGTATTTTCCTTGATGATAATGCATAGATGAAGATGGATCAATGAGTTGTTATTGATACATGATGAAGATGGATCGATGTGGTTCCATTGGTATATGATGCATTGTTGGAAAAATGTATAGATGACTCATTATTGCCTTATCATGATTGATAAGGTGTACAAATGGATGAACTCCAAAGTGGTCCCCTTATGGT